>OX375872.1:18780033-19212560 GCA_947359465.1 Metellina segmentata
TATTCACTTGACCTGTCCTCGATGGAGAATGTGCGGGATGCCATTGCACGAGATGTCACCACTCCACCCTACATCGTAATCTGCTGGAACTACGTCACGGGGTTCAAGCAGCATGGGATGAACTACAGTAGGACTTCATAAAGATCCTATATGACTCACTACTAAGGCGCTTGGCATACTGCATTAGGAATAATGCTGATCATACGCCATACTGAATGATATAAAGTTAATCAATTTTCTCAATAAAGTTTGCATTTTTCAGTCTCAAATTTTACTCATTTACTCATTCATATAAGGGGACTATCAACCTTTTACATTTCATTGCATTCTGACAATTCCTTCTGGGTGTTTTTTTGTCTTAGAGTGTATATACGTAAGCAAACATAATGCAGAATCATATTTCTCTGATCTCATTCAAAAATACATGATTTGGGCGCAATTCAAAAATCTTGTTCGTACCAAGCTTTGAGGGATTTTCCAGTTTAAACATTTTAGACACTTTCTTCAGTGAGCATATACAATTGATGAACTTAGTTTTTATTATTTTAAGGCTATTTTCCAAAATTGTAACGAAGTTTTCACGTCCAGGATCTTTTCACTTCATATCACCTCAGTTATAAAATGATATAATTTTGGTTACTTTATGTTTACTCAAAACTGATTTAGAATAATTGCTAATTGAAACAAAACTTGCATTTGAAGTCACATTACAAATGCTGCTAAACAATTTACTCGCAACAACTTCATTTCGATCATTCGAAACCCTAGCTTCATTTCGAAACCTCGTACTGCATTGCAAAATATATTTGCATTTTTGTAAAATTGAGGTGTTTTTTTTTTCGAATTATCGTTTTAAATTATATTTCTAACATTTTCTTTCGTCTTATTTTAAATCGTTTTGTACAGCTACTGACATTTTCATTAATTTTCCTTCCCTTCTATGCATCAGTATAGAAGCTTTAGTTTTTTCTCGTCGCTTTCTTTGTCTCTGCAGCTGAGTAGGTGCCATAATATAATTTTAAAATTATATCAAGATAAATAACAAGTTTTAATAGAAATAAATCTATAGCAAAATCTTTTTTGTCACTTCAAATTTAAATAGCAAATTAAAAGCAAATTTGTATACTGCATTTAACCTTATGACAGGTTCTGTGTGACTCACGTTGCAAAACTAAATGTATTCTATTGTTTAAGAAAAATTACAAATAAAAATATTTTTTTACTCTTACTCTTCATGCTAAGTAAGAGGAAAAGGAAAAGTTTTAATTTTAAACATATAATATTTAAAAAGAATTAAATAAACTAAGTTTTTGTGATTACGTTACATTATAGTACGTTTTTTGGAAATTATTCCCTAAATATAGTAATGGATATATGTCACAAAATTACACAAACCATCATAATTTCCTCTACAAAAATGCATTTATATTGTGTGTGAAAATTAAATAAAAATACACAACAATGTTAGAAAAAATTACCTGCAAAAACAGCAGAAGTCCACTATAAAAAATCTTTACATTTATGGTTTTAGAACAGCTGACCATATTTTGATCAAAATAAATACATAAAGTGATTTCAAGTTTAATACTCTAAGCTACCCAGAAAAGAACCAAAGAAAATGGGAATTAATTTTCTAAAGAATATTCTTTCACTTTCATGTTCCATGTTTCACGAATTTGCCCATATATAAAAAATTAAAATGGTTCCATCAATGATTCGTTTAGTATTAAAATGTATATAAGTGTTAAAAGATTAAACAACACAAATTAATATTTAACTATATTTAAGTGGAAAATCCCGTTTGGATATGTAATAAATAATTTAACATTTAACACTGCTTTTGATGTTTACGTCAGGTGTCATACACAAGAATTATACTCATAAATAATAAACTCATTGATTATAAGAGTTTAATGTGCGCACGTACAAACTATATTTATTTTGTATTTAAATAATATATAACCACCGGTATTATATTATTCACGAGCTGTACTTAGTTTTGTGTAATGTTAGCTAGAAATATTTCCCTTCACACCTGCTCTACCGTAAAGAAATATGTTTTGCTATGATACTAGTAAGGTATTCAGGATTTATTCCAAAGTAATGCAAAATTTTCATCAGAATTTACTATATTGTCGAATATGAATATTTTATTACTCATAAATACTATAATCATAACCCAATGTTTTCCTGATAAAAATATCACAAAACTAAATGCCGTTAACTTCTGTTAAACAATTTTAATCTAGGAAAAAGTCATCAATCTGTATAATATGTGTTCATATAATAAAACATGTTTTGGAATAAAATTGTATCTAGGGATATGACATTTATTTTACATAGCTGTAGATATTTTTGTACTTAAAATTGGTAATTAATTAACGACGCACTGAAGCAATAGAACGGGCGGCTGGTGACAGTCAGGAATCAAACCCAAAGAGAAAGAACTCAGGACAACACCACGTAACTTGGAATAACAAGGTCACACCTGAGCTGGCACCCAGATCTCCAAACTTCCACACCACGGGAACACAAAGACGTTTGAGACCACGGCAGGTTTAACCTACATCAGCTCCTTTTGTACACGACAGCCTTTGGTTGGATTCGAACTCGCAACCCACCGGTTGCTAATCCCTTACTCTTCCAACCGGGCTACCGCGACCCGGAGGCGGTCCGGGAAAAATCTCTAAGGAAAAGGTTTACGGACAACGACTTGTAATTTGGAGCCACGATGACGAGGGCAACACTTGAGCTGGCACCCCACTCTCCACACTTTATCACCACGTCGATGTCAAGTTATTTAAAGCCACGACGGATTTAACATGTTAATTTTAAAATGAGTTTATGTACACTGCATAATACACAATCGAGTTTCGAACTCGCAACTCTCGGATCGTTAATCCGTCACTCTTCCAACTGGGTTACAGCGACCACAGATTCGAAGGGAGATTCACAGATCTGAAGTTTAGAAGTAATGCTCTTTCGCATATTCAAATTAGAAGTACATAACCATACTTGATATTTATACTATACGCAAGGTAATGGTAATTTTAGTTAACGTCGTACTAGAGCGAATCAACGGGCTATTGATGACGGTCCAGGATCAATCCCTTAAAGGAAAGATCCGAGGACAACACCTCGTAATTTTGAACCACGGTCAGATGACGAAGCAACACCTGAGCTGGCACCCCACTCTCCAAACCTATACGTAAGGATAGACTATTTTATATGGAAATAAAGTAAGAGATATATTTTATAATGCACAATACGGTAGTGCATTAGAGGTTGATAAGTGAAACAACATCTGATTTTTGATATAGAATGGATTATGCCGTCGAATCCGCATAGTGCATTTGTTCTGAGTTAACTGCAAATGTTCGACTGTTTTCGGCTGCAACAGTTGTAAAATTTATCCTATCGGTGACTTTTGGTACTAAAATTTTCTTCGAATAAATCTGTCTTTCAAAGTATCACGATCCAACTAAAAACCGTCATGTACAAACCAACGTTAAATGTATCGTGGCCTAAAATGTCCTTAAGTTGGTGTGGTGAGGAAATTTGGAGAGAGGGGTGCTAACTGAAGTGTGACCTCGTCATCCGACCGTCGCTCAAAATTACGTGGTGATGTCCTGGGTAATTTGGTAATTTTAGTTAACGTCGTAGTAGAGCAACACAACGGGCTATTGACGACGGTCCGGGATCAGTCCCTTAAGGGAAAGATCCGAGGACAACACCTCGTAATTTTGAACCACGGTCAGATGACGAAGCAACACCTGAGCTGGCACCCCACTCTCCAAACTTCCACGCCAACCCAACGTGAGGACTTTCGACCACGACAGATTTAAGGTGCACCAGCCGCCTCTACACCATACGCTTACAAACATCCATGCCCGCACCCGGATTCGAACCAGGAACCTTCCGATCTAGCACCTTTACCACTATACCGGTTGGTCGGCGGTGATGTCCTGGGATATTTCCTTTCGGGTTATGATCCCGAACCATAGACAGCCTGTTGTGTTGCTTCAGTGCCAACTTTAATTAAAATACCTACCTACAAGTCTCGAGGCCAAATTTCGTTCCGTTTCATTAACTCGATTTAGCTGCAAGTGCGTACTGTATTTAACTACAGGTGCGTACAGAAAGTGAGTTTTTTTAGGGCCACTCTGTATATCAACAAGTTTGAGTCGGCATTAGACATAATCGAAATCTTTGCATTCTTCCTACCCAATTGATAGCTTAATCACAAACAGCAATAGCGATTACTTGCTGAAGCAGCTTTTGTTACCCAAATAACAGCTACGTGTTTTCTTGACGAAAACAGCGGCGTCCCGATAGTTTTGAAAACTTCCTATCGCAACTTTAATTGCGATGAAAGACATGTTATTAAAAATTTTTGAAGCTTTATGAAGCGAGACTAAAAACTTACTACCATGAAAACCTATATTCTATTACGCTTAATTATCGATAAGAGATGCAAAATTCTCCAATATCGACTTTTTTTTTGCTTCACGCCTCGTATTTCGATAGTTCGCTCAGAACAAATGAAATGTTTGAGTTCTCCTGTTGATAACGTTTAAGATTTTATGTGTGAATTTATTAACTACAATTATTATGGTTGTATATTTGTTGCATATTTATATACCCTATTTTCGGTGATTGGAAATTGGTAATTTTAATTGGCCATGCAGCGCCAGATACGAAATGCAATATTAAGTAATAGATACACACACAATGAAGTTTTAAATGACGCAGAAAAAATAGAAATTAACAGAGGGGAATGACCTCACAGGAATCGAACATGCGCCACCTACTATTCGACGATTGCTAGCGCAGTAAGCAAAGAGATATGACGGCTGATAGTTTTGCGTCTTTGTAAAGCAGGATTGCAACGTTTGTAATTGGTAATTTTTTAACTAAAATGGTACTAGAGCAAAACAACGGGCTATTGACGACGGTTCGGGATCAATCCCCTAAGGGAAAAATCCAAGGACAATACCACGTAATTTTGAACCAGGTCAGATGACGAGGCAACACCTGACCTCTTGAAACTTCCACGCCAACCCAACTTGAGGACCTTTGGCCATGACATATTTATGGTGCACCAGCCGCCTGTACACCATATGCTTACAAACATCCATGCACTGACCCGGATTCGAACCAGAAACCTTCCTATCTAGAGGCTAACACCTTAACCACCAGAGCTTAGGTTTTGTCTCTTCATCTGACCGTGCTTCAAGATTGAGTGTTGTTGGCCTCGGATCTTTCCCTTAAGGGTTTGATTTCGGACCGTCGTCAATAGTTCGTTGTGTTGCTCTAGTACGACGAGTTAATTAAAAGTTACCAAATTACCTTAACCACCAGTAATTGGTAATTTTAGTTAACGTCGTACTAGAGCTACACAACGGGCTATTGACGACGGTCCGGGATCAGTCCCTTAAGGGAAAGATCCGAGGACAAACACCTCGTAATTTGGAACCACGGTCAGATGACGAAGCAACACCTGAGCTGGCACCCCACTATCCAAACTTCCACACCAACCCAACGTGAGGACTTTCGGCCATGACAGATTTAAGGTACACCAGCCGCCTCTACACCATACGCTTACAAAAAATATCCATGCCCGGACCCGGATTCAAACCAGGAACCTTCCGATCTAGGGGCTAACACCTTAACCACTATACCGGTTGGTCGGTGTGGTTATTCGAGTGAATAGAAATGTGTTGAATGAAATATGAAACGGATTTTAGTACAATTTAAGTAAACCTACTTTTTTTCAGTTTTATTGAATATTTTACACTTTCTGGTATCTTCAGGAGATAATATCTTCTTTAACAAAACTAAACATATTTTGATTGGCGCGTTATCTCATCATTACAAAAAAAACCTGACCAAATCATAATCTGATAATCATCAAAAAGTCCACTTGATGACGAGATCCGTCGTCTTAGCGAAATCGGTCATATCTTTATAGACCAGAGACCTCTAGGTAGTTTCAAAAGGGATTGCTGAATTTTGACTGTCCAAAAATTGGCACTAACTTGATTATGAGATATCTCGTCATTACCAAATTCGTCGAATCTTGTAGGACAAGATACTTCATCGAAACTGATATACTAGAAAATAATCGATCACTGAACATCCATCAGGGTCACATCTGCTTAGGGTGCGTATGGGCATCGTTGAGCCGACGCACCCTAAAGATCTTTTTTTTTCTCAAGGGATTTCATATCTTCCGTAAATACGGGTTCGCGCTCACAGGATACCAAAGTGATCTTTTCTGCTTTCACTCCATTGTTCTGTTCGTCAATACGTCTGTTTACCCTTTCATGATCTTTTAGACCTGACGTCGCCTTGCGTTTGACGCTGCTTGGCCAAATATGGCCCCAAAACGCCACAACAACTAACGTACTAATAACTCAAACATTATAATTATTCGTCAATCGAATCTCTGCGGGACCTCTTCCCTCCATTCATGAAAGAGCAGTGGCAGCCTGTTTGGAATTTTCCAACCCTAGATTTAACGTGCACCATCCCCGTGTACAACTGGGGCTGGTGCACGTTAAATCTATCGTGGCCTCAAATGTATCCACGTTGGAATGGTGTGGAAGTTTGGAGAGTGGGGTGCCAGCTCAGGTGTGACCTCGTCATCTGACCGTGGTTCAAAGTTACAGCGCGTTGTCCTGGCATCTTGCCCTTCGGACTCATAGTGCCTCGTGTTGCTCCAGTGTGACGTTAATTAAGCAACTACCTACCATCTTTGCCATCTCGACGAATATAAATACAAATGCTTTCGGTATTTCCAGCATTGTTTGTGTCACTTTCATCTAGTTACTTTCACATAATCCGGCTCTCTTTATCGAAATAGAACTTACGGCCATGAGATTCAATTACGAATAGCATCGCGAGAGATTTACAATTTTTTTCACGACCTTTTCCGAGTTATAGTTGTTGTGTTGGATAAGATCATATATTGCCTGCATTAATGACCCACAATTATTGCAATAATAATTGCGAACAAAACACAAACTTAGTCATAAATTCGCGATTAAACTAACCAAGTTTCACTTTTGGAAAGGGGTTAATGGCAATGTATCTAAGGTCAAATAACAGAATAAAAAAGTCACATTAACCCTCCAAATGGTTTGGAAGAGATATCTCGTCCATTAAGATGTTGCCGAATTTTTCATGTTGGCATCATCAAAGATCTTGGTCAGTCTTCTCTTAATGATCGTGATTGTGATTCATACAAATTACTAGATACCTCGTACAAGATCTGCTCAGTTTTCTTCAAATGTTTGTGAGTGGGTTTTCTTCAAATTACGAAATATCTCGTGAATCGATCAATTTCGCCACTGACGAGATACCTCGTCATTGTGAAATGATTGGGGAAATGAACCACAAGGATTGTGAAATGAATTGTTATTGAAAATGTGCTTGTTTTTTTCTACTTCTATTGCTATTTTATTGGAGAACGAATGCTTTTTAAAAAGCGAAATATACTCGATGTCGAAAACAAACCAGTAGACGTTCAAGGAAAATTTGCCTGAAATTTTTTTCAGAATGGAATTACCAAGAAAAAAGTCTTATGTCAACATCCACTAAAATCATTAAAAGTCACTAGAAACTTTCAAAATCCGACGAAATAAGCAAAAAGTGGAAAGCGACAGGCGCCCTCTGGTGTCGAAAGGATACAAACGAACAACTTAGCATTCTTTGTTTTTATGAGGTAATACTTGATTATTTTTCGAGGGAAAGGGCCATTCTTGAATGTCCCTTTAGTGCCCAAATTTTCACCTCTACCGGGGAAATCTTTTTTATGAAATTTCATGAAATTGTATAAAACAACATCATTCATTTAAAGCATGATCCGCTAGTCTTGGTAGAAGCAAAAGAAAAAACGTTTTGTGTTTTAAATTTGTCGATAGACTATAGAAAATCACTGTTCTAAAACCTGAAAGAAGTTTTTATTCGGCTCTGTAATTCTAGAACTATGGAATAAAATCTTTCAGTATAGCTAAGCTAAACATGTTTAATTAAATTCTTTCGTTGGTAAAATTGAAATTTCCATTTTGACACTGAAAATGTCAGAAAATGTAAGTTGCATTTGCATTTGTTTTATTTTCTCTTTTTAGGTATAACATTTATAAACATATTATTTCTATCTGGCCTAGAACTGTGACATATATTTTAAAGGTACTTTATTTCAGATATGGGATATTTGTAGATTTTTTAATAGTATCTCTTAATGGCAAAACTTTCAACTGATTAAATTTTAAGTTTTACTGTTTTTTAAGGCATTTTTTGTAAATTACCACTTTAGAACAATGAGTAAAAGATGGTAGATCAGGTAGTAAACTATCAAAAATGGTTAAACGCTAATCTCATTTAGTATTAGGGCCATTCGATTCAAATAGAAAACCCAGAAATTGTGTGACCCTATTCTTTCTCGAATCTTTTTTTTCTGAACACGTGCTTGAGTACCGTATTAGAGGATTTTTCTATCATCTATGTAAATAAAAATAGAGTGTGTGTTTGTGCAAATGAATGTTTTCGACCCATTTCAAGTTTTCTATCCGTTTTTAACCCTTCTGTATTCAAAATCCGTCACTAATTCTTTTGGTGTCTGTCCATCTGTCTATGTATGTGTGTGCCCGTAATATGTCCAAACAGTTAAATATATTTTCATGAATCTTGTATTCATTTAGTGACTACATTTGGTGCATAAGTCTGTCTGTCCATCTTTCGGTTCTATGTTCGATTTTGTGGCCGCGCGTTGTACAAGTATCACATAAAATTGATTCAACACATGTTAATGCAATGTCCTATATTTAATGCACACTATTTACTTATAGTGAAAAAACATTATTTAAAAATTCTTTGATTGCATGTTTAGGTAAGTTTCATATCAAAACAACGGAGTAACTGTATTTGAATCAACCATTATTTGGTAGTTTTGGAATGACTGGATGGTATATTGAGCATTGCAATAATTTGGACTGTTTTATCAGTGTTGTTGAGAAATCAATTATTTTTCCAAAAACTGAATTTTTGAAGAATTTAAATTCTAATATTTTCTTAATTTTGAGCCTTATTTTTTCTTTACGAAAAGTAAAAAATTCTGAATATTTGTAACAGACGATAAAGAGAATAAAACACTGTAAACAAAATATACAGAACAAGACCTTTCAAAATAGGAGTGGTAGTTAGTATGTAATTTATTAACGAAAGCGTAAATTAGTTAACCAATTCAACCAGAGTAACGCCGGGAAATTCTGCTAGTACGAAATAAAGGTGGCGATAATATGTTTATGGCGATACATGTTTTCTGTATGTTTTCTAACCATGGCTTCCAAAGGGCTGTTTTTAGAATACGATTTCAACACGTCGGCAAAACAATTCAATATATTAGATTCCGAATTGATATGACAATTGATAGGTCAACACTAATTAGATTAACCGCTAATTGTTTGCAAAAAGGTGACAAACTATAACCTGATAGGTAACAAGCGAGAACATTTGCACACAAGGAATATAATTGTTGCAGACTGCTTGGTTCCTTTGTTTACATAGGAAACAAATTTTTTAGATAGTCCTTAATTTTCCAAGTGGTTTCAACAAGATATCTCATAAATGACGATGTGACCAATTTTGATAATAACGAGATGCCTTGTCGAGACAACCATCTGGGATTAAGGCAGTCATGCCTGACCAGAAGTCGAAATACTTCAACAACTTTCGACCGCTCTGGATATTTATTCACCTATCACTATATAAGGTTATGTATTTGATTGAAAATACATAGATGAATATAGGATTTTTGGAACATACTATGGAACGTAATAATAATCTGACGCCATCACAGAAACGCAAAGATTATGGTAGATGCATTGCTGTATTTTGATTCTACCTCATAGTTTTTCGGCAACTGACATCTGCTCTAATAAAACAAAGGCATTGATTACACAAAGGGACTATCTATAATCCCATTAGTATTGTCGCATAGTTCTCAGGAGGAGAATATTTCCTATTAATCAAATAACGAGTAGGGGAGACTAGGCAATGTAGACCCTTGACAGTGGACCTTTAGCATCCACTGAGCTATTTTCTTAGCCATAAGTCTAAACATTTGATCACAACACCCTTTAGTAAGAGAAAGAATGCGCTGTTTCTTTATGTGAACACTGTTAAGCCATTTCATTGAATTTACAGATGTTCTGTACAATGTACCACGGATACAGAATACCTTTAGCTTTTAATGAGCTATGAGTCCAAATATTTGATCGCAAGTCACACATACCATTTACAAAGGGGAAACATGTTAAGTAAAGTGGTGTAGGTGCATTTGGGGGGGGGGGCGTAATTGTGTAGTAGGTTCATAATTTGTTTTGGAGCCAAACAATTCACAAAGCATTTATTCTACAGCAAACAGTCTGCACTTTCGTACTTTCGCCACTAGAATGTGCTCAAGCGAGACATAACTTTCAGGGAAAATTTCAAAGCGCACAAGTTGATGCCACTTGGTGTATCAAGTTGTAAGTCATCTTTAAAATTCAAGAACATTCATCACTATTGGCCACTTTTCTTGGACTTTTTCATGTAACTGTTACTATCGTTATGTTTAAGAATATACCAATTACTTTCCCCTCTTTGATTTTTACAAGTGTTAGGCCCTATTCTGCACTTACCTCTCAAACATTAACTGGAGGTGTTAGTGCGGATGGTACCACCTCTTCAAAACTTTAAAGAATAATAAAAAAAGAATGTTTTTACAAATTATCATTTGTAATATAATTATATAGCTTTAATAAAAACTTTTCTGTTGTTACATAGGATCAGTTATTTTCCTTCCCCCTCATGTCTTCTTATCCCAAACGATAAAAAAATTATTCTATAACACAGTAATTGTTTTTCAATTTTAAAGTTTCAACCAGCAATATTATCTTCAAAACCGTAGCTATATGCACTTGCCCACATATCATTCTCCTTTAAAATGGGTAATTTTTAGAGGCTAGATACGTATTTACCACACTACAGTGGGACAGGTGCGTACCTAGGACCTTCGATCAAATCGTGAATTTTGAAAATTTGAATCGTATGAAATTTCTTTTGCATATGTTTTTGAATAAGAATCGTATCTCTATTTAGCAGCAAGAAATATTGCTTCAGTGATAAAAATACATTTTGTAGACCTTTTAAATCAAATTTGGTAAATTTTCGTATGCACTTGCCTCACCTTACCTTACTCCGTTTCTTTTTGTGAACATGGTAAGCCATTTCCTTCAATTTCCAGACATTTTGTACAATGTACAACGGAACAGAAGACCTTTAGCTTCCAATGAGCAACGTACAAGTATTTGATCACAGGCCAAGTGGAAAAGTTTGAAAGCTGGTATTAAATTAATTATATTCTAAGTTGACCAGTAGTATCTTTCAACCAATAGGTGTAGTTAGTCCGTCTCTAAAGGTGTCGCAGTCTCAGAAACACTACACTACACTACCCGGAAATCCAGTGGCCCAAAGAGGGTTAAACACCGAGTAAAAATGTTTGAAAACTGATTTTAAAAGGCAGATTTATAGCAGGTAATTTAAAACAGCTTTCACCAAATAAAGAACAAAACATTTATGATCCATTACGCGGGTTGTATGGTCCCATACTATTATTTAAAGATACTTTCTGCTACACAAGAATGTGCGACAACGCTCTAAATCGATAACCGATCTCCCTCGCTTATGTATGGAATATCAACTCTCTCATTTAAATTGCTAAACTGCTCTCGACCTCATATATCAGTGTCAGTTTCAGTGTGCAAAAATGTTCTAAATGCTCTGTCATAATTTATACTGTCATTGAATTTTCATTAAATTTAAGCTTGACACAAGCCTATACTCTATGATAGTCTCTCACAGAGATATACATTATTTAACCCTCTGAGGGGATCACATACATAAGTCCGTATTCGAATCTGCATCCTTCCATGAGTGATTTTACCTTTTAACCTTTTTTTAACCAACGTAATCTTCCAACTGCTTGCATTCTTAAGGAAAAGGGGAATATAATATTTCTAGGGAATTACATACGAAGGAAAAGAGCAACTGAACAGTTCCAAAGGATTGTATTCTACAAAATGACCTATCAAATAATTTTAAAGAATTCTATACCATGTACAGGTAAACTGTAAACCTAACTGTACTAAACAATATAATTATTTCAAACTATATATATATATATATATATATATATATATAAATAAATAAATAAATAAATAAATATATATATATATATATATATATATATATATATATATATATATATATATATATAGATATATATATATATATATAGATAGTAGGGTCCCGATTATCCGAGTTAATGTGGACCAAGACTAACGCGCATCAACAAAAATCTCGGTTAAAGCGAAAATCGTAAATAAAATAAATCGTGTTGGTTTAAATGTATATTTTAACAATTACAAAAGTTATGCAGGTACACCACATGCAATTAATATTGTTACGATAATTAAAGAGTTCTTACTTAAAAAAGTCCTTAATTGTTTTTTTTTACGTCACTTAGGCGTTTTTCTAGAGCAATGTTTCTGCAATGTTTTTTTTCAATCTGTAATCTCTTGTTGTTCGTCAGCGTGTATTCAGTCACGCATTTCGTTATCCTGAGGGTTTGTGAGATCAAGTTGAGAATTTTTTTTGGTAGCTTTAAAAATGGAAAATGTAGAACCAAAAAACATAGAAATATTTGGCAGATCGGTTAAAGCGGAAAATGGGATAATCGGGTTTTATTGTATGTATATATTATCTATCCAAATTATACTCTTCAATGGAAAGGATAAATATTATCGTTCTAAAGTATTCTATTTTAATGGAATAAACAGGAAAACCTTTGCGTGGAATACCACTGGAATCGTTCTAAAGTATTACATTCAAAGGAAAGAACCAATAGATTATTTTCAAATGATTACATTCTACAGAATGAGCCCATAAAACTGTTCCATACGATTCCATCCCAGTGATAACATCAACAGATTTGTTTCAAAAACCATTCTATTCAAAAGGAAATGACTAATAGAATTGTTCTAATGGTTTAAAGAATCCTTATTTTATACAGAAAGATGTGGTTATTTCATCATTAAGTGTATGGTGAGGTAAAGCAACAATTTATTACTCAGATAACTCGTGACGCTTAGCAGGTTAAAGGGAATAGAAATAACAATATGTACAGCAATAATTGTTGAGTAAACAATCAAATGAAGCATTTTTCAAATATTTGGCTGTTGTTTAAGTAAAAGTGACACTTTAAACATCAGAAAGAAATATTTTGATTCAAAAATCATTCCCTTATGCCAGTGCTCCCCAAAGTGGTCGATATCAACCCCCAGGAGTCGATATAACATTGTTTGATGTCGATTCGGGCTTAGGGGTCGAATGAAAAAAGGAATCGGATATTGAAAACATCGAATGTAACTTGGAAGATGAACGTATTGAATTTTCTGTTGATCTTAAAGCTCTCTAAGACGCTCTTTATTAATAGGACTAAGTTATCTTTGGATGAATATAAGTACTGTAGAAAAATATTCCAACCTTTCTGGTGTAGTATTCCCCTTTTTGCATGCATTATATATATATATATATATATAACGTTTGCTTAACATTTGGACCAGTCAATAACCTCACGTATCACAATAACAATAAGCCTACTCTATGTTTTACAAATTAAAAGTATTTTATAATTGTGTTGCAGGGGGAGGAAAAGAGGGATATATAGTAAAGAAGTATTCAAACAATTGGGCCCTGCCAATGCAATGAATTAGTATTCGACTAAAAAAGACAGTCAGTCAGAATTAAATTGTAAGTGTAATTTTACCGTTATTGAAAGAACAATAAAATGTTTAAAAATGATAAACTATAGAACTTCTGGAATATTAAAAATTTATTTGTTATTGGAATTCAAGGTGGATTATTTTATGAGTTGAAGCTATATTTACACAACGTATTATATATATTAAAAAGTTTCTTTAAAAAAACAAATCGATTTACCATTTTTGTAAATAGTAATATGTTAGCTTAGCTAGACATTCTGTGTTTTAAAAATATGTTCTATTGTTAGATGTGTTACATAACATAATTTTCAAGAAAACATGTATTTGTGCTTCTAAAAACTTGCTGACGAATATTTTATCAAATTAAGTTGTCATCCTCCCCTTAAAGATGGCAGGAATAGACAATGTCACATGCCTGATGCAAGAGTGTCCCAAGTAGAAATTCTGAATCCCCTCAAAATCGTCTATTGTAGTAGTAACCTTAGTGTCACCTTTCGTAGTTTTGTCATACAGCAAGGTTATGATCAATGTGAAATGAAACATGGATGAATATGTATGGGTAGCATTTGGTGTCCAAAGTAAGTTGCACAAATTATAAAGATTGCCCCCGAATAGGTGTTAAAATATTATTTTATTCTACGAAAGACAACATTGATTATACTTATAATTTCTTCAATATAGAGTTAACCAATTCAAACCGAGTAAAGTTGGGTAATTTTACTAGTATCTGCATGTTATATGTTATGGTACTTGGGATACATCAATAAGTCACTCGATTTTTTCTTTCTGAAATTTGTTCTTATCATTTCTAGTTCTTCTTGGTCTAGCACATGCTAAACGAAATCCATGACACTACTGGTCGTCTTTCGTCGTTAACTAGTTACTGTTAGTTTAGATTCCCACGACTTTTTTGAGGATCCTTTGAGGATTTTGGACCTCTTAAAATCTAGTGGTCTCGTGGATTTCGTTTAGCATGTCTTAGGCTAAGAGGAACTAGAAAGAAGAAGACTACTTTAGTACTAGTTCTTGATCGGTCACTAGTTACTGTCGGTTTAGATTTCCACGACCTTTATCAGTCCTTTGATGGTTTTGGACCTTTTAAAGACTAGTGGTGTCATGGACTTAATTTTAGCAGCATATGCTAGACCAAGAGGACCTAGAATTTCAAGAGTACATTACCAAAAATCCATGGATATCCAAACCAACATACGAGTGTGCAGGGGGAACCTGTGAATCCATGCATTTAGGATAAACGGGAAAATGTTTATATTCAGCTAGAAATTAGAGTGTTAGTATGGCTGTTTCTGAATCTCAACCAAGTCGCCTGTGATTTTCGATCATATATCACCTCACTTCCAAACCATAGTATGGGAGAGCACCCTTATACCAGTAATGAGTAAAGGCAGTTATATTACTACAGATCTGTGAAAATTTCTGTGACGTTAATTCGTTCGATGACGTTAGTCTCCAAGGAATCTTCTTTAGCCAGCCCTTCGGTAATGTTATTTCCCTTAATGTGAATATGAGAAGGGATCCATTGAAAGTGGATATCAGCATATTTCGAAGTACATTTTAGCTTAACCAGAATTTCAAAGCTTAGGTCACTGACAATTTTAGAATTCCGTAAGTTCTGAACTGAGCACGGAAAGTCTGTAATATACTTATTGTAAGTATTACCAACACAAAAACTTCGGATGTGGTTTTCGAAATCGAACTATGTAAACTTTAGCTCTTACGCTCTTCATTCAATTGTCATAGTACACAAACACCGTTATAAAAACTTAAAAATCCACTTACCTGTGCAGGTAATTTATTCCTAAGAAGGTAGTTTTGTAAGATCGTTTTCTTTAGTTTATCTCTTGATAAAATTCAATGCCTGGAAGAAAAAAACCTTATATAATAAACAAATAAACTAAAAATGTGTTAGACATAACAATTGACGTTAATAACATGGTGTTTCAAAACTTCGAGTGCAAATTTTAAGGGGTAAGTGGGTTTTCAACAGCACAAAAATCGATGCTTTAATTTCAGAGTTAAAACTAAATTGATATAAAACTCTGTATGAAGCAAAGGGAACTTTCAGTTTTGACGACTTACATACACAACAACATAAGACGTATATTAAACAGATATAGTAGTTTCGAGGACAACATCTCGTCATTTTGAACAACACCCAGATAACTAGGTCAACACATAATTTGACACCACACCCTCTTAACTTCTATGACACAACATTGTGAAGACATTTGGATCCACGACATATTTAACGTGTTTCAGTCCCCCACGTACAGCATTGTCTTTGATTCGACCTACTTTTTAACTCGAAAAACTCCCGTTAGCTAATCAGGAACTCCAAGTACTTCATGATGGAGAAAGATTACACTGCTATATACATAACTATATTGTAAGTAGGGATGCGACATCGATGTATTGGAGACAATGTTTTTTTAACATCGATGTTTATACTTGTCAATAATTTTACGTTGTCTATGTTTTATTTTTAAATGAAAAAGTATCATTTTAAAAATTAAAAAAATAACCAAGTAGCATAATTTTTATAATCAGTAAATTGAACATACTTTTAGACCAAAGTGGCCAAGGGTGAAGGGTCTGAAAAGTAGCGATGCGACATCGATGTTTTCAAAAACATCGATGTTTTATAAAAACATTGATGTCTTTACCAACGATTTATTGGAGCCGATGTTTGTTTACCATCGATGTGTTAACATTGTCGATGTTTATTTTTGAATGAAAAAAAATTAAGAAAAATAACCGTGCCACTAAGTATTTGCCAGTGATGGCGACATCCTTCCCATCAGAAAGAGTTCTTCCCTAACTGGTGGGATAGTTAGTGACAAAAGAAGTCGACTTAATGTGGAGAAAGTTAAAAAACTTCTTTTTTTACAAACTGTAAATAACAAATATTGGGGCATATAATAATTATAGGCCTGTCTCCCCCCCCCATAAATTTATAAATAATTAATAATAACTAACAATACTTATTGTTATGTACCTACCTAATTATACTTATAATTCGTAGTTCCTACGTCAAATTGTTGTAAATAATATTTTTTTTATATTATTCAATTTGAAAATAAAAGATTTGTTAATTGTTTTTATTAATTTTTTTACTTTGTTTTGACAGTTAAAAAAAAGTCTTAGTCGGTACGCCATAGCGCAACTGGTCGTTATGTAGTCTTCACATGCTGTGCAAATCTTTTTCTAGGGAAGCCAAATTGAGCAATACTACTTTTATGAATAAGCTCTTAAAAAATTCATATAACTAAAAGTCACGTTGGACCATTATAGCTCAAATATCTGTTTTTCAAAAAAGTTATTATAAACAGTGCGCATTCAATCTTACATGTAGGAAGTGCACCATCATACAAAAGGTTTAGGATGAAGATACAATTCCTCTACTGAAGTGTTGAAATGAACAGTTTAGTAACATTTGTTTTAGTCTAGCGGTTAGTTACGAAATGAGATATCTAGTGAATCGCTTGGATTTTTGACCATACCAGGGTTTTGAAGACATATCGTTCAAGATCTGGTCAATTTTGCTATGGGCGAGATAACTCGTCGAGGCTAAACTGTCCTTTTTACTCCAAGGGAAATGAAAATGCAAGTAGGACCAATTGTCTGACCAAAACGTGTGACAGTTTAGAACAGGTTTTTGCATCAAAGGCTGTACACCATGGACAGTTTTTGACATCAAGTCTATTAAGATCTAGTGCGCTTTGCTATTGACGAGATACCTCGTTCATCAAGACCTGGTGAAGTTTTGCTAATGATGAGATATCTTATTGAGTCAACCGCCAGGAGAGTTAAATCAGAACTGATTGGATTGGATATGATTTTGTGGTAATGAGTCCTCTTCGAACATATTGAAATCAGAACTGAACAACAAATTTCGTGTATGCCAATTTCTAATCTTGTCTAATACTTCATTTTCAACTGAATATTTCTCTAATTTTATTCACCCTGTTTTATTAGTTGATTTTTATTTGTTTCGAAGAATTTTCACTCGTCTGTACGGAACATATTCTTTTCTATAAATGCTAATACCATACTTTTTCTAGTAAACAAACGTGAATGGAACTCTACTTTACAATTTCGCAATGAATTCTGTTTCTCCCTAAAATGAATAGACAATTGTGAATACCAATTTATAAGAGCTTCGTTCTAGTTTTTCATTTGTCAAAAAGTAATAGAAATATATTTCTTGCCGCTACCTGTAGTTCGTGTACATTTTGCTAAAAAACACTCAACCCACATTCTTTATTAGATTACGCTAGAAAAGAAGATCAGAAATTAGTTTTTTGAAAGAAAAAAGATCTTAAGAAGTTTATTTTTCCTTTGCATGTGAGGATTACAATATATTTTTAAGACTAGAATATGGTCTTTTTGGACATCCTAATGTAATATTTATGTTTTTCTACGGCATTCTTTTCTTGAATGTGGATTTTCATAAATGGGAATTATACATAAATACACATTGAGTTACGTAAAATGCAAGTTATAAATATAATTTAAAGAAATGTGTGATGTTTCTCTTTTTGCTTCATAATTTTTCTGCTTTTCTGAAATTTGATGTGAGGTATGTTACTAAAAATATGTCGCGTGTTATTTTCTGAACAAAAGCTTTGACCCCCAATTGATTCAAGTTTGAATAAAAAAATTTACACTTCATGTATTCCATTTTAACTGCTAAACTTTCCCTTTGCTACATTTCTATGAAGCATTTCAATTAAATAAATTAATTACACTAAACATCTAATTAAATCATAATATTAAGGATAGAAACTGGACTAAGATAGAAATTTTACTGCATTACTGATGAAAAAAGCGGCATATCTTTACATAACTATTGAGGGACAACACGTTTTACTGCATTAATGAGGGGCGACACATTTTACTGAATTACTGAAAGGACGATGTTTTACAGAGTTTCTAAGAGATGACACATTTGAATGAGTTTGTGGGGAACGATATATGTTACTGAGTTCATGAGTGATGATATATTTTGCTCAATTTCTGAAGGAGGATATATTTTACTGAGTTTATGAGGGACGAAATATTTTTCTGAACTTTTGACGGATGACACATTTTCTGAATTGTACACGAATGGCATATTTTATTGAGTGTCTGAGAGAAGATCTACTTTACTGAATTTCTGAAAGAGAATATATTTAAATTAGTTTCTAAGGGATTAAATATTTTACTGACTTATTAAGAGATGGCACATTTTCCTGAGTTAATAAAAGACGACGTGTTTTTTTTTTCGGAATTTCTGAGGGATGACATATTTTACTGAATTAATAAGAGACCCTAGAATTTGAGACATTCTAGCTGTAAAATATTACCAATATTATACTATTATAAAATTCGATCGACAAGTAAGAAATAAATACTTTCTTCAAACTTCTAAATAGTCCGGAGCCTTTTATTTAAGACCAATTGTTTTCCTAGGTATGTGATACCTAGAAGGAATGTATTCATAAGCTATATCTTACACAAAGATCTTCTCACATCAGCTCATCTCTGTACACCAGTTCCATTTGTTGATCCTGATCTTCCGAAATCTATTCAAAACGAGTGCTTTATAAACGCTTTCGTTTACTTTTCGTGCCAATGCCAATATTCTTTACCATGAATCATCGCACCATTTATGGATTAGAAAACAAATGTTGTGGCTTTATTGTGAAGCGTGTTTGATTCTTTAGATTCGTGTTTCAAAACGTTTACTCTTGGCTGTTGAAATTCGTCCTAACGTAAATACGTATTTATTCTGCTAAGAGGCTTACGCGTATTTACCAACATTTCCGTTTTTGAATAAATATTTGAATCACTCGTAAATGCGCTTTCTCATAAGATGATTAAATGTTTTGTATTCCTTCTTGAAATACGTTTAAACATGGATGATGTGCTGCAGTAAATCTGATCTCGTTATTCTTCAGTGTTTAGTTGGGTTTCGTTCCTTGTTCAATTGTTATTTTTATTTTTTGCTGCACGAGGATGGAAGTGGGTTTCAAAACTAGTTTTAACATTTAAGACACATTTAGGATTTGATCTCAGAAGCTAGAGATCCAACTCGTCTACCAGCAGGCCTGTTTTGATCGCATGTCTAATTTCCATTGTTTTCAAATTAAATGCATTATACGTGTAATTAATGTAAGAAACAATACTGCATAATTTACTGGTCTACTTAAAGACGGCCTATTTTTCCAAGTTGCTCATGAACGGCACATGTTACAGAGTTAGTGAACGATAGTACTGTACATTTTGAGTAGCATATTTTACCTAGTTCATGAGAGACGTTATAATTTAGTGCATAGCTGAGAGACGGTACATTGTACTTAGTTCCTGAAGGACAGCATATTTTATTTATATAATCTTAATGGAATGACAATAGCCTGTATTTTTATAGGACTATGTCATTTCATGGCTCACAAATGTGCCTTAGAAATGATCGAAAACTTGAAAATTATAATTCTGCCTGATACACGACAGATGCATATATAAGACTCTAAAATTTGCTCAGTTGACTTAAACCACTCTTGGACACACATTATGAAATGAATGCCTTAAAATTGACTAAAAAAATCAGTGTTAAAATTACGAAAATGCATAAGAATACCTTAACACATTTGCTTAAATCATCTAAAAAATGACAACAAGGTCATTCCATAAGACACTAAAGTGCCTTAAAAATACAAAAGCTTGATATTCGAAATATATTTCGCTTGAAATCCACGGAAAATGAATAAACATGTTGTAACAAAAATACTTAAATCAGGTGAGTTAACTTAAATCAACTTATGGAATGACAGCGGCACATATTATTTAACAAAGATATGTCATTTCAAAAGACAAAAAGGCCTTAAAAATTACCGGATAATTGAAAAAAAATAGCATTTTGTCTAAAATAAACGAAGAATGCATAAAAATGTCGAAACAAAGGTTTCAATCACATATGAGTTGACTTAAATCACCGAATAATATGACAGCGCCCCGTGATTTTTATAAGTTATTTTACAAGGTCATGTGTTTTTAAGGTTGACACAAAAATGCCTTGAAATTGTCCAAAAATTTGAAAAATAGCACTTCGTCTAAAATTGACCGAAAAATTTAAGAAGTACCATTTCGTTCAAAATGACCAAAAAGTTGAAAAAACAGCATTACGTGTACGTAAAAAGTAGCTTTTCGTTAAAAATGACCGTAAAGTTAAAAACAGCGTTTCTTCTAAAATAAACGAAAAGTTGAAAAATTATCATTTCGTTTAAAATGAATGTAAACGCCCTAAAAAAAGAATTGAAAGCAGCTTCATATCTCATATAAAACTCAGTTATATTTACTCGAATAGCACTTCAGTTTAGCCAAAAAAAAGATGCAAAACCATCCAAAACCTAGTCGAAGCAATACGAACGGGAAAAAACCTGCTGGCTGATATGTGCTTTTGCCAACAGTATCCATTCGTCTTTCTTTGCCTGAAAACGTGTAGAATATTGGTCATTCGATCAACGTCTCTTGCCGCAGCAAAAGAAAAATGTAATTTCCTGCTTGCAATCATAAAGCCGTGTCATTTCATAAGGCCGTGAATCAATTCTTGCTACGGAATACCTTACGCATGGATTCTGAAATACCAGGAATCATACAAGGTTTCAATCCGTCAAAAGGACTTTGAAAAAAAACTTTATTCTTCAAAGTATCCGCGGCTTTGAAGAATGCAGATTTACAAAGTACTTTATATGTATGAAAAATGTAACAATTCTAAAATTAATGAACGCGATAAAGTAAAGCATATTGACTCATTAGCCTGTATGAACACAATCGCAACGTGAATGTTAGACAAAGTGTAGCTCTCCCATGTAGCACGATACTGTTATTAGATTGATTACGCGTATTGAATTATTCTTTTAACGACCTCTTCGATAATCTAGAAATATGTTTTTAAAAACTCCATACCAGTGATGAATTTTTTCAAATTCCGTAGCTAATAACTTTGTTAAACCAAAATACATTAACTCATTCGACATATACAATCGGAAAATAAATGTTGTACATATCCTAATTCATAAAAAGGAAAATACATATTATTAGTTTGCGTGCATCTTGTGTGTGATTTCATTTGGAACCGAGGAAATGTCTTTTATTTTCCAGATGCTTTCGATCCCAAATTATTACACAGAAAAATAGTGTTTAGAACATCGTAGTAGCGTTCTTTTGTACTTTTTGGTTTCTAGTTCCGGAGGAAGCGAATCGGCAGGATGTTCTTGAAAGAGAAAGTAGGGGATTTAAATCTCAGATACGATTACGCGGAATATTTCAGAGAACTTTTCAAGATTCCTAAGTATCTAAAAGAATCATGATTCAGCGAATTAAGGACAATGGAACTATTTTGCGGATCATTGGTGACTGTTAGACGTATATCTGCACAATAATTTCAGTTTTCGGAGTTGTCAAAATTCCTCCAGGCGTTATCTCGACGAGGTATCCCGTCATTTAACGAAACTGACGAGATATAGGCGAGATATCTCGTCAATTTCAAAATGCGTACTAAATCATGATCTCGTCAACATAAAATAATTGACAGTATCTTATTAACGAGATATATTACTATTAGCAAAATTGGTCGGAACGATAAACGAGACATATCGTTACTAGCAATATTAGTCCGAACTTGATGCACGAGATACATCACCATTAGCAAAATTGCTCTAATCCTGATGGACGACATATCTCGTCGAACCCACAAAGGAGGATTAAAGCTCCATGCTTTCAAAATTAGTGCAATGGACAATCGCGTTGCACAAATGAACATAGAGCCTGAAACTAAAATATATATTTTACAACTTCCAAAGTTACCATGTGGTCTTTTACTTGCGATTTTATTTTAAGGTATCCGAACACATTGGAGACCTTTTTTAAAAATGTGATATAGAAACATTTTAATGACATTTTTATGTGAAGTGTTATTAAACAAAAACATTGGACTATAAATATTTGAAATATATATTAATAATTTTGAAAACATGATAATTCTGTATCAAATTTTAAAGAAATTTGTCAAAAACTTCTTATAATCTATTTAACCAATTTGAAAAATGATGCTACCAAAATAAACTACGTGCATTTTTCTAGGGAGTGAACTAGAATCAAAAGGATTCTTAAGAAACAACAATTTTACTTGCGATCGAAAAATGTATATAAGATTTTTGATAGTTTTACAGTCCTATTTCTTAATTAAATGGCCACAATTTAAAAACATTTCAACTCAGCATAGTTATTTTCTAGTTCATTCCCTAGACAACATTATAAAGAACAAGATATCAAGGTTTTAAGTCAATAAAATAGAAGAATCCGTCAATAACGTTTTGTGTTATAACACTTAATGTGAGAAAATAATGCATGAATATTAATTTAGAGTAAAAAATAGTTTGAAGTGTATCGTTTGCTCTCTCTTGCTTTTACTGTTTCTGTAAACAATTTTGTTCTTCACTTCTCTTCAAAAATGTCCACACTATTTCCAAAAGAGGAACCATTTAAACATTTTAGAAACCTTTCTAAAATTATATTTGCAAAAAAAAAAAATTAATAATAAATAAAAAAATAATAATAATAAATTTTGACAGGTTTTTGGTCTTTTAATGGCCATTTCCGGTGTTTTCCATACCTACTTCCGGTTTTCCACCTTGATTTAAATCTTAATATCTCTACAACTCATGAAGGAGAAAAAAAATCAGTTGCAAGGTCAAATAAATACTCTATCAAATAAGATAAAACAGTTTTTTTTTTTTTTTTTAAATTTTTGGTCAAAAATGACATTTTTTACCGTGTTTGGATACCTTAAATATACCCAACCGTAATACCGTCCGTCATTAAACCCAACCCAACAACCATTATCAACTTATCTGTGTCAGTACAGTACACTGTCCTTGCGTATGTATTTTCACTACTTGACGTTTTCTTGAAGATGTTTGGCGCTGTTTCGCCAAATGTGGCATATGCGCCATAAAATACAACCCAACAACCTTTCTCGCTCTTACTATATTTAAACCATACTTGAAGTAAACTTAAGAAATCTTAGATTTAAACGCATGAAGTAATTTCACGAGATAAATAAATGAAATAATTGAATTATATCATGGAGACAATACCATCAGAATTAAAATTTTATTTAACAACTTACAATCACAAAGAAAATATTTACGTCTTCCTTTCCTATCTAAACGTCATTTGGATAGCGGATGAAATCCGCGGATTGTTCCCCTTCGCAAATAAAAAGGTATTCAGTCATTTTTAGAATTCGATCGCATTCTCGCAGTATTTTAGCAGAAAACTGGCAAATTAAAAGGGAAATGTCTGATGAGCTGATAATATTGAAATTTTAATTAATAACCGAGTTTTTGAAAGGGTTTTGCTATCGATCGAGGTAAATAAGAATTGTTCACCGCGTCTCATAACGAAACCTGCAAATGGGGAAGGACTGATTAAATTATTTCTGATTGCCGTTTTATTGCAGGATTTGAAGGAATGAAAAATAAATTTCAGACCTTGTATCTCGATTAATTTAATTCCAAGGCTGAAATGGGAACTTAAGTCCCCGATAAGATTGCTTAGCGCGGGACTCTCTTTGACTTAATCTATAAAACAATTTGTTTAATTGTTTCAGAGCATTTTTAAGGTTTCGATACATTTACAGCATAGATGCATTTTTTCTGTCTAAAATGTGGAACTTGGTAATTAATCATTGGATGTGAAATAGTTTCTCATAAATATTAATTTGAGAGTTGATTTAATTGAAATTTCTTACATTTAGAGCTGCCCCAAAATATTCCTGTCCTGGGGTATTAACCATCTGGGGGTTTGCATGCATAATTCGACCTTGTAATCTGCAGTTTTTTTCTGCAAGACTTCTAAACCCATTTTAAACTTTTTGAACAAGATAATGTTTTTCAAAGTATCATTCCATGAAATTGAGCAACGGAATCCCTCCAAAAGATTGTATTTTAAGGAAACTATGAATATGATCTATCCAAAGTAGGAATCTCTACTAAGGAAAGCACCAACAGAATCATTCCAAAAGATTCTGTTCTAAGGAAAGGAGTAATACCGTATTTCCAAACACTTCTATTCTAAGGAGAAGACTAATAGCCTTTCTAAAAGATTTTATTTGAAACCAATAATTCTCTAAAAAGATTTTATTTGAAAAACAATAATTATCTAAAAAGATTTTTTTTGAAAGCAGAATTCTCTAAAAAGATTTTATTTGAAACCAATAATTCTCTAAAAAGATTTTATTTGAAACTAATAAATCTCTTCAAAGTTTTATATTCTTCGGTAATGAGGAAAGGAATAATTCCAAAGGATTTTATTATAAGGAAAGAAGTAATAAAAACTTATCATCAAACGATTCTTTCCTATGAAGAAGGCAAATATAATGTTTCTAGAGGATTATATTTTAAGATAATACAACTATAAAAAGAATTATATTCTATGGAAATGAGAAACGTAGTCAATCCAAAGGATTCTGTTATAAGGAAAAGAGTAATAGAAACTTAATCAAAAGATTATTTCCTATGATGAAGGCAAAAATAATATTTCTAAATGTTGAAATAATCCATGGATCCCTTTTTTTTTTTTTTAAGAATTCGTTATTTATAGTGCGTTGTCCGATAAAAGTACTCACAAACGCTCATAGTGTTAAGTTGAAAGCTATCAATAAATATATTTGTATTTATAGATGTTTCATGAAATTTTTTTTACAAAAAGCAATACTAATTCAAAATTCTGAAAATTTAAAAAATGCTTTTCGACGACAAATTTATGTAAAATATATAAAAAAAAACGGTTCCTAATACTGACGAGAAAATTCATTAGATTACTATATTTTTATCAGAAGTATAAACTAATTAAACTCAAGTTTACCTTATTTATTACTAGTTAACTAATATCTTATCTTGAATTATTATTTTCGTTTCCGCCTTCTTGTTAGAGTGCAATATTTAATTGAAAAGAGAAACTGAATCTCCAAAATTTTACTTTTATGCCCAAGCAGAAATAAATTACATAATCTCAAGTAGACGGTAATTGAACTTCGATAATATGGCAACAATCAATGCATTTTCTTAAGCATACAAAGGTTTCTAAGAAGTATCTCGTACATCACACGATCTCATCAAATATGTTAATGTCGATGTACCTCTCTTATCGACACAAAAATGCCGTATTACTTTAGTATTTGGACCGTATTAGGGTAATTAGGATAAAAGTATGGAAACCAAACTGACCCTTTCCCAGAACTGGTGAATATTACAAACGAGTTTTGACGTAGAATGCGTCTTAAAACAGGGTACAATGCTTTATTTTTGAGTGTCACAAAATACTTTGATTACAAAAAATTTAACAACTTGAAAAATTCAAATTAAACATAAATGAACGATATCGCGTTCAATAGAGCATTAAATAAAGTATGTTAAAAATACTCTGATCTTGCAGTGACTTCATAGGATGATGCAATCGGAACGCAAAGATCACCGAAGATGCACTGTCGCTCACATAATTTAGTCTAGTACCGGCCTTCTTAGCACGAGAATAAAATTTGAAGAGTCATTTGTTTCGTGTCTTTACGCTTTATCTATATAAATAAGAATGGAGTGTTTGTTTGTACATTCAATATTTTCGACCCATTTCAAGTTTTCTATCCGTTTTGGACCCTTCTGATGCCGAATCCGCCTTTTTCTCGTTTGGTGTCTGTCTGTCTGTCTGTATGTATGTTGTGCCCTATACACGTCCACGCAGTTTAAGATATTTTCATTAAAATTTGCATACAGTGAGTACTTATCTTCCTTTAGTGAGTGACATTGGTTGCGAAAGTCTGTCTGTCCGTCTTTCTGTTCTATGCTCGATTTTGTGTTTGTGTGTTTGTGTAGACATCACATGAATTGTATTCCAGATATTTGATTGCAGTGTATTTTATTTTATACATTATCTATTAGTTTAGTGAATGCAATATTAAACATTTCTTTATTGTTATATTTAGACGAGTTTCATGCTAAAACACCTGAGTAAGTATACTTAAATCAACCATAATTTGGTAGTTTTGGAAAAATTGGAATGTCTATTGAATATTACGATTAATTCGATTGCTTTACCAGTACTGCTGAAAAAGTAATTATTCTTCAAAAAAAATTTTTTTTTATGGAATTTCATCTCTGATACGTCATTTATTTCGAGTCTTATTTTTATTCTTTGCGCAATGAAAACGATTTCCGAATATTTGGGACAGACGATATTTTTCAATGAAACGAGAATGAACACGATCGCGCGAGCAGTGATATTTTCTGTTTCTTTCGCTCTGAATTAATTTCACATTTCTAACTTTTGTACACTTTTAGTTGTAAGTTGTGGCAACTGTGCGAGATCAAGAGATAAAATTTAATCACAAATTAATATCTTTAGAACAATTTTTTACGACATCTTTTATTTTGTTTTACTTCGCTGTTTCCTGTTTTAAATATTTATTATTTTAATAAATGTGTTTTCCTTCTCATCACACCCAACAGCACCACAAAGTATTAGACTTGAAAATGTTAGGTAAGTCAGTATAAATTTTCAGTAAATTTTAAGTGTAGTTATGCCATTATTGAAAGAATAATGCCGTTATTTAAAGAATAATGCCGTTATTTAAAGAATAATGCCGTTATTTAAAGAATAATGTCGTTATTGAAATAATAATAATGTTTAAAAATCCAAACTAGAACTTTTTCCAACATTAAAAAATTCGTTGTAGTAATGACAGGAGAAGATTGCAAAATTTCACAATGTCGCATACCGGAGGCAAGAGTGCCACAGGTAAAAAAATATTGTTTTGTTGACTATGAGTGCGAGAGCACTCGCCGTAAATCGTAATTTTAATTAATTGAGTTGCACATGAAAACAACTTAAGAAAGGAATTCCAAATCTTCCTATAAATCGTCTTAATAGTAGTAACCTTAGTATCACCTTTCGTCTTTTTGTAGCTTTGTCATACGGCAATTGTGCGATGTATGTGAAATGTATTACATGAATGGATATGCATGTGTAGGATTTGTGTCCAAAGTAAGTTGTAGAAAATATAAAGATGGCGAAAGGTGTTAAAATAAATTTTTACTCTACAAAAAACGTAAGTCATTATATATTTTGATTATCTCTTCAATCTAGAGTAAACGAATTCAAACCGAGTAAGGTCGGGTATTTTGCTAGTACATAATAATATAAATAAAACCTAAATTTTTTTCAATACTTGTTTAGATATCTGACTTCAAAATGTGGAAAATCGCAAAAATTTCAGAATGTTCCAATATATATATATGCATAATAAACGACAGAATGATTATAGAAAAGGTCAACAGGAAGAAAGATCGAGAGATGAGAAATACAAAAAGATCCGTACATCCTATGCTGAGTGTCAACGGGCTCTACGGGGGTTCTTGAAAGTAAAGGCGTCGCACCTTCAAGGTGAATTAAATGCCTGATACCAGCACGTCAAATACCTCCAATGCACAGTTCGACGACGCAAATAGCATATTTGATGATGAAGTTCATTTATGTTCATTATCAAATTGATGGAGTTCATTATCAAATGATGGAGTTCAACCCATGGATGTCTGTAATGAGCCACAATCTTCAAAATCAACAGCCGGTGCACCAATTGTGATATATGTGCGAAGTGATGAACATTTGAAGTGTGAAATTAAAACAGGGTAGTTCTAATTTCGTACACTTTCATTCAGCATATTGCCTCACTGACGTATTTTACGCCTTAAACCTAGCAGCCGTGTCCCGACACAGCGCCGTCCGTTTTTGGTATGTACACTCAGGAACATTGAAAATAGCTCACCAAGAAGGGAGCATCAGATTGAAATGAAATTTAATATACGTAATGATACAGATGAGAGATTCACTTGATCCCAAAATAAAGACAATTAAATACAGTGTGTATAATTAGACAAAAACAGTGCAACTACAATAGCGCGTCGGACCGTCTCCTGCTGCAATGCATGCCTCAACACGGTCCGGCATTGAATTGATTAGACGTCTGATGTTGTCCTGAGGCAGATGGACCCAAAAATCTTGAACAGCCACCTCCAAATCATATACAGAGTGACACGGCGGCATCTGGCGTTTCAGATGGTCCCACACATGCTCTATAGGGGCCAAGTCCGGGGAGCAGGCCGGCCATGGAAGAGTCTGAACATAATGTTGGAAGTCTTGAGCAACTCGAGCTGTATGCGGACGAGCATTATCTTGCTGGAAAATTGTCCCTGCAAGACCATTTAGGAAAAGTCCCACGTGGGGTCGAAGAATGTCATGAACATAACGCTGGCCCGTTAAGGTTCCACGTACCACAATTAGAGTGGACCGTCTATAGTAAACTATGAACCCAGACCATTACGCCTGCTGTGAAGGCAGTGTGTCGTACGACAGCGTGGGTGGGATTGTACTGCTCACCATTGCGCCTCCACACCCGTACGCAGCTATCATCTGTCCCCAAAACGAACCGTGATTCATCACTAAACACCACATTTTGTCAATCTGTGGCATTCCACGTCGCTCTAGCTTGGCACCACTGTAGACGGAGTAACCGATGTTTCGGTGTTAAAGGCAGTACACGAAAAGAGCGCTTGGATTGCAGATTTGCTTCCCCAAGGCGTCTGGAAATGGTTCGTGGAACATCTGGCACCCCTACATCTGATTGTATCGTGGAACGAGTCACTGTGGGATCCACGAGCGCTTGTCGCACGATCCTCTCGCCTTGTCCTCTTCCAGGTCGATCCAGACTCGGTACGCAGCACGTGGGTACAGTCTCATGTCCACTGCTCCCAACATGTTCTGACGGCACACTCCGAACGATCGACTGGCGAGCAACACGGCGCGTCGACCAACCTGCGGTTTTCATGCCGATGATGAGGCCCCTCTCAAATTTGCTTAACTGTGAGAAATGTCTTCTCACACTTCTACCTGGAATTCTTCGCTTACTAAAGTCCTCCTAGAGTCGGACTATTATCGTCACGTTTATGAATCTTCTACTATGCGCCGGTTCCACTTCCTGATTGCAGCGCGACTGCAGGGTGTGTGGTCATGCGCATTGGCACCAAACTTGGATCATTTGCATAACGGATCTCACTGTACTTATTTGTAAAATTTCGCGATTGAACCTTTCTTCCTTCTTGGTGCGCTATTTTCAATGTTCCTGAGTGTATCAGATTCTGGCATAGGACTAGGATTCTGGCATCAAAAGGAGGGTTTATCTCGCACTATCCTTCCTGGAGGTAATACCGAAGAAGTGTCTTGTCACAAGCAAAACCGGCCATATCTTGTTGGACAAATTAGATCGTCATTGGAAAGAAATTGACCAGACCTGATCTCATAATCACAAAATATCAGGAATATCTAAATGACGAGAATGTTCATATTGAACCAAATACCTATATGCGGCAGAAATATCTATTTCCTTTTTTTATCATACACCCCATACCAGTTCTCAACCCTCCTGGAGATTGTCTCAGAGAGATGTTTCGTAATAAAAACAAAATACTGACCAAAACATAATGACGTCATTATCAAAAAATTGGCAATATCTTGATAAATAGCTATGTCATAATTTTTGAAATATTTCCAGATGGACGAAATATCTCTTCGAAAGTACTCGTAGGGTTAAGGAATGACCCTGAAGGTCATACAAAGCATAAAACTACCTGGGCTGTAAGGACAAGTTTTCTAGTTATAATAGAAAAACTGACCTGATCTTGATGGATGAGATACTTCGTCATTAAAACACTGTCCAGTTCATGATGTCGACATTACAAAATAATCGGTAATATCATGATGACGAGATACCACGTCATTAGCTTATCTGATTCTCAAAGGACGAAATACGTATCACTTGGAGAGTTAAAGAATGAACCCGAAGGTCATGTAATGTGTTTAACTCCCCGGGTCGTCACGATAAGATTTCTTGTCATATTAGAAAAATTGACCTAATCTTGATGCACAAGGTGCTTTGTCATATTAGAGAATTGAACCGATCTTGAAGTCGTCATTATCAAAAAACAGGTAACATCATCATGACGAGATATCTCGTTATTAGAAAAACTGACCAGATTCTGCTCTCATCTCCACTAAAGCATCGGCAATATCTTGATGGACTAGATATATTGTCGAAAAAATGGGACCCCGAAGACACTCAATCGAAGCAAAGAAACCTAACGTATTAGAAACAAGAACGTTGAAAGGTCGCCAAACCAGACGAAGTTACCCGAATCTGCCTCAGAGACACAGCAAGAACTATTATTCAATTAACGGGCTATTTGATATATGGAAATGATAAGATTGCTGACTTGCTTTAATAAGACAAATGAGCAGCGCCGAAAAAGTTACTCCGTGTGTCGTTAATACTAATTAACTGGGCTCATATCTGTTACGCGTTTGCGAGAGGAAATTTATGGGTACAGAGGCCTGCCTTGCATTTACGATGCCCTCTTTTATTAATGGGCATTTCGGCGATATAATGCTTGGCGTAAGGACATCGCTTTTCAATCCTTTGCATGCTCCCACTAAGCCGTAAATTCTGTGACGAGTAAATTATCAAGGAGAAAATTCCAATAACGATCATTTCACTAGAAAACGGATTAAGTCTTCAACAGATTCGGGTGTATGTGGGAATTAACCCTCTGGGCATCACGAGATTTCCGACTAGTGTAGTATTGCTTTTACCTCAGGACGGACGTAATGACTAAATAGCCATTTCTATTTTGTGAAACAATCCATGGATTCTTTAACCTTTAGAAATATTTTGTAGGTCTCTCATTTCCTTATAAGAGAAGCCTTCGAGAAAACGTAATTAATCTTTCTTTAGAAAAGAATTCTTTGGAAGAATTCTTTCCTTTCCTTATACGTGGATCTTTTGGAAATATTTCGTTGGTCCTTGACTTAGAATAGTATCATTTAGTAAGATTGTGTAGATCCTTTGACGGGATCCCGGACCATCTCCAATAGCCCGTTGTGTTCTTCCAGTGCGACGTTGTTGAAATATCTACCTTTGAATAGAATACATTGTAACTATTCTAGTTCTACTTTACTAGGAAGTGAATGCTTCGGAAAGATCCCATTGCTCTTTTCCTTAGAATGGAATAGATAGGAATAATTACATTGGGTTTTATAAATCGCTTTTCCATTTTCAATGTTAGGATTTACGTTATGTCTCAAGTCGCATAACAAATTCGTATTTATATTTCCATACTCAAATGAGTATTGACCATGGTACATAAGCAGGGTTCACACAGGTGCTTAGAAAGTGCTTATTTTAAAACAGTCAGGAAATTTCATGAATAGGGAAAAGTCGTTTGAAAACTGGAAATTTCGGACTCTCATTGTATTTGGCCGAAAACGAAAGTAATTTTTCTATGCTTTATAATTTTTTTTTCTCTTTGTATCCGGGTCACAAATACTCAATAACCGACTGTGCGTGAATTTCACTTTTATTATGCCATGCGCAATCTGTTTTCATTGTCAGCTTAATGATTATTTTCAAATTAATTTTGTTTCATTAAAATGATGTTTTTAAGCGTATGGTGTAGAGGCGGATGGTGCACCTTAAATCTGTCGTGGACAAAAGTCATCACGTTGGGTTGGTGTGAAGTTTCGAGAGTGGGGTGCCATCTCAGATATTGCTTCGTCATCTGATCGTGGTTCAAAATTATGTGGCAATACACCGAATGGCTTCGGCTGGGACGGTGGCAACTAGTTGAATATCTATTCAATAAAATTGCATTTTATTATTTTTTTTAACCTTTTTATAAATTTATCAAAATTTTTGCATAACTCTTATGATTTGTTTTGGTTTACGGGAAAATATTTTCTTCGAAACTCCTTCGGTCTCCGATCCAGCCAAATTTGAGTCTGATGTATGCAACTTGCAATCCTTTTAGTAAATTAATAGTTTGCCACTAATTTTATTTTATTGAAACCTCCGATGTGCCAATAAATGAATTTACTTCTTATTTTCATGACGAATTTATGAAAGTGTATTATAAAATAATTACTGAGGTGAGTAATTTCCATTTCATAAGCAGGCTGAAGCTGCAGACACAACAAGGTAAGCACTGTAATTTCAAAATCAAAAAGAAATTTAAAATGAAAAAAATTAGTAAATTTTTGGAAATGAAAGTGTTGGTGGATCAGGGAGGAAACTGACCCAGACAACACAAAATGGTGTTTCCTACCCATGAGCAGCAATATGCTAAAAAATTGCTCATACAATCCCCTTAAGACCATTAAAAAGTAGAAACAAAACAATATGAAAAGAATAAGAAAACGAAAATCGAACTCGCAACAGCAGCTATGAGACCGAACACACCGGTCCTTATCAAACTAAACTCTTTCTTTTCCTTTTTATAAAAGCAAATGCACTGCGAAGAGATTAAAGAAAAACTCCAAAGTTTTTTCTTGTGGTGTCCATTCTATAATTTGTTTATGTACTTACACATATTACTAATACGTGTACACGTAAATGTCCATCTATTAACTGTTGAATTTTATAAAAATCAGACGGCTTATTTTGAAAAATCTCATTTTTGTGTGGCATTACTTGTGTATAATTTTTAGAAAATCGACTTAAATATTAATTTTTTTACATACTACTATCTTATAAGATTAACTAATCTGTAAGAGCATCCCCATTTGGTCGAAATTCAGGTATTATATTGTATAATACAGTTTCTTCAATGTTTTATTTGTCCTTATTTTGTCTTAGAAAGTCCTTATTTTTAGTTAGAAAAAAGAGTGGGACCCTGATAAGCCTTTAAAGCTAGTTATATTTCAAATAATGCGGATTGATTGCTTTTAATAACCATAGTCTTAAAATCTAAAGCGATAAGTGCGGAAAATGTTCTAAATGTATGAAAGGAGTTCATTAAGACGTGTACATTAAAGTACAAAAACATCAATTTTGAAATAAATCTTTTTGTTTAAAATTCAATTGAAATCAAAAGTACTTTCATCCACTTATTCTGTTCAAAAACCAAATTTGCGGACTAAATAAAAATGTAGTAAATAATCAAAGCTAACCCATAGGGCGGTTTACACGCATAATTTCATATTACAACCTGCAGTATATATACCCTACCTGACGTCTGGATCTTCAACAGATTCGGGTATAATGAGATATAACCCTCTGCATGTCAGGGGATTTCCGAGTAGTGTAGTATTGCTTTTACCACAGGACATAATGACAGAATAACTATATCTATTGGTAGATAGAATATTTGTGTGTGGAATCTTTCAACTTTCATAAAAGTTCTATGGGCCCCATCTTAAGAATAAAATATTTTGGAATGATTCTGTCATTCCTTTCATTGGAATACGATTCTTTGGACCTATTCTATTATTCTTTTCTGTAGAATAGAATTCTCAATTTGGGTATTCCTTTCCATAGAATAGAATTATTTGGAACTATCTATTCTTCCTTTCCTTATAATAGAATTCTTTGGAACTATTCCATTATTCCTTCTCTTAGAATAAAAGTTTAATTTGCCCATTATGTCGTGTGGAATCATTTGGAAGATTATGGTCTTCCTTTCGTTACAAAATAACTGTTTTGGAAGATTGCATTAATGTTTTCCTTTCAATATACGAGTATAATTTGTTGGAAAGATTATATTGATTCGTTCTAGATATAATTATGAGTGCGAGCCCCTAAGAGAGTTAATGCATAATCATATTAAGATATTTGGGAAAACATATACAACAATATTTTATGTAAGAAAGAAACAGAACTTTGAGGGTTTGCGACTTCAAAACTCGATCCAACCAATGACCAGGGTGCACGGTATCAAACGTTTTCTCACATATTTAACTACCTACATACCTACCCCATACGTATACAGTCTTTTAGTGTTGTTTCGACACCAATAAATAAGTTATATGTAATAGTTTTTATCTGAATGACATCACTAAACTATTTTTAATTTCAATCAACTCTTTCAACATATACAATATTTTCATTAGAATATGAATGTATAAAATTATTTATTAGCATTAGGTCTGGAGACCGTGCTGGCCACGGTAACCGAAAATGGGGGGGGGGGTAAATCTGACACAGAATAGTTTTACTAATAAGCGTTTGCCACGTGTCTTAACATGTGTCAACCTAGATTTCATCCACACGACGTCAGATATGACATTTTGGGATAGGTGCTTGTAATTTGTGCAATTTAAGTGCATTACCACTGCTGCTTGTTGCATTTTATCCTCTTTTCTCTCTCACTCTCTCACACTCATCTTTGTCAATGCCCTAGCTCAGGAATTTTCATAACTAACGATAAAATTTCAACGGTAATTTTGGTTTCTCACTCTGTTGATCATATTTCGATAAAAATTGGTTTTGCTAATCGTAATTAATGAAATCTGTTAACTATATATCCGCAAGCATTCATGGTTGATTACTTTTAATTACACGATTTTCGAGAGAGCACAATTGTAATCTCTAATTTTCATTCTGATTTGTTGAAGCGGCCACGGTATCCCAGTTGGAAGTGTGACGTGATAGCAACCGCCAGGACCGTATTTCTAAATAGGCTAAGTAGGCTGCAGCCTAGAGAGGCAAATTTTTCAGGGGAGGCAGTTTGGCAATTTATTCAAAAGTTAAAATGAAGTATTTCAAAGGTTAATAATATTTTCCGTACGAATTTAAGAATACATGTTACTAAAAAATATGCTTTAGTCCTTCTACATAGCCTATTTTTTAAAACTATAACATAATACAAATTCACAGCACGTAATCTTGTATTATAACTTTCTTGTAGTGCAATCTAATTTGGTTTGACAACACATGCACAAGCGCAGCGATTCGATCTGACAACACTGTAGCCGATCTGGCAACACTGTTGGTGGAAGGCCCAGTGGCTCCGCTGTCAGTAGTGTACTGTCAGTCTAGTCTGTCTTAGTCTGATGCTGTCATTCATGTCTATCGGTGTGCAAAACGGGATCGTTGATGATTGTGTTGAGAGAGGCGTGTTCGTGTTGTTTGTTACGATTTTGCCTTATAGTTTAGAGTATTCCAATACATAAAGTACAGTTTTTAACAAGTAGGCTACTTCCTACTATCTACTATGAGTGACGGTAGGAAGAGACTCAGTGGCGCTGAATACAGAAAACGAACAAAACTGAAACTTCAAGAACAAGTCATTAGCATTAGATAGTCATTAGCATTAAAATATAAAAATATGTTTAAAATAGTGATCACTGATCTCCAAGAACAAATTAATTAATTAAGTTCGAAACTCATTTCATTTTTAACGAATCTTAAAAGTAAGTAAAAAAAACCCAAATAGATAACTAATTTGATTATATAATTTATTATGTAAACCGTTAAACTCTTGTAGTTTTATCTAAACTAAATTAACTTTATGTTTAAAAAAGATGAAAATACCAATAAACTCTATCCTTTTGTTGTATAAAACAAATGCAGTAAGCAAATATGAACTATAGAGGGGGCGGCAAATGGACTTTAGCCTACAGGCGGCATACTCTTAAATCCGGCCCTGGTAACCGCGGGATTGCGATTTCAAAACTCGTTCCAACCAAAATATCGTCATTTAAGAGAGGTGCACATTAAATCTGTCGTGGCCTCACATGTTTTCACGTTGTCGTGGTGTGGACGTTTGGAGATCAGGTCAGCGTGGCAGCCCAGGCACCTCGCCATATGATAAAACATTCTTTGGTTCTTTCACTTCCGGGTTGATCCTAGATAGTCGCCAATAGCCCACTGTGTTGATCCAGTGATCCGTTAAACCTAGCTACCTGATTTCTTGAAAATTACGATCTCCAGGGAATCGATTTAGGGGAGTTTATTTTGGGACCACTCTGAGTATAGTCACTTCCTATCACAAATACTAAGCATCGAGATACAATATCCAATTCAGAGTCCTATACTAGCATTCATCAAATTTTCTGGAACTTTCCGAAGACGTTTATACTGTGTGAATAAGGAGCCTAAGTAGCCCAGTTGGAAGAGCAGTGAATTAGCAAAGACCATCACGTAACGGTTCACGTTAAATATGTCGTGACTTCAAATGGCATCACTTTGGCGTGATGACGACGTTTGGAGAGTGGGGCACCAGGTGTAGTTATCGTCATGTGACCGTTGTGGAAAATTACAAGGCGTTGTCATTGGATATTTCTCTTCGGGATTCATCCCGGAGCGTCGCCAATAGCCCGTTGTGTTGTTCCACTGTGACGTTAATTAACTACCTAGCTGTGCTATTAAGGCACGAGACGCTATTGCATACGCTCTCAGGAGTAAATCTCGTCTCCTTTAACGGACGAGATTAGCTTTAAGTTAATTAAAGCGGAATCTGTGCGTTTCTTTCCGGATCTTCCTTTAATTACAAATGCAATTATGCGCACAAGCTAGACTTAGAATAGATACTCCGACCTGCTTCTTGGAAGAACAAATGGCTGGAATGTAGCTTTTTACTCTTGCCTTTGTCAGTAACACCATTAAAGTAACATTGCGAGGCGCTTCGAAATAGAATGGGAGTCTTATTTTGAGAGGAATAAGTGGATTCAAAATGCATGAGGTTTCATATTTTAGTCGAAATGGCATTGTCTTGTAATCCTAAATGATCTTGTGATTAATACAGTATGTGAAGTTAAACGGTACCACAATCAGAATTCGAATTCCATCCTAAGTCAGATGTACAATTTGTATGATAAATTAGGATGTCGCCTGAATGTCTTTATAACTAATATTTGAACACTGTACTGCATAAGTCCTATAGTCTGCATCAAAATAGATGCAATTTTATTGATCCTAGAACAGAAATTATTTTACACGATGGTTGTGTTCACCAAATATTTATAACGACAATTAAATAATAGCATTAACCCTCAATAACCCCATTAACCCGATAGATCTCATACATCAAGATCTGACCCACTTTGCGAATGACGAGATATCCCTTCATAGAAATATTGCCAATCTTTTGTTTGATAACGAGATCCAGATCAGGTCAGTTTTCATCAAAAGACGAGATATCACGTCCATTAAGATCTAATCAGTTTCCTAATCATGTGAAGGTGTGCAGTCGAGACAACTACCAAGAGGGTTAAAGGTCACAACAGGCATTAACCCTCCAAGTGGTTTCGACTAGATATTGCCGATTTTTTTAATGATGACGTGGTCAAGATTTGCCAATTTTCTACTAATGACGCGATACCTCGTCTAGACAACCAACTGGAGTGTTAGAGGACACTAACAGCGTGAACCAAATACTACAGTAAGACGAGATATCTCGTCCATCATTATCTGATCAATTTTAATGATGACGTTATCTCGCAATCAAGATACGGTTGATGTTTTGATTTTGACAGAATAAAGGTATAGACAATTTTCTTCTAATGAAGATATAATTCGTATATCAAGATATTTTAAAGGCGAAATAAAAGTTGAGACATCCACCAGGAGGGTTAAGTAACACATGTTTTATGACGGAAATCGAATCGCATTGAATAGCAAATATTTATGACGAAAATATTATATTTGCAATAGATAGGAAATATTTATAAATGCAGTGAAATAACATTAAGCAGCAAATATAAGCAACTATGATTGAATAACATTAAGTAGATTGAATATTTCGGACAAAAGGATATGCCAAAATTTTAAACATACTACATTAATTTAATTGTATTCCCCTTTTAGCAATGTAATATTTGGAAGTTGTAGTTTCTATCTTACACAATTTTTAGTGTTCTGTTTTATTTAAAGACTATTCTGTAATTGAAAACATCATAAATTAAACTAATGTTAAAATAAAAATTAAATTAAATCGATTTAAAATTGAAACTGTGTTAAATAAAATAAATAATTTTTGTCAGGGAGCTTTAATTCAATTAATATAAAATTATGACTTCCAATTAAAATTTCGCAATCTTTACTTTGAAATTTTGAATGTTTCTTGAAGCTAACATATCTGTCATTGTCTTTTCATTCACATTTTCCGTAAAAACTATATTAAGTGATAATGTGCAACATCCTTTTCATATTGTATACAATTCCATCTAAGTTGTTTTAATAAATTATTTCAATACGGAAAATTCATGATTTGTCTTATGAAACAAGCGAAGGTAGATAGAATCATAAAATAATACGGAATGATAAAATTGAATGGAAATTAAATGCAATTCTACCAAATAGGGACATGCATATAAATCTTTTGTGTAAAATCCTAGCTGTAAATCTCAAAAACATAACACTTAAAAAGCAAACAAAACCTACAGGATCTTGATTTCCCTAACAATCAAGAAAGACAATTTCAATTGTCAGTAGAATAAATTTGTGATATCTATGATACCATTACTACTTTTTTGCAGAGATTAAGAACTTCATTTATGTGTCTCGAAGTTATAAAATATATCGACGGTTTGCTAGAAATTTAATTTACTTAGTTTCTGTTTATGTAGGAAATTAATAGGATTAATAAATAGTGTTATGTATGAGATAAATTAATAGTGTTATGTATGAGATAAATTAATAGTGTTATGTATGAGAGGGGATTATGTGTCTAAAACTCTTCAAGTTGAAGTATTTCGAATGACTGTTCTTCTCTCCATTTCAACGAGCTAATTTTATTAAAAGCAAAATACTTATATGTACACATTTAATTGTTAGATAGGTAGTAGAATTTACGTCACACTGTAGCAACATATAGAGCTATTGAAGACGTTCCGGGATCAATTTTGAAGGGAAATACCTGAACTGGCTCTCCACCCAACAAACTTACACACCAAACTTCATATAAAGACATACGAGTTGTCCGATTGCTCAAGGTCACCCTCGGGCAATCGGTGGCGTTGTTCTGGATGACAACTAGGCACTACCTTGCTGCTCACCTATTTTAAGAAATGGGGGGGGGGGGAGTTTAGATACACTGATACTTAAAAACATCGATGGTTTTTGGGCGATGTATTTCCCGGTTTTGAACCCAAAACCAGACTCCGAGAAGGACGAGTCGAGGAAGCTGCCCCGTCCTACTGGTTGGCGTGCCACCAGATGACCCTACAGCCAAGTGTGGGCATTATCTACAAGCAAGAAACAGCCCCCACGTACTCGACAGTCTAGCTTAGCTGAATCCCTCAATAAGTACGTCATCAGCCGTAACCCTCCGAGTCGCTTCGACTTGATATCTCGAAATCATTTGGAGGATTTAATGCTTGATTTATAAGATAAATAAGGCAAAGGTGGGATATAATTTAATGTAACGGATAAAATTATGAGTCCAATTCAACACAAAATACAGGCAGACAACCTGGTTCGAAAGGAAGGTGGAAAACGCAAGAGCTGTGGAAATTATTAAGGGACGTGCTAATATATGAACATCCGTGTGCATGCGTATAGAGACGACAGAAGCACATTTAGACACATCACCCACATTAGGAAACAGTACATACCTTGCGAACTTGCTATGCAGTTTTCTATTCATTTTTTACCTATTCAGTATTTCGACTCGAATTTGTATGAATTTGAATTGATGTAGTGTTGTTGCTTATCTCTACGCCTAGCTCCAGTTAGACCAAATCCACAAGTCCATTCACCCACACAAAGTCATACACCAAAGGAGGTTCAGAAAAGTTGTATCGGGACATCCCAAGGCACTCGAGAATGTACGCCGGGAAGGTCTGATCATAATAATATAAGGACAAATAGGATGGATCTTGTGACCACAGCAACTTGTGAGGTACATATCAGATGGCCACAGAAAAAACGGGAGAGCGCTGTCAGAATAAGTCGCAATTGATAGTACGAGATCTTCCGGGATGATCTCGATACCAAAAGTGTACAGTGGGACGGTCCATGCCTTCTTATCAAGATTTCTTCCAATGGAGTAAAAAGCAAGAAATGTCAAGGTAATGTGAGGTGAACTTAGCCACTACTATAAAAACTAACCTAAAATACAGCAGTATATACTGTAATGTGTGTGTGTACCCTCTTTCTACATCATGAAGTACTTTTTGGTAGAAATAATTTCAATGCCTTGCTAAGCTAGTAGCGATGAAATACCTCGTCTACCATGATCTGACCAATTTGGAAAATGAAGAGATATCTCGCTATCGGTCATTATTTAATCATGGCGAGATCACGAGTTGGCTAGTTTTTTTCTAATGACGAGATATCTCGTTCATTAAGATCTGGTCAATTTACTTCTAATGACAAGATATGACGTCCATCAAGATATTGCTCATTATTTAATGATGACGAAATCAAAATCTGGATAGTTTTCTTCTAACCATAAGACATCTGGTCCATCAAGATCTGATCAGTTTTCTTCCAATGACAAGATACCTCGCCAAGACTACCACTAGAACGGTTAAAGGACACTAAAAGCATTAAAAAGGAACATTGTATCGTACAAAGTAAAATAATCAATTTATAAGTATGAGATAACAAGTATTTTTGCCTTCCAAGATTTAATTCAATGGATATCAGTTAATATTTTAAAAAACACATTCCACGAGAAAAATGTTTATTTGCAAAATTAAAAACCGATCTTGGATAATTTTGTAACTAGAAATTTAATGAGTTTATTAATAGAATGGTGTAAGGAACCGAACAAGATGCTATCAGAAAACGATCAATATACGGTATTCTTGATAGAATGCGCCTACCTTTCAAGAATATTGGGTGCTGTTTGTGTGACTTTCCAGCTGCTTCGGGACCCGTACTTCCATTGTTATCCGAAAGCACGTCAAAATCCGAACGGGCTTTGAAAAGGATATTTCGTGAACCAAAATTGTTTCTCGAAAGAATTCCGAAAGAAGCCTCTCGGCCGTCTAGTCGGAAGCGGCGTTCGAGTTGAGAAGCTAACCGAGTTATCATTTACTCAATCTATTAGTTGATAGAGTTGTAGCGGTTTTGTTTCTATTCGGAGTAGCATGATTTTCTGGAATGGCATTGTGCGATACTTAAATACAATACCATTGGGCAAATAGAATCGACAAAATGTATCTTCAGAAACGCTGAATTTTAAGTTTTGCGTGTCGCTTATAGCCCTCCAAGGGGTTTCAAGGAGGTATCTCGTCTATCAAGACATTTTCATTTTCTCATGTTGAGTTGTCACTTATTTAGAGAAGTCTAAAACGGTTCAAATAGTGATTTCATTTTTTTTTTGTTAATCCTTTGACGAGATATCTTGTCTATCAAGACTTAACCAGCTTTGCTGGTGAAAAGATATCTCGTACATCAAGATTTGGCCCATTTTGTTGATAAAGAGATAGGGTAAACTACTAATAATGGTCATCCAACCAATAATGGGCAGGTTTACATTGAATTGACATAATTAAGATAAAAAAAAATTCTAGGAACGTAATTAATGGTTTCTAAAAATTGATTCATTCAATATCCTTCTAGGAAAATCCTAATCTCTATATTTTCCGAACAGCGTTTTTTGTTTCCAATGTGATTTATGATTTCATTGTGCACGTGTCTCAAATAGGTTATGTTCTTAGTATGTGAATTTTTGAAGTGCTTCATTCTTAAGGAACTGACATTGCTGCTTTATATATATACATCAGAGCTCAGATTTATTGGTATGTACTGATTTGTTGCATTTTTTCTTATCATACAGGCCCATTTTTTTTAATCATAGAATGATTTTAATTTATTTCAAACCATAGTGCACATAACTAGTCAATGAAAAATAAATATTCTTGTAATGGGCACATGTGACCAGCATTAATTTTTAGGTAATTTCTAATATTGTTTGATTATAAAATAGTGCTCTTGCAAACATTCTGTATTGACCTGATTCTTAAAAGCGGAATGTACCCAGGTACCCATTTGTCACCTCCTCGACTGTGGCAACTTTTTCATTTAGCCAAAGATAACAAAAAACAGGAATAAATCAAATTAAAAGAAGAAATAAGTATGTTAAAAAAATGAGGGCAGAAACAGAAGTAAGTAAAACCTCCAAGAAAGGTAAATTGCAGATTTATATTAATAATATAATTATATAGATTAATGTTGTTATTAAATGTGTAATGTTAATGTAAAAATGAATTAATTTTTGTCTCACTAGTTTAGGAAAGGAAACTGTTTCAAAAATGCCGAAGAAGTCACTTGGGCTGTGCTACAAGCGTGAATCTAACTTAAAATCAAAGGGTTTTAAATGCAGATTATGCAGTAAAATTTATCGTCACAGATGTTTGTCTATATAATTCGAAGAGAATTTACCAAACAGTGATGATGAAAGAGATATATTTGTTTGGCTCTCATGTTTTCAATATTATGAAACAGATAATGACAACAGTGGAAATATTTTTGTAAAGATAGTGTTGGTTAATTATATTTAACAGTAATAAACTGATGGCTGTATAGTAAGCAACAATAAAAATTTATGTTATTGAATACTTTCGTGTAATTTATGAAAATTGTTAGATTAACCTAGGATGTCCACTACTAGTTTTTAATATGACCATAACTAAATTTGTATGGCCATAGCTGGTAAAACAGATATATTTAAATTTATTTTTTAACCATAAAACATTATAAGAAATTAATGAAATTCACACCGTTATATAAAGTGTAATGTATTAGTTCCAACCCAATAAAAATTATTTGTTTCTATGAATTAGAACAGCGACATTTGTACTCAACTTGAAAAAAAAAACATTAAACATGCCAACAACTGGACATTTACCCTATTTCATCAACAAGGTATTCGCTAATTTTTATGATGAGACCAAAATCAGGTCAGTGTGTTTCTTTTGGTAAGATATCTCGTCCATCAATATTAGTCAGTTTTCTTCTATTGACGAGATATCTCGTCGAGATACCCACAAGGAGGGATAAGAGGGTCATCTATATAAATGATGCTTTTAACAATTTTGGTGTTTGTCACTACGAGGCATTGCCACTAGAAGAAAATTGACCAGATCTTGATGGACGAGATTTCTCGTGATAAGAACAAAACAGACCAGATCGCCATCTCGTCATCATCAAACACTAGGCAATATTTTAATGATGAGATATCTCGTCATTCATGAAATTGTTCAGATATTAATGGGCGAGATATTTTGTAAAAACCACTTGGATGGTTTAATCTCTATAAATCATATACATAGTATCAAAATTTCAAAGTTTGAAATTATTAAGGTAGAATTTTCGGTCTGGAATGTTCAATACAAATTATATTATATTTGATACAAGTAGATAAATATCTGAAAGATTTTTTGACGGTGAAATATTATCTTGACATCTTAATTCGAAATTGAAAAAATGTTTGATACAGAGATATGACATTGATAAAACATTCCGTATGAAACTACCCCTACAAAAGAGAATTCATTCAGTAGAAATGTACCTATTTTAAACATAAAACGTTAGATCTACATCCTGGAATCTTTTGTCTTATTTGGAATGAATAAAGCAAAAGCAAACGTTTCTATTGTTGTACACCCTATTTGGTTACTTTGCCCTTATAAACGAAGAGAAAATTGTTGTCCAAAGGTTGTTTTACCGTTGAGGAACATTATTTATCATCTGGTCAGATGATTCGTAGGACAATGTTGTCTGGAACGAGGCGAAACTGACAAAGAGAACAAAGAAAGACAAATACGGAAGAAAGATCCAATAGGTTTTTCGATTCCCTTTTGCAGATTTTTGCTTTGTTTATATAACGTGTGTACTATTCATGCGATGTGTCTTCATTTTACGGCGGCCCGATTGAAAAGATAATCTCTAGGTGCTTCTTGACAATAAATGCTATAAAACATAAAAGGGTGTTTTGTTGCGCATCTCAAATCTGGATTTATAACTTACAATATTTCAATTGATTTCTAATATTCTTGGTATACTGTACACTTTTAACCATCCAAGAGGTTTACTTTTGCATCGAAAACTGCCCTGTAGTTGCTTACCTCTGATGTAAAAATTTACTCCATCCACTAGATCTAGGCAAGAAACCATTTATTTTATCTACTTGGATCTTCATTCCTTAGCAGTAATAGGGCCCCTGTCTTGATGAGAGAGAGATAGTATCTTGTCATTAGTAAAACTGAACAGATCTTGAACGAGATATTTCGTCGAAACCACTTGGAGAATTAATAAAACCAGATGCCTAGTAAAATCATTCACAGGATGGATTCAAATCAATACACTCCTTGTAATGTTGACGGTTAGTAAATTCAGCTGCCTAATAGAATAAAATCCCAGGATGGATTCAAATTAATACACTCCTTGTAACATCGATGGTTAGTAAAATCAGATGCCTAATAGAAACAAAATTTAATATGGATTAAAAGCAATATACTCTCAATGTAATATTGCCGGTTAATAAATAATTTGCCTCATAAAATCAAATCGCAGGATGAATTTAAAACTATACTCATTATAACATCGCCGATTAATAAAATCAGTTGCCTACTAAAATCTAATCCCAGGAGAATTCTTAGAAATACACCATAGTTGTAATATAAGCGATTAATAAAACCAGCTGCCTAATCGATCGAAGTCCCCGGAATAGATTCGAATCAATAAATACATCAATGTAAAATCAACGACAAGTAAAGCCATCTATCTGTCTAACAGAATAAAATCCCAGGAAGGGATTCAGGTTAAATTTTGAATAACCTTAACGGGTTATTTTTCTGCTATAAATTTTAAACATTGTACCGAATAATACACGGAGAAAAATGCCAGAGAGATTTCAAAACATAAAATTTTGTTTTTCAGATATTTTAAAAATATAACCTTTAAAACGCTTTTCGTAGATATCTCTATGTAGTAAAAAAAGTGGCAGAGTTTATTTGAACAAAGTTGATAACACCTGCGCAAGCAATACTATAAATTCTACATAGTCAAATCTTCATGTAACGAAGGAAATTGAAATTTTGAATATAGAAATTTCGTTATACCAATGGTACTCCCAAATCAATCGTTGCAATATTTTCATTAGTTAATTTACAAGTATATTACCTTGCTAAAATGCATGTGTAAATATTTGTGTATGCATTTTATTATATACCTTTATGTTATGCACCTAATTTGAAGATCTAAACAAAGAAAGTGAAAAATTCTACCTCGTCATTAACAAAGTTGATCAGATCTTAACGAGATATCTCGTCAAAACACTCGGATGGTAAAATCCGAATAATAATGCTTTGAATTTCCTGTTACTCAGGCGCCGCAGTAGTCTAGTTGGAAGAACAACGGATTAGCATACCGGAGGGTTGCTAATTCGAAATTAGTCCAAGAAAAGAGCGTTGTGTATACGGAGGCTGGTGCATGTTAAATCTGGAACCAAATTTCATCATATTGGTGTGGTGTAGAAGTTTAAAGAGTAGTCTGCCAGCTCCGAAGATTCAAAACTACGTGTTGTTGTTCTCAAGGTGTTGCTCCAGTAGTTAACTATCCACCCACCAACCTATCTCGTTATTAGCAAAATCTATCAGATCTAGGACGAGATATCTCGTCAAAATACTCGAAGGGTTGAATCCAAATGAAAATGTGATGTGACTTCTTCCTATGTTACTCATTCTACTCAGACATTTAGAAAGCTCCTTTGTGATCCTTCTTTTAAGAGAATGCAACAGTGTGATACAAAAGGGTGCTTTAAGTACAAAATGAACATGCAGGAATAAACTCTGGGCCATGCTTCTGATAAGAGCAGGCATTTAAATGCGGTTGCCTGGGTGAATAATGAGAATTTCCCCTAGTTTAACCTTCCCCATCTATTCTTAAGACTAAGAGAGTGTGCAGAGTGCGAAAATAGAGAGAGGGGGGAGCGTTATTTTTTTTCCTTCGGGCTCTTTTGCATGTTTAAATTTTCTTATTACTTCAGTAAGAGTGTGTGTCACATGGAAATGGAAATGGGCCGCTGTGACACATCAACCACTGCAGAATGAATAGAATTTTCTAGCACTCTATTCAATCCGAATCTTAAAATTACTATTCTAGTAGTAACGTGTGTACTGATTCCGCATTCGTTATACACTATACCCTACAATATCAGACTGGACAGCAAGATGTGATGGTATAAGGGAAATAATGCATGCTTTAGAGGGGCCGCGACACAGTTTTCCATTTTTTTTGGTAATAAAGATATCGCTTTGGAATTTTTTATGAATACATAGTACCTAATTTACAAATAGAAAATGATAAAAAATTAATTTGATATCAGTTCAAAAAATTTTAAAGTTTAAAAATTTTCAAAAAAGTGACTGTGTTTATTTTTTATTTAACTTGAGAAATTATTCATGTGAAGACACAATATTTACATTTTCTAAAAGCAGATATTATATTTAAAAATTTGTCTTCACAGTTCTTTAATACATGCATATAAAAAAAATATTAAAAATTTTTAAATTAAAAATTAGCATATTTTGAATTTATAATTTATAAAAACACTTATATTTTATAACATGTCAATAATTTTTAAAATTGCTGAAGACAAATCACTTAAATATGTATGAAGAATATACATACCAAATTTCAAGCAATTATCTTGAATAGATTTTGAGTTATATCATTTTAAAGTTGGGAAAAGTGTGAAAAATCAATCATGGAGAAAAATCCCCTTAAAGTTTCATTAATGAAAATCAGTTACAAAAGTGAAATTTTAGTTCCCGATGGAATTTTCTCTCCGAGTACGTAAGTAAATACGTTAATGTCTTCAGACCTTGATTAAGGTTTATTTTGGCTAATAGTACCTTTCAACGGTACAAATTGTATGCAATTGTACTTTTGTTAGCAGTTTTTCGGATAAGTCGACATTTTTTTCGTTTCAAAACTTTGACAGCTATCAAAACGTTCTTTTGTTTATAACTTCGGTTCTACTCAAGATATAATCATAAAATTGGTGTCAAACAAAAGGGAATTAAATTTCAAATTGTCTGAGAGTATAAAACAAAAGATGATTTTTTGGAGGTTTTTTGTGTCCCAGCCCCCCTTTAATAGGGGTATGGTCCCCACGTGCTGCAATTACACTAGCAATCCTTCTGGGCATACTTTCAACAAGGTTTGATACACAGCTATGGGTATTTGTGTCCATTCCTGCTGCAAGAATGGTGTCATCTCAGCTGTAGATTTCGGTCGTGGTTCCCTGGTCCGTAAACGTCGCTCTAACTCGTCCCACAAATGATCTATGGGGTTTAGTTCGGGACTCTGAGCAGGCCAGGGAAGTCGTTTTAGATCCGTATCGTGACACCATTGCTTGACAGAAGCTGCAACATGACATGGAGCAATGATATTCTGGAAGTAACATTCGTTCATTCCATAAAATTGCCAGAGCGTAGGAAGAACCTGATTGTCCAAAATGTCTATGTAGACGTCGGCGTTCAATATACCAGGAACAACATGCAAAGGTCCCAGGCCATACCATGAAAAACACCCCCAAACAAGTATGCAAGTTTAATGCAAATCCGTTGGCGTCCGGACCATTATTGAAGGGTAATGCATTCTATAGTTCATGTGGGAACTATAGACTAGAAAATTATAAATGCTAATTTTTTCGATTCACAAACAAAACCTCATGCAAAAAGAGTGAAAAAGATTAAAGACTTAAGGTATGTAGGTAATTAACGTCTCACTAAAGCACTCACGCAACGGGCTATTTGAGACGGTCCGGTGTAAATACCGAGGGATAGATCCGAGGACAACGCCACGTAATTTTGAACCACAGTCGGATGACGAGGTCAACACATGAACTGACATTCCACTCTCCACGAGAGATTTAAACGACAGTCTGACTGGACCGCGTTTCGAACTGGCAACGCCCCGGTTGATAATCCGTTACTATACCAACTGGTCTACACTTCCTTTGAGGCCTTCAGGAAAAATCCTCAACAACTGTTTCGTTGGAGTGGCTACGTCCATTAGTAGAACAGATATCTCATAAGAGACAAACGAGAGTTTTAGCTTCGCGAGATTTCCGATTAGTGTAGTATCAGCTGAAGTACCCGGCGTTGAACTGTGTAACTTATCGTAATATTATTCAATGTAATTCCTATTCGGATTTCGTATAGTTTTTAGACCCCACTACAGATCCAGGTCAAATATAACGGGATTAATATATAGTTTGTGTTTCCCACAGGATTATAAAGACTGATTGTAAAATATTTGGATTTAATTGTTCAAACTGTGAAAGTAATGGTATTTCTTGTCATTCCTATTTGGATTTCAAATTGCTTTTATCCCTATCTTCAAACCCAAGCCAAATAAAATGGTGGTTAATATGTAGCCTACTTTACCTGCAGGGTTCCAAAATATAAGTGTAACAAACTTGGTGTGGATTGGCCCAAAACTGTAAATCTCTAGAGAACAGACAGACGCTATTTCTGCTTAATGTATAGACTAGCAGAATTACCCGGCGTTGCTCCAGTTGAATTAATTAAATTTTAATTGAAAAGTTATCAGACTAATCACACTTATCCTCCTTCATAAACATACAAACATCATTTAAGTGTACGGAAGATAACTATCCGACATCGTTTTAACTATTTAAAAGCATCCATATTTTACTTCGAATGTAAACATGTTAAAATGATCTATCCATCCATATAATCCATTTCACTTTCATCGTCCGCTTGCAGTAAAACAGATAACAAGACTTTATACTAAGGCTACTACAATAGAAATTGATTTTGAGTTTTGGAGTGATAACAAATGCCCGTAAGATCATTACTGGTAAAATATAACGAACTTCCGGTTTTGAACTCAGGTATCACATCAATATTTTTTATTAGTGGCACTCTTGTACAAAGGAAGCGATGTTTTCAAATTTTATCGTCCTTATAAGGGAATGGCAAATTAGAATTTTACGATATTCGTGATTAATTTATTTTGAAACAAACACATATCTTTCTTGACAGTTCCATTTAGCGGGACGGGGAATAATGGAGCTTGTTTATAAACTAAATTCGTCAGTGTAGACATAGGAAACTCAATCAATTACAAATCTTCAAAAAAAAAAAAAAAACAGAAGGTCGATTTTATATTTAAAAAAAAAAGAACATCACTGCTTTCAACAAATGCTTCGCGGGTATCTAAGTTGTATAAGAACAGCTTCAACTTGTATAAACAACCTCAACCTCCTGTCACTTAAGGCAAATAAAATTCCATTTTTAAAAAAAGTCCAAATTCAAATACTTCCCAACTGTGATATTATTGAAAGATTAAGCAAAATTTTGTCTAAAATTGGCTTTACATTTAGAGATTCAGATACGATATGTAAAATGATGGAACAAATAAATACAAATAGAAACGAAATTCCGATCATTGAGAACTGCGGAATTCTGAAAAACGAAAGATATGAAATATACATGCAAGCCTGTTGAATTTTGCCTTACTAAGTGACACTCAAACCTGTTGTTGTGCGGTATATGAAAAAAAATTATTCAGTACAATCTACTCTTACACAGTCCTTTCAAAATTTCAATCAAATTAGTACATAACTAACAAAGTTATCAATAAAAATTACTTAAAAAAAATTTAATACGTTCTTAGATTACTTTATCAGTACTGCTACAAAGGCAATTTGTTTCCTAAAATTATTTGTTTTTATATGGAATTTCAGCTCTGATACTTCATTTATTTCGAGTCTTATTTTTGTTTTTTGTGCAATGTAAACGATTTCCGAATATTTGGGGCAGACGATATTTTTCAAAGAACGGGAATGAAACGAAAAAGGTTTGACGAGATTCCAAATAGTTGCCAAGCCTCGTACCTTGATTTCGTCTAAAAAAGCAATTTCTAGTTATTTCGTAAGGTTTTGAATTTTTTTCTACGTGAGACTTTTTTTATGCGGTCCCTATTCACCGCATAAAAAATACTTTTTAAATGTGTTGCGAAAAATATTTTTATAGCTACTCGTTAAGTTTTGGAAAAAAAATTTTATGCGTTTTCTTTTATACGGTCCCTATTTACCGCACAAAAACAGGTTTGAGTGTATATAGTCTAAAAAAGCAATTCGAAAAAAAGACTTTTAAATACTATTGATAAAGACAATAATTATTTTTTCACAAATAAACACATATTTATAGAACATAAAAATGCTCAAGTACGACCATAAAATTTCGCTGTCTTAACTCAAACACACAAACACAGAATGCAAAGTCAAATTTATAAAATAAAATATTAAGCCTGGCGTTACCAGATACCGATTAGCAATATTACTTTTTTAAGATCAATGTTTGTCGTTTGGGCTTTTCATGTTCCATTGCAAAATGTAAGTAGTGTAACATTAAACATTTCAAGTATTCGTATTTTAGGAATCAAATATACATGAATTATTTATATTATGGAAATATTATTATACACACATATATTATGGACTAAACGCGACAAAAATAATATGAGACTTTGATCAGAATTCAGCACGTACGTAAATTTAGAGAAAATTATTTAAATGTATTGTAGTAGCTACTTTTACATATTTATCCTGGCTTCATACGGACTGAAAATTGTAACTCTGATCAAATTCAGTGAAAACGTAAAATAAAATTTTCCGAAATTATTCATAATGAATTGCAATACCTATTTTTAGTTAGCCCCATAGCTTGATAAATCAATAAAATATTACTCTAATTACAGTTCCGATCGCAAATAAATTAAATTTTGATATATTTTGTAATGCATGTTCTGGCTATATTTATTACCCTAGACTAAACGACTAAATTATATAAATGTTTGATCAGCATTCAGCTCGTATGTAAATTGAAAGTCCCAGAAAAATATTTTAATGTATATATAGCTTGATAATCGACTAAATATATTGCTCTGATCCGAATTCAGATTGTACGTAAAATTAAATTTGGAGAAACAGAAGGACAAGACTCATTGCGCATGTAAACATGATGAAGAAAAAATTCATAATTTTTGTAAATACATATTTTTTTTGGCAGGTGGGATTAAAACACTGTTTATGAATCAATGGATATTATCATTTAAGCGGGAATGAATTAGAAAAAATACCGATTAAAATAAAAATTAATTGCTTTATTTAGAATCTCTCGGCAGAGAAAGAATTCTGCAAATGTACTAAACCGCAAAAAGTTGAAAAAGTAGCCACTATTACTCATTCAAGGAAAAACAAAATCCTAAATCTTTAATTAAATTACTCGCTCTAACTTTAGAAATTTTTACGCCGTATTGATCTCAATTTATATTTAAATAACGTAATCCGGTATTCAACAAAAAAGAATGAAAGCAAAAATGCGCGTCGGAATTTACATTCTTTATTCCGTGATTCTTACATCTCAATTACTTCTACGCAACTTGATTTCTAATTTGCATGGAAATTCATCCCCCAAAAAATTAGGTCACTCGACTTTTATGGAATAAAACGAGTTTTGAATGGAAAAAAGCTCCGTGGATTCCTTCTTTATTATGCTTACATCACCTGAGTCAGTCATTTTCATATCAGAAAAAAGGCCCTCTCGACTTAATTTCATGAAATACGTAATGAAGACTATTTTCTTCACTTGTTGAGGGATTATAGAACCTGAAATTAATTTCAAGCCTTATATTTCCCTCTTATTGAGCGTAGTGTAGAGTTGCAGCTATCCACAACATGCTTAGTCTCTACTATTATAAAAGGGAGTAATTGTCTGTGCGTCTACGTACGGTGTGTACTGTCATGACGAGTCTATGGCACTTACAATAATGAATAATGAAATTTGGCACACATGCAGTACGAATTTTAGGCGATTTTTGTGTCCAGACCGAATTTTAAAATGAAATCTAGAACATTTTTAAATTTATCTATTAGTTTTGTTTTTGATTTTTCTTTCTTCTCTCCGGAATGTGATGTCATTGAAGGAAGGCGAGGATTTTGCGATTATCGACCGCTGACGTCACAAGCGTTTTTCGTACAAATGGCTTGGGAACCATGTTAAGTTTTCCGAGTCTACCGTGTTTTGATTTACGTTGTTGATTAGTATGACTTTTATGCTAGCGATTTCAACTTTGTCACAGGCAAAGACTATTTGAGGTTTTCTATTTTCGCCATCGGTAGAGTGACAATTTCAAAAGATTTAAAATCTGCAGAGCTCATTCTTAAAATTATTGTTTTTATCTTTTTAATGTTTTCAGTATCAATGAGATTTAATGTGTCCAGACCGACTTTTTAATTATAATTTAAAACATTTTTTAATTAATTTATTGGCATCACGACGTTGCCTGTAGTGTGGGTTTGCGAAGCAAACCAAATGGGAATGCGTTGCAATCACCGGGTTGGCAAGCGTTAGTGAGTAGTGATCACACCTGACCCCACGAAAACAACTGTCACGGGCTACGCCGTGCAGGCCACGTAGTGAATGGTGACTCCATAACCACATTTTTCGAAGAAATCTTTTGATTCTTAGTTTTATTGATCCCTTCTTTACAATGAATCCTTCAGAAAGATTATAGAGGTCCTTTACTTAGACTATGATGCTTTGGAAGGATACTATTTGCCCATTCTGTTTAATAAAGTACCTTGCAAAGATTATATCGGTACTATTTTTGAAAACGAAAATACCCTGGAAAGATTATATATTGTTTCTTTCCTTAGATTAGAATGCTTTGGAAATATTCTATTTTTCCTTGTCTGGAATTAGAAATCTTTTGAAATATTCCATTGCTACTTTCCTGAGAATTGAATCCATTGGAAAGCTTTTATTTCTCATTTACTAAGAATTAATACTTAGATGATTTTATCGGTCCTTTCAATAGTATAGAATATTTTGAAATGATTCTATTGGCACATTCTTCAGAATATAAACCCTTTGAAAGAGTCTACTGGTCATTTCTATAAAATACTAGCCACTGCATGGCTAGCCCTGCGTTGCCCGTGTCCGTGGTGTAAGTTATTAAACTGGTGTAAAATTTTCCGTAAATTTCAAATCCGTTGAAATTTTTTATCTATATTTAGCGATTCCGATTTTACGAAAAAGAATTAACAATCCCAGTCAAAATGGTGCTTTTTTTTTTATTTATTTATTCCCTGAAATGGAATAGGACAGGAAATGTAACATGTTTTTTTTTTTTAACGTGAAGGGCAGAAGTTTGTTTTACGTGACGTCACAATCTCTTGCGAAAATATAAAAGATATATTCAATTTAAAAATTATTTATTTAAAGAAAATCATATTTTTAGGTATCGATCTAAAGTGAAATTTTCCGGATTTCAAATCCGTTGAAATTTTTACTCTATCTTTAATGGTCTAGGAGTTAGAAAAAAGAACTACATAACTAGTACCAACATTGCTGTTAGTGCCATAGAATCGTCAGGATTTTTGCGACAAAAACAAACAGACAAACACCTCCGTTAATAATAGTAGAGATAATCCTTTGAAAACATTCTATTGATAATTTTTTAGATTACAATCCTTTAAAAAAAAAAAAAGTTCCCCAGAATTTGTCATTTTCTTACAATAGAATTAATAGGAAAGATTATTTTACTCATTTACTTAATATTCATCTTATACGATTTATCTGTAAACGTTTTTCCTTAGTTGAATTCTTTGAAACTATGCCACTGGCCCCTTCTGTAGAATAGAATCCCTTGGAAAGATTCTATCGGCAATTTTTACTGAATCGCAAAAAATTGAAAAAGTAGCTACATTACTCTTTCAAGGAAAAACACATTTTTAATCTTTAATTAAATAACTCACTCTAACTTTAAAAACTTTTACAATGTTTTGATCTAACGAATTTGAAATAAAACTGCTCCTCTCGACTTAATTTCACGAAATGCTCAATGAAGACGATTTTCGTCACCTTGGTGAGGAATTATATACACGACATTAAATTCAAGCTTTATATTAACCTCTTACTGACAGTATTGTATTGTTGCTGTTGTCTTCTAGCATGCTCTTAACGACTCAATAACACCATCTTTCGAAAGAATCCTTTGATTATTTGAACCTTTAGAAATATTATATTCATTCCTTCTTTAGAATAGGATACTTTGGAACGTTTCTCTCTATTGGTCCTTTCTTTGGAATAAAATTATTTAGAATAATTGTATTGGTCTAGTATGTATAGTATAATAATATAATCACATGAAGATATTCAATCACTACTTTCTATTACAAAGAATACTTTGGATAGATTACATTGGCCCTTTCCTTCGTTGGTTGATTGGTTATTGGGTTTTTTTAGGTGCTGTCCAAATTTTGCTATGTTGTTTCAGACACAATACTCATAATACAGGTTGGCCCAGCGGGTAATGTTTGTAAAAAACTCTAATAGATGGCGCTAGATTGGAGCAAGTGAGGCCACACTTGGTGCACATGATCATTGCAGTGGGGATGATCATTGCGGAAAAATACATACTGGTTAGATAGACTTATTACCAAAGTAACAATCCGGTCGGATCCAGCCGGATTAGTGTCAATCCGGCCGGAACCGACCGGATTGAAAATCGTGCCGGATTGCAATCCCTAGACAGTGTCTGATTGGGCTAACGTTATGTTCATGGATGAGTCCCTGGAGACATGATGCCCTGGGTTCATAGGACAAACACGTAACAGTCTGGAGAGAAGAAGGCACGCGCAATCGGCCCAGAACATCATCGAGCATCACGCATTCCGAGGTAGAAACAACATGATGTGGGCCGGGATTTCGTTGGGATATCGCACCGACCTGCACATCAATAGACATGGTTCTGTGACGGCTGTCTGGTATCGAGATGATGTCCTAGAAACCACTGTGAGATTGTATGCTGCAGCTGTTGGTCCTTCTTTCGTTTTAATGGATGATGATGCGCGTCTCCATAGAGCTGGCATCGTCAACGACTACCTGGAGAGTGAGGGGATTGCGCTTATGGTTTGGCCGGCGTGCTCACACGACCTTAATCTTATTGAAAATATTTGGCCGTGCTGTGTCTGCACGTTTCCCACCCCCAGCTACACTCACAGAGTTGCAAACTGCTCTACAGGAGGAATGGCGATTACTCGACTCTGGGGTGGTTGATCATCTCTTGGAAAGCTTGGGTACACGGTGTAAATTTTGTATGAGGATGAGGGGTGGTCACATACCCGAATTATTTTAGTTTTGTTTATTTGTTTTGGATTTAAACATCATTTTGTTAATGACTCCAATGTGACTTCATCTTGTAATTTATAAAATTCGATATTGTTTTCATCTTTGTACTTAATTCTGTCGGGTTTTTTTTGTGCATAAACAGTTTTGCTACTTTCCTGCCGCATTTTGTCTCAATCAAAGCTGTCTTTTTTTTTAGCATTTTACCTTTCGTGCTTAACTTTTGGCAGTGAGTGTATTAAGTATTTTTAACGTGTATTCCTAACCTAAGCTTCGATTCCTCACTGGATGTATATCCCTCTTCTGTACTAATAAAGCATTTCCTTGTTTATGTGTGCTTTTTACTTGATGCTGTTTGTCACAGCTTGGCCACATATGACCATTGCGCCAGAAAACCCCAAAATCACCCAATCATCTTAACTCTCCTGGAGCTTGTGTCCACTAGGTCTATCGTCATTCATTACATCAGGAGAAAACTGATCAGATATTGATGGTCGAGGTATGGATGATCATATATCATGGATATCAGATGGCTTATTGTATAATTTTGAAGTCTGCCATTTGTACTTCTTACTTCTTTGTCTTGTTTCAACAGTCAAATAAAGAAGACTTATGGTATTTTTTATTTTCTAGGATTCCATTTAAAAGTTTAACATGTAACTTAACAATTACTCAATCTAATGAAAAGCTATATGACCTTCGACTAGAAAAATTTGCATAGTTAATTCAAATCTTGTATCTTCAATAATTTTCCATAAACGTTTGATAATTATCCTATATTGAATTCTCTGCATTTCGATTTTCTTCAGTTGATATTTATTTTTTAACCATTTTTTTTGTCTTTGTGTTCTCTTTTGTGAATAAGTAGACGAGTAAAAACATAACTGATGGTAAAAAAATATAAATAATGTATTAAAAAAAAGTTGCGTCTTTTCATTTCATGCCTCTCGCTCAATTCAAATTTCGGAAGTATATTTTTGGCGCTTTAATCTAACTAGTGAGTAACCATTACATCTGATGAAATGATAGATGTAAAAAAAAATCTAGGTTTCTTTTGTCAACTATTCGTAAAAAATCACGTATAAGTATATAAAATTATTGATTCAAGTAATAATGATAGGGGCATAATAGGCCAATGGCATTTAATTAAAATTACACTTCAAACCTTCAAACTCGTTAGAAATTTGTTTTCTCAGTTCTTTCATTACTGTTTTGCTAACATTTCTGTGAATGATGAATTTTTTTTACCCGATACTTGGCTTAGTGATAAACAATTAACCCACTGAACGTCTTAAAAGAGTGACAGAATCCAAGTATTCCTCCAATCTTTGGACAAATTCTAATGCACCTTTCCTTGTAAGTGAAACCTTTGAAACAATTCTATTGGTCATTTTATCATAATACAATTCTTTGGAAAGATTCTATTGGTCTTTTAGTTAAAATATACTCTTTTATAAAGATTATATTGGTTTAGATCAAAACTGCTTAAAAGTTATGCAGGGAAGATTGCAAAGTGCGAATTTGCACTTGAACCCATAAGAGGGTTAATAACTAAATTGTTTTGATTTTTGCTTACATAAAATCGATTTTGCAATGCAAATTATTCAAGGGAATCAATTTCAAATTAATGCCGATTCAACATTTTGAAATTACAAAAATGCAAAAAAATTTAATCGGTCATAAACGTATGCTAAAATGTCATTGATATTGTTCACGATATTGTTTTTTTTTTTTTTTTTTTCAATTTCGAAAGATTAAAAATTAATTCATATCTAACTCTGGATGGTAAAAAAATATCTATGTTATAGGTTTCGGAAAATATCGTAATTTAATATAGATTTTTCCCATCCACAGTTTGGTATGAATTAATTTTTAATATTAGGAAATTTAAAAATACAATATTGTAAACAATATAAATCTGTCATTTTATTAGGGCTTTAAACATGTTCGTGTCCATGCCTAATCATTTAACCACATTGCATGTGTTACATATAAAACAATTTTAACATTACCAGAGCGAAGAGAAGTCTGCTTTCCTACAAGTATACAATGTGTGGTATAAGTATTTTTATGCAAGTCTACCCTTTTTATTTGTATTATATTTGCAGCATTAACTTAACATTCGTGCGTGGGGGAAAAAAAGGAGCCATGAAAAATTTCTTCCTTGATGCCCAAACTTCCATTTTTAGTTTCATGAAACATTATTCTTGCAGGATATTATGCTTCTGAAAGACATTATCCTTTATCCATCCCCAGACGCCACTTCGAACACCATCAGGTATAATGCTCGGGAAGAATGGCCTTAATAATGGCTTCAACTCGGGAGTGTTTTTGAAGACAAAAATTGAGTGAACGAAAAGTTATCACGCACAAAATTAAATGAAATGTGGGTTTACATTGTCCTCTTCCGAATGCAGTTTTCTAGCCATGAATTTTAAAAACTTGATACAACTTTTTGATGAGAAAGATTTTATTGTTTTCTACGAGCTCTGCATTCATTTTATTGTTTGCATTTGAGATTTGAGGAAACTTCAGATAGATTGGGCAAACTAAAACTTAATGGTGGTTACAATTAGGGTTTGACAATTACCGACATTCAAATTACCCCTATATAACATATCTGAATTTTCAAAACTTGTTTATAGAGCTGTTTTTCTTAGCTGGAGGTACTGAATACGCATGAATAGAGGATTTAACTCTACTGGTAGTTGTTTCGACTTAGTATCTCGTTATTAGCCAAAATTATCCGATCTCTCGATTGACGAGATAGCTAGTTAGTAGAAGACAACTGTTCAGGTATTGATGGAGAAGATATCTCATCAGTAGACAAAATGGGTTAATAGAATATGAGAGTACATAAGCTATTACTGCTATCACAAAAGAAATTCACGTTATAGCATGTGAAAAATTTAAAGCGTAAAATCTCGCCATAGATAAAATATCGTTGGACCGTAAAATAATCTCGTTTTGTTCTACAAATTGTTTAACCAAAAGAACTACCACACCGAAAGTTATATACTACAATGATAGATGCGCTCCTAAAAATTATCCATTGTGTCCTTTTAGAGGGCTTTAAATGTTTTCTTGTCCATACATTGCGATATTTAAGAAGTTTAGCCGCACTTTCAAGTACTAGTAATAAGTTTGAATACATATCATACATCGCTAGAGTTTACCACAAAGAAGAGGTGTGTTTTAGTGTAATGATTCGATGTATGGAATAAGTGTTTTTATGCGCCTACCCTTTTTATTTAGTCAATTTTAACACAAACTAACATCTGTCCTTAGAAAAGGAGCTACAATGAAAAGCCTTTTTCCTTGATGCCAAAGCTACCGTTTTTAGTTTTCCGAAACATTGTTATTGCTGGATATTAGGCTTCTGAAGGACATTATCGTCTATCTGTTTCCAGACACCACTTGGAATACCATCAGGTATAATGCTCAGGAAGAATGGCCTTAATAATGGCTTCAACTCGGAGTGTTTTTGAAAACATAAACTGAGTGAACGAAAAGTTATCACGCACAAAATTAAGTGAAATGGGGGTTTACATATTGTCCTCTCCCGAATGCAATTTTCTTGGCATAAATTTAAAGAATTTAATACAATTTTTGTTACGCAAGATGTCATTGCTATTCAACATCAAATTGGTCACATCTTGATAGACGAGATATTTCGTCATAAGATGAAAACTTTCCAGATTTTAATCTCGTCATTATAAAACATCGACACTATCAAAATGACAAGATATCTCGTCATTTGCAAAAGGGTTCCGATTTTAGTGAACGAGATATCTTGTCTAAGCTTCTCGGAAGGTTAAAAGTCACTTTGTAGGAAAACAGTATATAATTAGTATCGATTTTTTTTGTAAATATCAATCCAAAGTATCTCTTTTATTGTCAGCTGGGCAGAATATATATTTTTTTTTGCGTGCATCAGAATTGTAGTTATCATTGCATGTGCTCCATGACATGGATATTAGATGGATTATATTGTCCCCGACAAGCACATACAGTTGTCTAAAAGTAACCCAACATTACACATTCACTCCTCTGCGCTATAAAGTATTCTTTACCAAAATCACACTGACTGCCTCAAACTTCTTGTTTCCGGGCTCACTCTATTGGCGAAACAATACCTAAGTGATTTCAGTAGAATAATTGATGAGCGCAGAGGCTGACGCATCCTCAACGCGACTGACTCCATCCATCACTTGCTGTCAGAAGTAGCGTGGCAGGGTTTGTATATACATTTCCCAGGCAGAAAGTCCGAGTCAAAAGTCGCAGATTTGTGGAATCGATAAACCACCCGAGTTGCACACCTGCTTTCCTCCAGGAGGAGCAAAAAGTTTGTCTCCTATGCTTGATTGATTCCGGTAAATAGATGGTGCACGGAACTTGCTTTGCTATCTCGAGTATACCAGCACCAGAGTGCACACTACAATCGATACCCAATGGTGATAGTGGTAAGCTCCCCTAGCGGCAAAGGTCATGTAACGCGTTTCAAAATCCTGTGGTTAGTCCGACAATGTATCTCGTCATGTCGGACAGATGATCTGATCTTGATGGACGATATTTTTCGTCGTTACGGAAAACTGGCTAGAACTTGGTGCCGTCATTATCATAAAATTGGCAATATCTTGAAGACGAGATATCTGGTTATTAGCAAAATAGATGAGATTTGGATGAACGATATTTTTAGTCGTTACAGAAAACTGGACATATATTGGTGTCACCATTATTAAAAAGGGCAATATCTTGATGACGAGCTATCTCGTCATATTGGCAAAATTGCTCAGATCTATATTAGAAAACTGATATAGATCTAGATTCTATATAATGTCCTAAACATATTTATTTCATTACATATAATTGATATAAAGTTGTAAAACTACAGATTTTTTTTTTTTGGGGGGGAGAGATGTTTGTGGAATTTTATTATTTCTTACAGTTGTTTTTATTGTTTAAACATTTCAATTGCCACCGATAGAGATTATATCCATATCCTAACAGAATCAATTTGCATATCGTCCCTCTTATGCCAGAAATATGAATATGCAAATTTTCGCTTTTTGGGAATCAGATGTTTGGCTCACTTATTTTACTATCTAAGTTTTATAAGAAACGCGAATATGTTTCCCCTATTGAAACACGTTGTTCTATGTTGCAAAACATTTTAGGAAAATAAAACAAAGGAATTATGCGGGTACAAAAAATTTTCAAACGTCAATTCGCAAATTTTTGAAATTCCCACATTTATTTCTCTGGCAGAGGTGTCGGTGTTGCATACAGCACTTGATAACTCCACAAGAGAACTGTATTTATTATCTTCGAAACGAAAAAAAAGACTGAATCAATCGGCTTTATTCGAGCGTGTGAAGTTTGAATATTAATTCGCAGCCAAATTGGGATAAGCAAATTAATTACGTAAATTCCTATTAACCATATATAATTGTAAAATAAACATCCAAAGCTAAATGAAATTAAGTCAATTCAATACTGAGGTTGCAATTTGGCTCTTTTCACAGAATATCTTAACTGTCCGCAGGTGGTATTACAATACAAGTACTTACACAACTATATGCATTTGTGAGACTAGAACTCGACACACGATAATAAACTTTTGTTGAAGCATTGGTAGACTTACTCCCCCAATGGAAATCTAAATTAGGTTAATCTGAACATTTTTGTTTTACTGCATTCATATTCCCCAAGCTACAGTTTAGGTTTTCAGGAATTTGCAATAAATCTCCATATACGTATTTCCAGATGAATTCGTCATTGTAATCTAGTAAACACTGGATTTATTTTCAAATGGTGTTTTATACACTAAAAATCACAAAAATTGAACAGAATACCGATTGTTTGTTTCTAAATATTTTCCTCCTTAGCTTTGAAGGGGCTATCGTGGCTCAGTGTGTATGCCAAGATCTTGTAAATATTCGGAATATTTTTCTAGTTGCAAAGTACTTTCACTAGTACAAACAAGTACACAAAGTTAGGTACTTTCACTAGTACAAACATTTTTCCTATACTTAAAACTCAATTTCTGAAATAAATTTTAGTGCTTTCTTCAAAGGTGATAGCTCAACCATGAATTGATCTATTATAATTAATTTTGTATCGTTGAAATCAATGTAATAAAGTAGATGCTTGGATCATTAATCAGTCATTAGTTAAGAAATGAAATTTTAGTTCATTTTTAAATATTAAACTTCATGAGAACATCTTGAAGTTTTATGCTTCCTTGGTAAAAAAATTGCAAATAAATTCCTCTAGCAACTTGATTGAGGCTCAAAACGTGGAGAATAACAATCGAAATAATTTTCAACATCGATTGGTTTCTGAACAAATTAGAATTTGAGATATCGTGTTCGAAAAACAAGTTAATCAACCAATTATAACTAAATTAGATAATGATTAGCCTAATCTGATTTTTGCATGAACCAATGATCTTTTGCTAAAAAAGTGGATTTGTAAAGTCAAAATTTAAACAATCCTCTAGCACATATGTATGAGAGTTAGCGGAAAATTTAGTCTTTGTTATGTTTGTGAGTGTTAAGTTCTTAAGTTAAAGTTTAAGTTCTTAAGCTTAAGTTAAGTTCAACTAAGTTTACTTAAGGTAAAATATTTTTCTTTGTTCAATTATATGTGTAAATTAATCTGAAGTTAAAGTTAAACCACCAAGGTGATACGAGATTGAAATGAAGTGTAGTATTGCATTTCCCCTACAACACACATTATGGTTAAATGACCATATCGATTCGGTGAAAGAATCTTATGGCCAAGGAGGTAAAAAATGGCTAGACGTTAAGGAGGGAAGACACCAAGTTGTAGAACGGATACGATCGAATGTGAATCACTCGGATGTATCTGCCTAATGTATCTCACAAGTATCTCTAGAAGGACGAGGTATCTTATCAATCAAGATCTGATCAAGTTTGTTAATGAAGAGATATTTCGTCACCAAGATATTGCCAATTTTTTTATGATAACGAGATCAACGAACTAGTTGGTCAGTGTTCTTGTAATACAATTGTGATAAAGTGAGGGGGCGATATAATAAGGGGTCGAAAAACTTCTAATTTGTACAATTTAGTTAGGGACAACTCTTGAAACAAGTGACCTTTAAACTCTCAATTCTAAGGATAGGTAGATATTTATTTGACGCGTCACTGAAGCAACAAGAAGGTCTATTGGCTACGGTCCGGGATCAATTCCGTGTTGAAAGATGCAAGGACAACGCCTCTATCAGATGACTAGGTCATCACCTGAGATTGAAAATAACTCTCCAAATGGCCACACCAAGCCAACGTGAGAACATTTAAGGCCACTAGCCTACTAGTCACTTGACCAGCATAATTTTTCCGAAGAACTGAACAGTAGAATTTTCTTAAAGTACTCTTTAATAAGTAAAGGACCAATAAAACGTTTCTAAATAAATTAGCAATAGAATCTGCACAAAAGATTCTTTCCCAAGTAAAGGACCAATATAATCTGCACAAAGGATTCTTTCCTAAGTAAAGGACCAATAGAATATTTCCAAATATTCTAAAGAAATGAGCAACAGAATCTGACCAAAGTATTCTTTCACATGAAAACTACGAATATAATATTTCCAAAGTATTTTATTCTAAAGAAAGGAAAACACACACACACACGGAAAAGTATATTTCTATATTATAAAATGAAGTATTTGTCTCTCGCTACCCTTATGAATCTATGGCACTTACAATAATGAAATTTAGCACACAGGAAGTCCTAATTTTTTGCGACTTTTGTGTCCCGCCCGAATTTTTAAATTTAATTTAGAACATTTTAAAATTCATTTATTATTTTTTTCAAAATTCTTTCTTCTATTCGGAATGTGACGTCAACCGAACCTCGATTCGAGAAGGAGTGAATTTTGCGATTTTCGACCACTTGGTTTTAAACCAGCCCAAGTCTTTCGATTCTAACGTGTTTAGATTTACATTGTTGATAATAGCCACTTTGATGTTATCACGGCGTTGCATGTGGAGTTCGTTTGTGAAGCAAACCAGATGGAAATATGTAGCAATCATCGGAGGTTGGAGATCGTCAGCAAGCAGTGGTCACACCTGACCCCACGAAAAGAAATGTCACAGGCAACGCCGTGCTGGCCACGCAGTGGCTAGTACTTCTATATTTGGCAGAGTGCATGAATTCTTTGAACCAAAAGATGTGGTTATTTAGTCATTGTGTGTTGTATGGGGTAAAGGTAATACTACACTTTTCGAAAAACATCAGACACTTAGAGGGTAAAAAGGCGTGTTTGGTTGATTGATTGATAGCTGGGTTTTATGGCACAAGGTCCAAAGAAGAACAAACTGCGCCAAACGCAAGGTAAAATCAAAGGCGCGTTTGGAAATGAAGCGAATAATTCTGAACAGATAACATTTTTATAGTAAAAATAATAGGTTAAGTGTCTCTGTATAAACAAGGGATAAAATTATTCAATGATAAATATACTTTTTCTTAATCGCATTCATAACGAGCCCTTTGGGGTGCGTGGGACACCATTAGGGGCAATCAGTGCGTATTGGCTTAGGACGACTCTTATGGTTAATATGGTGTTTAGCGATACAAATCAATAAACTATACCGTTACCCCCCCCAATGGTTAGAAGTCGAGCTATTGAGCATTTCATTCATAAATTTTTGATGTTCAGTAACTGTCTAGACAGAGCGACGTTTTATATTTATTGCAATGTCGAGGATAAGGCACGTTTACATCCATGTTAAGGAATATGTTGTAGCTCACTTGAAGAAAGAAGGATGAAGAAGATGGTAGAAGGGCTATTTTATTGATAATGTAATTGCTAAAATACCTTGATGATCGATTATGGTTAGGAAAATTGTTATCTAATATATAAGAGTTGTTACCCTAATAACATGATATTCAAGTTTAACGACATGCTTTCTCTCGACCCCCTAGCTTTCAAATTTATGTTGCTACTAGTTTGTTTTGTTTGTAAGGAGGTAGACTAAAGTTGTCTAGTATAGGGATAGGAAAATTTAATGTTATCTTTGGTATTAGTAAATTTATAAGCCTTATATCAACGATTTTTTATTTGTTTAGCTTATGTGTTACGATATTGTGAAGCCACTACTGCTATCATTTAAATTGATTGATGAAGTAATATTTTTTTAATAAAAGGACATAATTATAAATATTATGGTTGATGGGCTGGTTGCTGTGGGGTTTTATGGCGCAAGTGACATATTTGGTCACGGTGCGCTAGACACAAAACAAAGTCAAATAATGTACATACACTCACAAGGTAATTTTTACTGACACAGAAGAGAGAAATACACCCAGAGAGATACCGAACAACAGCCTAAAACTCGCAGGTTGCTAGCGCAGTGGACAACACCCACTGAGTCACCTCGGCCCCTTGTAAACTACTATGATTAGGAAAAGCAGTACTGAGATATTTCGGTGACGAATATTCTCAACCAAAAAAAAAAAACCGGCAATTCATTATCGGTAGTTTAGATAAGATACCAACGGTTTTTAACAAGTTCACCGAATTCGATTCTCCAGCTACGCTATTTCTACCAGTAATGTACAAACGCATTTAAGAATCTTGTCGGCAGTAGAAAAAAATTAGATTCAGAACCAGTATTTTACCCTTTTACTTATATCCAAAGTTACTAAACCATACCCACTGAATTCAAATCTTCATTATGATATTTCGTCCTCGTGAATAACGAACAGGAGCATTTCCAAATCTTGTAGGAAATAGAAATCATATTCAGAACCGGTAATTCGCGCTCGTGTTACCGGTATTTTACCTTTTATCCTATATATAATGTATACTTAACCATATCCACCGTTTCAATTAATCAGCCTACAATATTTCCTTGACGTGAATGATGCACATATTTTCAAATCTTGCCGGAATTAGGAATCGCATTCGGAACCATCATTTGACCCTATATACATATTCTCAATGCGTGTAAAAACTTATACATTGAATTCAATTCTTCATCTATGGAATTTACTATGCGTAAGTAACATAGGAAATCATTTACAAATCATGTCAGAGTTCGAAATCGTGCCCAAAAAAAGACATTCTACCATCCAGCAAATAAAATTTTCTGCGGCATAAACATTGTATTGCTTGCCCCAATATGAATAATTTCTGAATCAACAAACTGAATTGAAAAGAGCAATTCGGTATGAGATATGCGCGAACTGCGTTTGTGAACATAAATATTTAAAATGACATGCAAAATTGATCAAAGTTCTAGGAAAGAACTGGAAATCTATTCGAATCGTGATTATATCCGCCAAAGACTCGTAAAATATACGGAAGTTCTTTTGAAACGAGATAAAATCTTCAATCCATTGCCGCTCTTAGGATAAATTTAGTCATGCTGGAAAAGAGTTTCGAATAGTTGTGGAGTGAATTTTTATTGGTTAAATGAGAGCGAATGGGGCACATATCACCAACTTCCGCGCCAAAAATGGTGGTAGATAACAAAGCAAACAATGTCGAATTTTGAATAGAACATTTACTGTCTTAGCTGCTAGAAAATTGGGTCCGGAAAGAATGAACTATTGCACTTATTGTTTTACATGCTTCACAGCGAAAAAATAAAACATAGATTTCTTTGAGTGATTCCATTATTATTTTAGTCTCGAATATGCACGTGTTGCTAAGTAAAATGCTACTAGGAATTAAATGGAAAATCAATGGAGTTGTATCTAGAGAAAAAAACTATTTGGTACTATAGAACACGATTCACAATCGAATCTTCAATCATCTACATTCTATGATCAATCCAAAGATTATGAATCGTGTTGTACGTTTTATATAAAATGTCTAAGGTTTCTGAATCGTGTAACGCATTTTTCTATAACATACTTTCCTTCTATGGCATATTCAAGGTTTGATATTAGTGTGAAGTAGTTTATATCCTTTATATCCATTCTATGATCTATACGTGTTTTCTGAATTGTGTGATGCATTTTCTACCATTTTACTTCCAATTCCTAGTTGAAAAAATGTATTCAAGGTTGCACCGATGTGGAAAATTTGAATACGTCTCTTCAATCATAGCCTATTGAAAATAAGATAAGGTTCGTTTCAATGACAGCAATACAGGAGTGCACTTTACATAGCGAGCAGAAGTTAGCATTCGATTCTATATGAACGAAATAATTCCTTCAGTGAAAACAATTAGGAATTCTTATTACATACAGAAACGTGTAATGTAATTTGAAAGCAATTTCGTCGTAGTAAAGGGATTCTCTTATTGAGTTAGTTATGGCATAATTAAAACTATTATGGAACTACAGAAACTTCAACACAAAATTACATCTACCTCTGCACATTCAACAAAATAAGAAGCTGAATGCTTTTGTTGACTTTTTGCTCTAGGAATTACTGTCACGATTAGATCACGCTTGAAAATCGTTCTCAATGTAACAATGGTAAAAGTGTTTAGCCCTCTAGGAGTTTTCGACGAGATATCTCGAACATTAAGATCTGACCAATTTTGCTAATGACGCGATACCTCGTCATCGAGATATTGATTGCCAATTTTGTTTGTCACAAGAACAAGGTTTTGTCAGTTTTTTATAATGAAGAGATATAACACCCATCAAGATCTGATCAGTTTTGTTTAACGACGAGATACTTCGTTGAAACAATTATCTGGAGGGTTAATTGTAACAGTTAAAACATTTAATAAAAAATAAGTTAATAATAAAGTTAATAAAGTTATTTTTTTACGTTGAAAATCATTTGAATTCCACCTCTCTTACATTCCACTTGTAGTTATTATTTGTACGCGGAATTCTAATGTTGCAGCTACAAATTCAAAGGAAAAGTAAAAGATATTTTCCCGTCCATTTTATATTGCAAAATTTGGAGGTGAATGTATACACTAGAAGATTTTTAAATTTTGACTTTAAAAATCCAATTTTTTGGCAATAGGTCACTTGTTAATACCCAAACTCATTTCAATTTGAAAAATTCAGTTTAATCTAATAATTCATTACCTAATTTAGATATAATTAGCTAGCTACCATGGTTTTTGAATAGTGATGTCTCAAATTCTAATTTGCTCAGAAAATAAATTTCTATTGGAAATTAAATATACTCCATGCTGTGACCCTCAATCAAGTTATTATTCCGAATTGTTTTTCTTTTATATATACTTTTTCACAGTTAAAAATAAAGATTTTTTTAGGAATTTTGACTTTTAAAAATGAATTAATAATTCTTCTGAACTTCAATAACCTCAATATAACTTCAACTGAAGTGGAAACATTAAATATTATACAGATTAGAACGACACAAAAATAATTATTATATAATTAGATCAATTACCTGTTGAGTTATCACTGTTTGAACAAAGCATTATTTGCAAAATTACAGTTCTTCATAGATCATAGTTTTGGAAACATGTCTGTGCACAGTAACGTTACCTAACGAAACCCTTGTAACTAGAAAACTATTTCGAATATTTATAAGAACTTGGTATATATATCGTTTTAAAGAGTTAGAAAACAATTTGAATTAAAAAGAAGTATCAATATTCTAGTCAATTTTCTTGATTTCTAGTGTATACATACACCTTAACTAAGAACTTCCTCACAATTGAACTAGATTTCTTGTTGAAGCCCTGTCTCAAAGCTTTCAATAGCACTATTTTCCAGATGATAGAAATACGTTGCAGTACCAGATTGCAACCTGACCAGTACGAGACCTTTCCATAGCCTCTCATTTTGTGTTCTCGCTTACGAGAAAAGTCTAAAACGATAAAATAATTTTTCTATCGAGTGAACTACGAACGCAGCGCCAGCTGCTGAGCTATAAACCTCCGAACTAAAAGTGAGAACCAAAACTATATCTCACACCTGCTCCGATCAAGGACACACCCTCAGTAGGTCAGGGAGATTTCTGCGGCGTAGCAAAGACGGGTCTTTGCGTCCGTTATGTCAGGTACTTGTGGAAGATTCTGTAAATAGTATATACTAACCACTGCGTGGCTAGCCCGGCGTTGCCCGTTATGTAAGGTAGTAATCTGGAGTAAAATTTTCCGCAGATTTTAAATCCGTTGAAATTTTCAATTTATCTTTAACTATTCCGATTTTACGAAAAAAGAACTAAACAATCCCAGTCAAAATGTTTTTTACTTTTTGCTCTCCTTCGCTGAAATAAAATAGGGCAGGAAATGTAATCTGTTTTTATTTTTATTTTAACGCGAAAGGCAAAAAATGCAATCTGTTTATTCTTGAAAAGCGAAAGTTCACGTGATGTCACAATCTCTTGTGAAAAGATAAAAGAAAAAAGAAAATCAAACGTAAAAGGTATCTTATCTGGTGTAAAATTTTCCAGATTTCAAATACGTTAAAATTTTTATTCTACCTTTTAACTATCGCTGAGACAGAAAAAAGCACTGAAGAACACCAGTGATAATTTTAGTAATATATTTTGCTTCATTGGAATCCGTTTCGCAGGAAATCAAAATGAATGAATCTCGAAATAAACGAAGGTCATTCGAATGTGTTCTTTCCCCTTCTAGAGACGGGAGATGAAAAAACTTAGCATGGTTCCAAAGGCTGACGACAAGGTGACGTGAGGGCAAAAAGTCTAAATTTTGATGTTTCGTGATTCGCGGAAGAACGCGGGAAAAGGAAGAATGGTGAAACAATTTATTACATTCATTTAAAAAATGTTCAAGGAAGGTTCGCCTCGACCCTACAATTACAAAAAAATCGGACTACCTGTGTGTCAAATCCCATTCCTGTAAGTGCCATAAATTCGTCAGGACTTTGAGTCCAAGAAAACAAACAAACACTTTCTTTTATAATATTAGACATGTTGTGTCCACTTAATTAAATTAAGATTAATAAAAAATTTGTGAGTGTAATGAGAGTTTGTCGCTTGTTCGCACGCTTCAAGGAGGAACTATCTGCACACGGTCACTGTTCCATTTCCTGTCAACCTTCCAAGTGGTTTCAACGAGATATCTCGTCCTTCACAATCAGACCAATTTTTCAAATGACGAAACGTCTCATCTTGAAGATATTGCAGATTTTTTTATGACGAAATCAAGATCTGGGAGTTTTTTTTCTAATGACAAGACATCTCGTCCATAAAAATCTGGGTCAGTTTTGCTAATGTCAACATGTCTCGTCGGGACAACCACAGAGTCAAATCTTAACTGTGCAAAATTAGGAACGATCCATATTTCGTAATGTAGTTAACCTTCCTGGTGGTTGTGTCACTGACGGAGTATTCAGACGTTAACAAAACTAACCTGATCTTGATGAACTAGATAACTCGGCATTCGAAGAAAACTGACGAGGTATCTCGTCATTTGCAAAATTGTTCAGATTTTGATGAATGAGAACCTCTATGATACCACTTGGAGGGTTAAATAATAGTTACTACTAAATTGCGAGTTGCAAATAAACTAGACTAATAAATAAAGTATGTGTTTCAAAAATATTTATTTTAAAACTTTGACAAAATTTAGTTAAGTTTTATACTTAATGTATGTGCGTGCCCTTTTTCAAAATCCCAACATTTAAAGGCAACCTACAAGTTCATAGGTGTTAGAAAAGGTAATGTAATTTTACCGTCTTCTCCTATCTTTCAAACTAACAGGGAGCTTCCTCGCAGCTGGCACGGATGTCTCTCTTCACTGAAACCTGTCATAAAATACAATAACTTTTCATAAACGGAAGGTTAGCCATCTCAAAGCCTTCAAAGCATTATTTTTCTGCTAGACTGGAGTTAATCTTTCGGTAATTTCGAAAAACGCAGTGCTTAAATCATTCCATTGAATGAGACTCGTCAAGTTTATGACACCGACCTTTTCAACAAGGACAAAAGGACGTTTCCACCATGGGAATGGATAAACTCGTCTATAAAAGTAATAAATCTTCCTTTAATCTCTATCCCCAAATTCGCGACACCAAAATCGTGGAAAGTGAAGGGTGATAGTTAATGAATGATAGCCTTCTTCATACCCGATTAAAGTCAACTTCTTTTATGATTTAAATCCACATTACTGGAAAATTGCGAGTATATCATTTGTGGTATAGGAGTGTATCATAACACACACATGTCTGCTGGAGATTTAAAACTAGCAATGAAATGTAGGTAAACTGGCATTGGAGATTTCGGTAGATTAAATGTAAGTACAAACTGGTATTAGAAATTTCAGTAATGAAATGTTGGTAGAAACTTGTATTGGAGATTGGTGACAGCTAACGTTCTCTAAGTATCATTAGCGGTTTTCTTGGATATTTAGAAATAGTTGTGATCATTATGCGGTCAGATGGCGTCCGTAGAAAACTCCTTGTGCGAGATAGAGCACCGCACACGAAACAATAAGAGGCTGATTTCGAATATGTTTACCCAACCCCTAGGCTAGACACGTCCCTACAAATAGGTTTATCCGGTCAGCAGACAATACATGGCCTGCCGGATGGGTTCGACAGTTCTATTATAAGATTTTCTTTGTTTGATCTATGATTTTTAATCATACTTCATGGACTATTTTACAACAAATCACACACACACAATAGTTACAAATCAGACAGATATCGATGGGGACAGGCAGAGCCAAATATGGCTCTTGAGTCATACAATCCCAAAACAACCAACTAACCAAACCATCGGTGACGACGAAGCCGTTCAATTACGATAGGTAACTTACGCTCTCAATGATTAGCTGTGAATAAATTAACAATCCTACACTTTGTTTTAAGGTGCATTTATAAATAAGAAATCACGAAAATCAACCAGAATATCGATTTTTTATTTTTTTTCCACAGCCTTAATTTCGAATGATACTACCATCTTGTAAAAGCTCAGAGCCTAAACTCAATTTCCGAAGAATAGCGTTTTCTCAATACAAAAAAAAATGCTTTGTTCAAAGGGTGATAACTCGACACAATCTATTATAATAATTTTTCTAACATTATATCTTAATATTGTAAAAAGAAGTGTTTGTTTGTATGTTTCTTGCACGCAAAGTCCTAACGAATCTATGGCATTTACAGTAATGGGATTTGGCACACATGTAGTCCAATTGTTTTGCAATTTTAGGGTCGCGGCGAATTTTATAATTCAATCTAGAACATTTTAATTGATTTTAAGGACATTTAATTATTGTTGTTTTCTTTGGAATGGCAACACCATAAAGAGATGACATATTCTAAATTTAATTTTTCAGTTTTCATTTAGCGTGAAGGAATAATTTTCCAGCAGACGATAAAAATAAATTTTTAACTTTAGTTACGTATTTCTTTTTTAACTCCTAGATCGTTAAAGAAAAATAAAGTAAAAATTTCAACGGATTAAAAATCCGCTGAAAATTTCACATTAGATCGATACCTAAAAATATAATTATCTTTAAACAAATAAAATTTGTAAATTGAATATCTTTTATATTTTCGCAAGAGAATGTGACATCACGTCAACATTCGTGTTACAAAAATAAACAGATTGCATTTCCTGACCTCTTATGATGTGAGCGAAAGAAAGCATAGAAAATAAAAAACTTTTTGGCTGGCATTATTTAGTACTTTTTTGTAAAATCCGGATCGTTAGAAGGATTGAAAATTTTAACGTATTTGAAATCTGCGGAAAATTTAATACCCGTTAGAAACCTGATACGTCTGATTTTCTTTTAATAAATAATTTTTTAATTAAATATTTATATTTTCGCAAGAGATTATCACGTTACGCCGAATTCTTATTTGGTTTGTGAAGTAAAGCAACACCCCGGCTGTTATGCAATTTGCGAAGCAAACCATAGTTCATGATACTCATAATTTGGTTTGCGAAGCAAACCAAATTGGAATTCACATGTAATTTATTCCAATAGGCTACGAATTTCCATTTGATTTGCGAAGCAAACCAACACCACGGGCAACGCCATTATGGCTGTTATCTAATAGGCTATGAATTCGTATGGGAATTCGTAGCAATCACACACACACACACACACACACTGGGGTTAGCGTCGGGCTGTCCACGCAGTGGCTCGTAATCTATATAATAGTCAGTGGATGTTGTGGCTCTCATTCAGAGTTATTTAAGAAATGAATGATAAAATTGCTGAAAAATCCTAATAATTAATTGCTTTCTTGATGAATGAATTGTAAAAAAATTATATCCCCTCTAGCAACTTAATTAAGGTTCACAATATGTAGAGTAGAATTTGGAATAATTTCCAAGATAAATCGTTTTTTCGTTCAAAAAACACTCGGATTATCTCATTAAATCTAAATGAAATAATTAATGATTAACTTAATATGATAACCTCACGCATAATTCAATATTGCAATCCATAGGCTTCAATGCATGAGTTCTGACCAGCTTCAGTCTTTTTGAAAAAGCATAATTTTTATCAGAGGATTATATTCCAAGGAAAGGAAGAATATAATTTTTCTAAAGGATATTCAATTCGAGGAAAAGGAAAAATAGAATATTTCCAAAGTATTCTATTATATAATGAAATTAACAACATAATCTTACTAAAAAATTATATTTTAAGGAAAAGAACAATAGAATAATTATAAGGAATTATATTCTAAGGAAATTAACAATATAATCTTTCCAAAGGAATGTATTCTAAGAAATTGAGTAACATAATCTTTCCAAAGGATACCCTCCCCCTTCCAAAGAATGAGCAATAGAATCTCGTCAAGGCCCCTTCTATTCTAGAGAAAAAACTAAAAGAAATTTTCTGAAAACTGAATAATCAAGGAATTTCTACATTCAATGAATAAGTCGTTACATGTGTTGATGGTCAAAAGCAATACTACACTATGAAATCTTGTGACGCTCAGGAGGTTTAAATTATTAAAATAGTGTTTATCCATACTTATGTGCTAATCCCGTGGCCTCCACATCCTCATAGAGATAAAGAATAGCAGATTGTAGACATATCCCACGATACTATGTGGTTTAAAATCAAATTATTTCGAACCACTTGCATCTGTAAACAAGGTGACCGTAATGAGCGTTGACCGTGACATTGTTAGGAACAGCGTGTGAATGGAAAATCAATATTCTGGCGATGTTAATGTAATTAAGGACTAATTAATGAAATATTTTTGGAACGCAATGTCATATTAAAACATACTCAAAAGGTATTTTATGAGGATTCATTTTACATCATTAGTATAGGTTCACGAGAAAAATTGTTTTAATACTTCTGGTAGGGAATGCTCTAAAAGTAGTTTTTTTTCTTCATTGTATATAAGAAAAATGTCAGTTTTTCATGCAAATGTTTTTAACCATTCAAAGCGCTCTATGCTAGAAAACGATTTTAATAAAAAATATTTTATATGTGACAAGATGTTACCTTATATTAATTTATTTTGCAAACAGTACTTTAGCATCTTTGTAGAAATCTTACATCACATTCAAAATGTCACCGTAACGTTAATTTGTTAGTCATTGTGTACTTAAGTAAAAACTCTTAAATTAATAAAATGTCACCTTATATTACATTCAGAAATGTCACTTTACATTACAGTAAGAAATTTCTCCTTACATTAATGTATTTTGCATATAGTACTTTAGAGTAATTTAGAATTTTAATTTCAACGCTTTTGAACAACCATCTAAAACATATTGAGTCATCAAAATATCAAATCAAAGAATGTCTATATCTACAGCCTTAATCTTCTTGATGATTTATGCTGCTGTCGAAAACTGTGTGTAGGGGTCAGACTTGTAAATGCCTGTACAGATTTAGATCTGCGAGGTGTGTCATCGAAACACTTGGAGGGTTAAATTACCTAGAATATAGAGACTACTCTGTACATCACGAGAACAGCCCCTGACAGCAAGTCCATGCCTACTGTTCCTATAAAAACGGTCCTTATCATATTTTCCAACGGGTGCTTGAAGTAATATGTTCCAGTTTGTTAGAAAGGCACACTTAATTTTGCTTTGCGGATAATTATTGACTCCCCTGACGCGTATTTCAAACTGTTGTCGAGAAAATACGATAAATGCTGCAGAGGTGATGACGTAGGAAATTTTACAGCTGCTTTAAGCATAGGTATTTACACAGCTTCGTATTGCATGTATTTTTTAGTGAAAATAAAATAAATGTTGCAGAGATGCAGAAGTAGCAAATTTTATAGCTACACTAACCTTCAATGATGGACCGGACAGCAAGATGTGATGGTATAAGGGAATAAATACATGCTTTAATAGGGGGATGGTCTCCCACGTGCTGCAATTACGCTAGCAACACTTCTGGGCATACTGTCAACAAGGTTTTCATACACAGTTATGGATATTTGTGTCCAGTTCTGCTGCAAGATTGTCGACAGCTCAGGTGTAGGTTCCCTGGTCCGAAAGCGTCGTTCTAACTCGTCCTACAAATGATCTATGGGGTTTAGTTCGGGACTCTGAGCAGGCCAGGGAAGGCGTTTTAGATCCGTATCGTGACACCATTGCTCGACAGAAGCTGCAACATGACATGGAGCAATGATATTCTGGAAGTAACATTCGTCCATTTCATAAAATTGCCAGAGCGTAGGAGGAACCTGATTGTCCAAAATGTTCATGTAGTTGTCGGCGTTCAATTTAACAGGAACAACATACAAAGGTCCCAGGTCAAACTACGAAAAACACCCCCAAACAATTAGTCGGATTTTATGCAAATCCGCTGGCGTCCGGTCCATTAGTGTAGGGTAGTGTATATTGCTAATAAAGTAGTAAGTAAGGACCATAAAGTCTTAGTAAATTTCAACATTAACCAATTTTATCTCCCCAGTATAGAAAAAACTGGTTATCAAATGTTACTATATTTAGAAATGTCTTCTCTATTACAAAACTAAACATTTAAATATGGTTCCATCTATCAATACGGATAATCTCGATCAGTTTCATAATTAGTACGGTAACACAGAAAGATAAATTTTTTAATATATTTTAAAAACATTTCTAGTAATATTTGTTAATAGAAATGTGAATACTATAAAGTAAATTATTGATATTTGTTGATAAATTTTTTTTGCGTGGAACTATTACAACGTTTATCATAGTTACAAAACCTATTTGACAAATTGTTTTCATTAATTCGGTGTAATTTGTTACATTCATTTTATTCTTTATTATATGCTCGTATTTAATATTTGCTACTAAAAAATATTTACTTTTTACTCGCTGTTATGGAAAAAGTTCTAATAGAACCATTGCTCCTAAAACAGCTGCTAATTTGGAAACAACACTTTACGTCGCCATTATTGATGTTCATTATTGAAACTCATCCCTTATATTTTGGCTTTTCTATGTAATTTTCATTCAGTTATTAATTTTAAAATTGTATGATAACTAATCGTGATATATGTTCTTAAGGCATTAATTTCATTTGTAATAAATAGTTGAAATTTTACAAAGAAGCTAGTGAGATTTTATTTGTTTTTTATATTTAAATGTGAACATTTAAAAAAAAAACTATCAGTTATTGTTTACATTAATTCAAATATATTGAAGCATTCAAGGTTTTAATATTCTGTACTATACTAAGATGTCTATTGAAGCTAATAAACATTTAAAATTGTATTAGCAGAACAGTAAATCGAAAAATTAAGTTACTTCCTTTTATCTGTAAATTAACCAATCTCAAATTTTTTCTGTAAAAATAATTTGTTTTTATATCATTTATCTAATCTGTGTAAGGCGAATTCCTTTCCAATTAATTTCTATTTATATTTGAGAGTCCCGAGATGGCTCTCGGATTTTGTGTGATAATTTAAATATTAATTTTGTATAGGACCCCTAATTACAAAGTGCTAATTACTGAAAAATCTTCTCTTCACTTTTTGAGGATAAAAAATATTGCTGGGAGGATTTCCGATAAAGAATTCTAATACATTTATAATTTTTATTAATACATTTTTAACTATATTTATATAATTAATTATACTGATAATTGAAACATTTCTGGGAAATTTTCATCAGACAGGGTTCAACACAACTAAGTGAAGCATACATGTTAGTAAATAGCATTTAATTAGGGAACGTATAAAATATAAATGTTTATCTTATCAGAATGAGTTAATTTTCACTGGTCTCAATTCTATTTCCAAAACTTCTAAATTGTATCAGTTACTGACACACAACAACTTTTACATTTCAGGGGATATGATATAAGAGGAGTTTTAGTGTGAGCAAACAAATCAGACGGAAGACGAAAATTTAATTTCCTGTTACTCAAATGCATTCGCGTGATACATCTTAAAATGTAGTTTATAACCGTTTCGAGTGTTGAAATTTTTACTGTCAACGTGCTGAAATCATATTCGAAAAACAAGCCAAGTGGCTTCACATCCAGAAACATGTTCTATCCAAAACACCACCGCCATCTACATTTAACTTTCTCAACATTGTTAAAAAATCGCCAAAGTCTTGATGACGAAACAACTTGTCATTCGTGAAATTGGTATCTCGTCAAAATACTTTAGAGCATTTAAAAAAAAATTCCAAAGGGGAAAATGTTCTTTGTTAAAAAGAAATTAACTGAATATGTTTCAATTTACTATAACGTTTCAACCTTTTGGTAAACTTCTTGTTTGCTTTTTGAAGAAAAGCTACTTTTAAGAAGGTTAGAATTTAATGTATTTGAAACATTTTGCTCCTATATATGACAGCTCATAGGCGAATGATGCAAGTAATTGTGTTGAGAGCGTTTAAATTATATACGTTCCTTCAACGTTTCCATTTTAATATAAAATGTTTTGTTCCTTTTTTAAATGTTAAAATATGTTGATAATTTAATTGCTTTGAGGCTCATTTTGACTTTTGATTCTAATAAATCATCAATAATGTCTATATCCATTTGCGGTTAAGCGTAGTTTAGATTCAAAATTTTACAACAAACTATATTGCTATCATTTGAAATGATACAGTTTGTATGCAATTTTATATAAAGATGATCCCTTAAAATGATAGGGCACGAAATATCACCAAAATGGATGTTTTAATTTTAGCGTTAAAGACCAATTAATATAAAGCTTTTTAGATATCAAAATTATTTTTGATTCCGATAATTTTTGATGTAATTACAGATGCAGCATAAGACATATAATAGATAAATATATAAAATATAGTTCTACAAAATTTTTTTTTCTTTTTTTTTTACATATTTGAGAACTTTTTAGTCTGTTCTGTGTTCATCAAGTTTTGTTGATTTACTTGAAAGTTTCCGTTGGATACCTCCTTGTAATCTGTTGTATACAACTAAGGGCCTAAAAAGAATTCTTTATGCTTCCTAATTTGGAAATTTTGTTTTCCATTGTTCGTTTATGTATGCGTATTTGCAAAATGTTAGTGTGTTTTAATACAAAAACACCTTTTTGCTCTAAATTGAGTAATATCCTTAAACCAATTTTAATTAATTAAGTTAATTTTGATTTACATGTTTGCAAACTAGAATATAAATCAAAATATTGACACGGAATGTTAATCGATGGTGCGTTAGTTAAAATCACACTGGAATAACGCTATAGCTATTGGCAACGATCCGGATTTTGAACGACCGATGATTAGACGCCGAGGTTAACACCTGAGCTGACTCCAAACTAGGGATGTGACAACGACAGCAAAACATCGATGTTCAAAATTAAAACATCGATGTTTATAATACAGAGCCCCAAAACCATCGATGTTTTTAAACATGAGTGTATTAAAACTTTTCCCCTCACTTCTTAAAACTGGTTTAGGAACTTCAAACTTTAATGTACGCCGGGGAAGGGGGTGATTTAATTTGTCATTTGCCGTGTTTATGAAGACTTTTTTTAAAGGTCAAAACAAAGTCAAAAAAATTAATACGAACAATTAACAAATCTTTTATTTTCAAATTGAATAATATAAAAGAAATTAATATTTACAACAATTTGACATAGGCACTACTAACTACAGGTATAATTAGGTAGGTACATAACATTAATTATTGTTAGTTATAATTAATTACGTATCAACTTATAGAGGAGGAAACACAACAAACTATATTTTTTTTATTTACTGTAAGTAAAACATATTGGGACCTATAATTATTATCGGCCCCAATATTTGTTATTTACAGTTTGTAAAAAAGGTTTTTTGACTTTCTCCACCTTAAGCAGACTTCTTTTTTCACTAACTATCCTACCAGTTAGGGAAAAAACTCTTTCTGATGGGACAGATGTCGTCATCACTGACAAATACGTAGTTGCAGGGTTATTTTTATACATTTTTACTATGGTACTTTTTTTTATTCAATAAATAAAACATAGACAACCTAAAAACAACGACAATGTTAAGACATCGATGTTAGACAAACATCGGCTCCAATAAATCGATGGTAAACACAACAATGTTTTTATAAAACATCAATGTTTTGAAAACATCGACATCGATGTCGCATATCTACTTTTCAGACCATTCACCCTTGGCCACTTTGGTCTAAAAGTATGTTCAATTTACTGATTATAAAAATTATGCTACTTGGTTATTTTTTAATTTTTATAATGGTACTTTTTTCATTTAAAAATAAAGCATCGACAAATATCAACATCGATGTTAAAAAAACACCGGCTCCAATACATCGATGTTTTTTATAAACATCGACATCGAAGTCGCATCCCTACTCCAAACTCATAACCCTTTTGTTGCTAATCCGTTACCCTTACACTGGCCTACCGTGACCCTTAATGGTGGTACTAAGCAATTTTACTAATTAATCAAAACATTTTATCACGCATTGTTTATTAAACTTATGAACCATAATTTTTTTGTGAAAAGAAAGAATCCGTGTAAATTTTTATGAAAATTCACAGTCCCCTAATAAAATTTTATGCTTATAAATCCATGACATTATTTCCTTATTGAATGGAATCTTTGAATTTGCTGTAATATAAATGATTGGCGAACAAAGAGGTGATCAGGCGAGTTTTTATATATTTCCTCGCATTCAAATACGTACTCCACATCTGGGACATTTCAATCTCGAAGAGTACACAAAGTTTGCACACAAAAAAATTGCACTCCTTATACGTATTCGTCTACGTAACTTCCTACCTATTTCAAGCGCTTGGATTTACTCTAGAAAGGGATTCGCCATTCAAGACACGAATTTGAAAAATCGAGTATTGCTAATATCGTAGAGTATCGTTTACGAATGGAAAAGTATGAATGGTCCATCCATTTTTTTATGAAAAAATTTAGCTTCAAAATTTCAAGAAGGAAATATACCAAGTTTACTTCATTCTGCAACGAAAGGTTGCTGAAATGAATTACAAAGGAGGGGAAATGCATGTTATATCTGTCATGGCCTCAAATGGCCTCACGTTGGTGTAATGTGGAAGTTTTTAGACTGGAGTGCTAGCTTAGGTGTGACCTCGTCATCTGACTATGGTTCAAAATTACGATGTGTTGTCCTCTGATCCCCTTCAGGTTTAACCCGGACCGTCACCAATAGCCCGTTGAGTTGCTCCAGTGCGACGTTAATTAAAAATCTACCTACTTGAAATTAATTAACTTTTGTCTCTGAATCCGCGTTATCGCTTAGAAGGAATTAAATATCTCATATCACTAGATATCCTTAAAAGTGAAAGGACTCAGGTGGTCCAGATACTAGGGCCAAGAATTAGCAACCCAGAGAGGCGAGTTCGAAACTCAATCCAACCGTAGATCGTTCTTGTGGGGGGCTGGTGCATGTTAATGTTGTACACATATTGAGGTTTTAATACCAGCTTTCAACCTGAGACTCATAGGAGACCTTTCATTGCGACTCAATTTGTGTTCACACATTATAAAGAAGTCTGAAACAATTGAAATCGACGAAATATCTCGTCATTAAAGATCTTACCAATTTTGCTAATGACACGATACCACTAAACGACCAGTAAGAGGATAAAATTTGATGTTTTAACTATCCATAATTTTTTACAATTTACATGTGTTTTATAATGTGTCAAATAACGGTTACCACCAATACGTGAGTTACGTCTTAACTAATAAGTAAATTACACATTCCATGCTTATTTATTATGGAACTTTGATAATATTGGGTTGATGCAGAAGTTCGTTCCCATGTTTTTTTTTTTTTTTTGACAAAAATTGAAGAAAAATTTTTTTGTTTGCAAAAAAATTACATGCAACTACCCTACAATAATGTACCGCACGCCACCGGTTTTGCATAAAATCCGACTAATTGTTCGGGGGTGTTTTTCGTGGTATGACCTGGGACCTTTGCAAGTTGTTCCTGGTCAATTGAACGCCGACGCCTACATGAACATTTTCGACAATCGGGTTCTTCCTGAGCTCTGGCAATTTTACGAAATGGACCAATGTTACTTCGAAGACGACGTTCCATGTCATGTTGTAGCCTCTGTGAAGCAGTAGTATCAAGATATGGATGTAAAACGTCTTTCCTGGTCTGATCAGAGTCCCGACCTAAACCTCATACAACATTTGTGGGACGAGCTAGAGAGACTCTTACGGACAAGGGAACCACGTCCTAAATCAACAGTTGATCTGTAGACCAGGGTCAATAATTTTTAAAATGGTAAAAAGTGAAAAAAAATTATAGTAGGATGAAACCCGTTAAAAAAGGACGAGAATATAACAAAAATGAAAGGAAAAATAATTTACGGGCGATCTGAGGTCGGGAAATGGAAGGGGGTGAGTTTTTAAGGGTAAAAAACGGTGTATCTCAATTTCCGGCAAAACTACAAGTCCTATGGAAAAAAATTAAATGACAAAGTTGTAGGTAATAAAAAGACCTACAACTTTTGTAATTACACTTTTTTCACATAACCTCAAAATTTATGTGAAAAATTCAATTAATCAAGTTTTTGGTTTTTATTTTTATCTTATGCAAAGAAAAAAATTTTTTTTCACGAAATTTTGTGAAAACTTACCTTTTTATGTCCTAAAGACACTGTAATTTTTTTTATTTGAAATATTTATTTTTTCACCTTATTTTGACTTAATATCGAAAAAACACCCTAATTTTCAATCGAAAATTCTCGCGTCAAAATATCAGCTTTTAAAAAAAAGTTGGGGAGTTTTTGGTTCGTTGAAATCTCTTCTTTCTGATAATGTAAAAAAATATATACATTACTATGGTAAATGTTCTCAGAAAATGCAAAGAAAAGAAAAAAACTCGAATCCGAAATTTTTTTTAAATCACTATGTACAATTTTGAGCTATTTAGTAAAATTTACACTTTAATTATATATTATGTAATATATTATCTCTTGTATCATTACTTTGAACAGATGAACTTTTTTCTTTTGAAATATTACCGAAAAACCCACTGCAGATAAAGCAATGAGATTGAAAATTAAATCTAAGAGCGTCTTTATTTATTTCCTTTCCTTCCGATGATTTTATATGTCTTGAACTACAGAATGTAGCTATTGCAGTTTCATCATTATATTGACTTTGACAAGTTCGATGAATAAAAGCTGATGCCAAAGTCTCAAATTTTTTGTATTTATTGTCGATTATTTTCTTGCTAGACCCCACTAAACGATTCAAAGCTGCTTTTTTTATTTCATACACTTGCTTATCATCTGCTTTATTGCAGATTATACAAACAGATTCATCCATATTGATAATCTGAAAAGACAAAATCAAATTAATAATGCCTTTACAGTTTTATCATGAGTACTTACACAGATAAAAAAGTTAACTTGATTCAAAAGACTTGATCATTCGACGATTTATGACGGAAAATATTATTATTTTTATTTTAGAGTTGATTGATACAGATTAAAATATAGTTAGTATTTACCTTGCTATGTAGATTCCAAAAGTGTGTTTTAAAGTAAATTTGTCACAGTTTTCTTGAAGTAACTCAGCCTGCACGTGTATTTTTATGAACGATGTTGTTTACTGCTCTGTATCTCGAATACTGGCTAACGGTTTTTACAGCTGCTACGAAATAACAGGTAGAAAGACCTAGACCCGCCTAGCCCCTTCCCCACTTCTCTATGAAATACCTTTTGATGGGCTAAAATTATCACTAGGTAACTCAGGTATATAAGTTATCTTAAAATAGCAATAAATAAGCATCTATGCACATAATTTAAAGAATATTCTACAACTTTCTCAAAATATTGTAGATGTCTTATTAAATATTAACTTATTTGGTTGTTAATTATAGTAGTATATTTCTATTTGTATTTTTTTGTTTATCAATGTAACATAGAGTCTTACGTTTTTCAAGTAATTAAAGTGTAAATTTTACTAAATAGTTCAAAATTGTACATAGTGATTAAAAAAAAAATTTCGTATTCGAGTTTTTTTCTTTTCTTTGCATTTTCTGAGAACATTTACCATAGTAATGTATATATTTTTTTACATTATCAGAAAGAAGAGAGAGAGAGATTTCAACGAACAAAAAACTCTCCAACTTTTTTTTAAAAGCTGATATTTTGACGCGAGAATTTTCGATTGAAAATTAGGGTGTTTTTTCGATATTAAGTCAAAATAAGGTGAAAAAATAAATATTTCAAATAAAAAAAATTACAGTGTCTTTAGGACATAAAAAGGTAAGTTTTCACAAAATTTTGTGAAAAAAAAATTTTCTTTGCATAAGATAAAAATAAAAAACCAAAAACTTGATTAATTGAATTTTTCACATAAATTTTGAGGTTATGTGAAAAAAGTGTAATTACAAAAGTTGTAGGTCTTTTTATTACCTACAACTTTGTCATTTAATTTTTTTCCATAGGACTTGTAGTTTTGCCGGAAATTGAGATACACCGTTTTTTACCCTTAAAAACTCACCCCATTCCACTTCCCGACCTCAGATCGCCCGTAAATTATTTTTCCTTTCATTTTTGTTATATTCTCGTCCTTTTTTAGCGGGTTTCATCCTACTATTATTTTTTTTGGTTTCAAAAATTATCGACCCTGGTCTACTGGCGACATTCTTGCAGCAGGAATGGTCACAAATACCCATAACTGTGTTCCAAAACCATATTGAAAGTATGACCAGAAGGATTGCTAATGTAATTGCAGCACGTGGGGGACTATCCCCTTATTAAAGCATGTATTCTTCCCTTATACTATCATATTATGCTGTCCTATCCATTATTATAGGGTAGTGTATAATCAATATAGTTTAAGCCGTTCTGTTCGATGACCTTCCTCCATCTCTTCGGAAGCTCCATAATGAAATGCTCATAGAAGAAACTTTCTGAACTCCTTATGTAACATGTAATCGTCAACAACACACGTACCCTACACGACACATACCTTTTGTTGTGTCTGCGAAGCATTGTTTCTTTTTCAGAGAAAAAAAAGCCAAGAATGTCGAAAATGTTCCTTATTTTCTGCCATCTGAATACTTAACAAAATTTGAGAAACACAACCAAATAACACAATAATTCTTTCTCCAAGAGAGAGAGAGAGAGAGAGAGAGAGAGAGAGAGAGAGTACTTGCCAACATTCATTCTTTCAAGCAACATCAAAACTTGAGACGTGTGAAGTAGCTAACACTTCGGTTTTGCGATGCAATGCCATCTAGCGACAAAAACTGGATGAACTTTTGCATCAACTCAATAGTTACCACCTAGAGAGTTACGTCTTAACTAAACTAATTAGTAAATTCTACTTTTCATGCATAGTTTCTTACAAAACTGTGATACTATTTAGTTTAGTTTATACTTAATATATGGCTCTTTAAGAAATCTCATTATTTAGAAAAAACATTTATGTTGGGAACGGCATACACCTAGATATATGGGCAGCAAACTGAAACAAATTTTTACGTTTTGCGAAACGTTGTGTGCTTCAATTCCGAACAAATTAAAAATTAAAGAAACTGTAAAATCTTGACTTAATAACCGAATTACAAAACAGTTAGCTAATTATGTTTCTCAAGAATTTTAGCCCGCTAAATAAGAAAAAAAAGGCAGCCATTAAACAGCTGGTAAAAATACACCGCGATAATTTTCATATCTAAACTACGAAGTTAATTACAAATCGTAGTAAATTTTTGAGGTGCGTTAACTACATTCAATTTATTTATCTACATGTTAACTATTCAAAATGAAACAAAACTGAAATGTTAATTACTGTAGTGTTTTTCCAAAAGTGCCTTAAATAATAAATTGAGGTTAATTGAAATCTTGAAAGGATGTACTTATTCACCTTCCTTACATTGTTCATCTTAAGAATCAAAGAATCAACTCCCACAAGGAAATGCAGTTCCCTATTTTTTAACTGTATCTAATCTTATTACATCCTGAAATTATTTTTTTACAATCATAATGTTAAGATACTTTCTTCAATATGCGGGATATTTTTAGCATCTATTTAACATAGTTGGTGTTTGAACAACGTATTTGCATTTTCTAGATGATTTCATCAAAAAATAAGGAAGTCACGCGGCTTCTCCATAAAGTAATAAGAGAAAGACGAGGTTATATAATTTTTTAAAGCAATAGACCATTAGAATTAAGTGAACAATTTTGTAGAAATACATTTTTATTTTCGAGCTGCGTCATTTTGTTAGAGCTGTGATCTTTGCGTTAGTTCATTTAGTTTTTAGTCCTACATTTCCATTGCTCCCGATTCCCAACTATTTCATACATTAAGTAATAAATGATAGGTAGGTATTTTAATTAACGTCGCACTGGAGCAACACAACGGTCTATTGACGACGGTTCGGGATCAATCCCCATAAAAAAGATCTAGGACAGGGACGGCGAACCTTTTTAAGTGGTTGGTCAAATTTTGTTCAATATTTTTTTTTAGTACTAGCTGGTGGGTCACTTGGAAAGAGGAAAAGAAGCATGGTAAAAAACTATTTTTTTGGTTCTCAATTTTTTAATCATTTAAAAAGTTAACGATTCCCTATCTTTTATCACAAATTTGGATTCTTCACACAATTTCAGGCGGAAATAAAAAAAAATAGTTCATCAATTTTATTGGATTTTTCACCGATTTGTAAGTGTTTGAAAATTAGATGTCCTAATGTTAAATTGTTGTTTCACGTCGTTTTTTGTTATATTTGCTGAAAACATAAATATTCCTTAGAAATTGCTTTTTCATCCTTTCCTACCCAAGAACCCAAACACAATCTATAAACATTTTAATTATCAAACTAAATTTTACTATTTTTTATTAATTATGAAATTAATATTCATAAAAATTATGAATAGAGACATAGGCAAATTTTGACTCCATGCGATTCAACTGTTACTGAAACAACGGAATTCCATATTTCAGCTCATTACGTGCATAATTAGTAGCGAAATGAGACTCAATGCAAAATTCGAAAATTATTGTCGTTATTGGTGATTGTTCACAAAGTGAAAACAGAAATTTTAGCCAACAGATCCTGGGATTCAATTAGAATGGATTCTGACTTTGTCACCATCTTAATGGACTCCATACCAAGGCGCCTGCAACAGGTCATTGACTGCGACGACCACTACACGTCTTTATTAATATTTATAATGTGATTGAACTCCGAACATTTACAAGCTCCCTCAATGGTTTTTATCGATTTTCTCGGTCAATTTTAAGCCGTTTTTCATTATTTTGTCATCAAATCCGCCTGAAATTGTGTGTAGAATCTAAATTTGTGATAAAAGATGGGGGTTTGTATTGAAAATATCGGAGTAAGCACCCAATTTAATATGAAGACGACCCCTTAGACAAATTTTAAATATTGGTATTTGTAGAAAACATTTACCTCTATCGATTGCTACCTTCCGTTTTGTTCTGTGATGTAAATTGTGCAATTGCGATCGGGTGAGTCATTTTTTTTGACGGGTGACCAATAAAGTTAAGGTATATTTAATGAGAAATCTGTAGCTTTTTGCCAGATAATTTCTGAATATTAAGTTCATATTCAGTATACATTAGTTTATCGCATTTTACAGTCAATTCATTTCCGAGTTTACTTCTATTGGTAGACTTTACAAAATTCATTAAAGAAAACAATTTCTCACGTGAATATGTAGATCCAAAGAGAATTTATTTTTCTAAAAAACACCATTTATTTTTCAAAAAAAAAATTAAATAAAAATTTTTTTTAAGATAATTAATTTATTTTTTAAACTATACTGCTTTGAAATTCAACTAATTCCATTTCTAAATCATGGATACCTAGCCACTTACATTCGTTTTACTCCTTCGTTTCGAATTTTGTTTTGTATGAATATAAAATAAAGAGAAATATATTTTCCGTACTTCTAAATTGATTAAATCTCTCCTCAAAGGTTTGTTTTATTTCCTGTATAATCATTAAATATTTTTTGATTGAATTTTCTTGAACGTTAAACTTATTTTCCAATATTATTGTGTTTTGAAAATGTTTTTGTAATTGAGGAAAATATTTCATGATTTTCATTTTCAAATCCCTAGTAAAGATGTCATGTTTCATCATAAATATCCGAATATTCTCATATAAATCGTAAAGTATCATTATACACAGTCCAGTCACATCAATGTGACCACCTGTCAAAAGCCAGAATAACCACCTTTGGCAGAGCGGACCGCTGCGAGACGTGCAGGAAGAGAGTAAATTAGGTTTCTGCACCCAGTGAATGCCAGGAAAACATTTCCCAAACCATAATGATCCCTCCTCCAGCCTGGATCCTTCCGGCAATTGTTGCAGGGTGTTTGCTTTCAGACGTTTCACGCCGTATACGCTAACGTCCCTCTGTCCGATGGAGCATAAAACGTGATTCATAGGAAAAAGCCACCTGTCGCCACTCTGTGGACGTCCAGTTGCAGTACTGGCGTGCAAATTCGAGCCTTCGTCGCCGATGAAGAGCAGTCAGCATAGGTGCATTAACCAGGCGTCTGCTGCGGAGGCCCATGCGCAGCAACTTTCGCTGAACCGTTGTTGAGGATACACTCTTGGTAGCCTCTTGGTTCATCTGGGCGGTCAGTTGCTCAACAGTTGCACGTCTATTCGCAAGAACGCATCTCCGTAGCCTTCGTTCGCCTCTGTGTTCTATAGCCCGTGGTGCACCACATGTGCCACGCCGCTGATTTTGGATAGTGCCATTTTGCCATGCACGGTATACTTTTACAACGGCGTCACGCGAACAGTTCACAAAATCAGCCGTTTCCGAAATGCTTCCACCCTTGGCCCGAAAGCCAATAATCATGCCCATTTGGACGCCGTATAAATAGCTACGTTTCTGCATTTCACCAACGATTGAAATGTTTTCCGATGCCCTAGGACATTTTTTATATACACTATACTGCCATGTGCTGCCACCTGCCTTTTGTGATTGGTTATTTTACGTTGAGGTCGAAAGTAGGTGGTGGTCACATTAATGTGACTGGACTGTGTATATGATCCATAAATCTAAATATTATACAAAAATTATTTATGCATTTTTTTTTTCATATTTAAGTTCCTTATTAACACTTGTATTTTAATCATTTTTTAAAAGGAGAGGTTCGGAAAATAATTTAAATTCTGTACGTATATGATGAAATATGATAAGTTTATAAAAATTAACGCGTGGGTCATAAAAAAAACCGGCAATATATCTTGATGACGATATATATCGCCACTAGAAAATATTGGTCCGATATTTATTAGCCAAGATATAACTTCGAGATCACTTAGAGGGTTAACCAATCAGTCCACAAACAGCTGTAGGAGTAAGGCAAATCAGTTGTAGCAAATATAATAGATTGATCTTAGTGTCGGATACCAGATACGGGTCTCCGAATACTTTTACCAGGCACGCAGACTAGATGCATATACCAGATATTTCTATAGGACACTCATCCATTAAAAACCAAAATTTGCAAATTGAAGCCTTCTTGTTTCTTATTTTAAACTATAGAAAACATCACTAAATCGTACATAATATTACGAAAAAAAGAAGGCGCAATAAAAGTGTTTGAGGGGTAATTACAGATTCTTTCTAAAAGTGGTTGAAATTAATTATTTCGCTTCAATATTTAAAATGAATTAACGTTCCGGATGAATAAAATAAAAAAATAGCTATTTTCATTCAAAAATGTTTGTTTTTCCGTATTAAATAATGTATTTTAATCATTTGATACTATTAAATAAATAAGGAGGTTAAAATAGAAATGAAATAAGCCCATGGGAAATCAGTGTGTAAGGAGTCAACGTAATCACCTAAATATGAGAAGTTTTTCTTATATATTTGCACAATTTCTGTGCTAATGGGTTTGAGAATAAGGTGTAAAAAATACGGAAAACAAATTTATACCATTTACTGCCGTATGATTTAGTAATTAATAAATTGTATTATATTTCATGCATTAATAAATTATTATTATTACGTAAATTTGTTTGAGTATTGAAATAGATAACAAAATATTTAAACATTTTCTTGGTCAATTATTTATTGTTGTTACTATTTTACTGTCTTAGAGATGGTAGGTAAAAGTGGAATAGTTTTAATTGGACCATGTGTTTTTTGAAAATACCAACATAATAAAATTTTCAAATGTTCGCTTACATTGTTTATTGGTAAAGTCCAAAAACATTTCTCCAGTTGGCGCAGTTACTTAAAACTATTAAATGTATCATCAGTATATTAATTGACAGATGCATTAATAAAAAAACGATTATTTATGATGTCTTTGTTGTTCAAAAGTATGTTCAACGACAGATCCTATAGACTTAGTACTCGTATTTAAGTACGGTTTCAAGATAGGAAACTAGAATTTGAAATTTGTGGCTATGTTTTAAGTATTTTCTTGAAAAAAATTTTAAAGTTTCATTTCCGTTTTCAGATTTATTTTTTTAATTTAAAGAAAGGTTAATCATAATAAATTAGTTTGATAGGTAGGTAGTTATTTACGTCGTACTGGACCAACACCACGTTCTATTAGCGACTGTCAGTGATCAATACTGAAGGAAAGGATTCGAGTACAACATCAAGTTATTTATAACCACGGTCAGATGACGAGGTCTACACCTGAGCAGGCACCCCACTCTCCAAACTTCCACACCGCTCCAAAATTAGGACATTTGAGGCCATGGTAAATTTAACGTGCACCAGCTTATGTAGACACGACGGTCTTTGGATTTACCTAGTCTCGAACTCTCAACCCTCCGGTTGTTAATCCGTTGTTCTTCCAACTTGGCTACCGTGGCCTTGTGTTTTATCTAGAGAAAACCTGAAAACTGTTTGGTAATATAGAACTAAAATACTGCGCAGGGCGTTACTGTGTACTACAAAATTTTAAATCGAGTTTATGTACACTGCTTAGTGTGAAATCGAGTTTTGAACTCGATAACTCCAGTTGCCAATCTACGTTTCTTCCAACTGGGCTACCGCGGCCACAACGCAAGACGAACATAACAAATTATTAAGATGGTGAGGAGACCATTCAAAATAGTTCAAAAACTCGAAATCGACATTTTTTAAGTTGCATCTTAGGTGCTATATAAAGTTTAAATAACTTTGCAGTGTTAAGTTACGTTTATATCAAAAACAATCCTTAATTTTTTCCTATCTTAAAATCATATACAATGTTGGTGTGATAAATTTGTGTGTGATTTAAATCAATACGTTTTTAAGAGTATAGTACGTTTAATATGATATAAAAGGTATTAACTCTACAATTTTTCATCAAATCAAATATCTGACGAGGTTTTGAGTGTATATAAATATTTTTCATGTTTCGTAACTTTTTAATACATTCAATTTCCTCTTTCAAAAAAAAAACCCTCCTCCAGTTCACCTAATTTCTTTAGTTAATCCATCTAATCAAATCTGCATTGATCTAATATTAGTGGGACTTAATGGATGATTTTATTGAAATCATTATTTCTGACCAGTTACTGTTTGGTTTGATGTTATTAATCCAAGAGTGCAGAATATGTCCGAACACGCTAACGAGATTCGGGGGAAATTCAGGCAGCCCCCCTATGGGGAAATTTTTTCCCAAGTGTATAAAAAAATATATGTACAAATTCAGTTGTCATAAGTGACGACCAAATATTTTGGCTAGCGACTATATTTACGCAAACTTTCAAATGGTTTCATCTTCATATTTTACTGATATCGGCGAAAGAAGCTTGCACGTGGAAAACGGCAGTTTCTCTCTTATCTCACACTAGCCACTGTGTTGCCCGTACCTGTGATGTAAGTTATTAATCTGGTGTAAAATTTTCCGCAGATTTCAAATCCGTTGAAATTTTTAATCTATCTTTAGCGATTCCGATTTTACGAAAAAGAATTAACAATCCCAGACAAAATGTTTTTTATTTTTTGCTCTCATTCCCTGAAATGAAATAGGACAGGAAATTTAATCTGTTTCTTTTTTTATTAATGCGAGGGGCAGAAGATGCAATCTGTTTCACGCGACGTCACAATCTCATGCGAAAATATAAAAGATATATTCAATTTAAAAATTATTTATTTAAAGAAAATCATATTTTTAGGTATCGATATCTAAACTGAAATTTTCCGCAGATTTCAAATCCGTTGAAATTTTTACTCTATCATTAACGGTCTAGGAGATATAAAAAACAACTAAGTGAGTCCAGTTAAAAGAATTATCGTCTGGCTGGAAAATCATTCCTTCGCGCACAATCAAATCGGAAACGAAAAAAATAATTTTCTCCCCGCGATGAAAAAAACTTGGCATGCTTCCAACGGCTGGTAGAAAGGTCACGTGGGTAGAATAGGTCCAGATTCGGGTGTTTCTTCTTTTCTCCGAAAGAAACGCGTTGAAAAACCGATGGAGAATAAATTATTAAATTCATTTTAAATCTTCTAGATTGAATTTTAAAATTCGCCGCGACCCCAAAATTGCAAAACATTCGGACTACCTTTGTGCCAAATCTCATTGTTGTAAGTGCAATGGGAATGCACGAATGGGAATTCGTAGCCTATGATAATTAATTCCTTGTAAATTCCAATTTGGTTTGCTTCGCAAACCAAATATTAAATATTATGAATTGTGGTTTGCTTCGCAATCCAACACCACGGTCAACGCCGTGATGGCCTCGTCATTGTCAATTCGGGCCAAATCCTTCTGTTGGCCTCGTCATTGTCAAATTCGGCCAAATCCTAATTGCGATGAGATCCAATCGGCGTGACGTCAGAATCTCTTGAGAAAATATAAATATTTAATTAAAAAATTATTTATTAAAAGAAAATCAAATGTAAAGTACCTATCTGGTGTAAAATTTTCCGCAGATTTCAAATCCGCTGAAATTTTCAATTTATCTTTAGCTATCCCGATTTTACAAAAAGAACTAAACATTGCCAGTCAAAATTTATATTTGTTCCTCGAATCGTTTGAGCGTATGGTGAAACTTCGGTCAAAAAATATTGTCTTCTGGGGAAATATTGGGCTCTGAAACATTTTCTGCACCCCTGTATTAATCTACATCGTACCAATGTGATAGCTCATAAAGAATGGATTGTCTAACCTTTACTTCCATTATAAGATATATCCAAGGTTTCTGAATTGTTTAAAGCATTTCTTATCCATAACTTCCATACGATGGTCTATCGATTCGATTTTGCATTTCTATCCTTCTATTCGATGGTCTATCCAAGGATTCTGAAACGTGGGACATATTTCTATACTTTTCTGGTTGTTGTCTCGACGACATATATCTCGCTTGTAGCAGAAAACCCCAACCAAATCTTCATTGACGATATATCTCACTATTAGAAGAAAACTGAACCAATCTTCATCTTGTCATCATCGAAAAATCGATATTACCTTGATGGCGAGCTATCTTGTCATTAATAAAATTAATCAGATCTTGTGATGATATCGCGTTACAACCGCTAGGAGGGTTAAAACGTTACTTATAATATTTTTCAACATAATACGTTTCGATATTATTACTTTGGAAATATGGTTACCATGCGAATAAAAGTCAATAGTTACAAAATTAAAGTAATTTGACATACCTTGAATTTAAACTGCATCGTTCTTAACACGTTTTAAAATTTCTATGATTTTTGAAGCTAGAATAGGATTGAATCCTTAGATGTTTACTGTCATATTTAAGATAGATTGTAAATTATTTTATTACATTTTCACAAAGTAAACTAATATGAGAAAGAGATTTCTATCCTGCAAAAAAGTCTTTTATTCCCTGTCAACACGAGAACTGCACCCGATTTATAGACTGGTGTTGGCGGTCGCTATAGAAACAGGCATCGTTAATTTTGAGTAGGGGCCATGCAATTTTATTCACGAAATGTTGATGTTGGCTGCAGAATAAGGTAGTCTAACACGATAGACATTCTCAACGACAAGTCAAATTCTCAACAATCACTCAATCCAATCAGAAGACCGTCACGTACAAGAGGATGGCACGCGTTAATTCCGTCATAGAAAGTTACGAGGGGTTGTCTTCGGATATTTTCCTACGGGATTGATCCCGTACCGTCGTAAATAACCCGTTTTGTTTCTCCAGTGATGCGTAAATTCAACTACCTACATACTGTTTTGTATAATATTTTCTTAAGCCGAATTAAAAAAATTTATAATCTTTCCAAATGACTATTCTATGAAAGCAGCAATGGAATCTCTCCAGAGGATTCAATTCCAAGGAAAAGTTGGTTGGTTGGTTGATTTAGTTTTTATGGCGCAAGGTCCAGAAATGGACAAGCTGCGCCAAACGCCTGATAAAAGAATAAAATCATTTTAGGTGTAAAAACACTAAAATTTAGTGGGAAAAGATTTTAGCGCAAATTCGTTTTTTTTTTTTTATGATAAAATATTTTTATTCCAAGGAAAGGAGCACTAGAATAATTATAAAGCATTCTGCTCTAAGAAAATGAGCAACATAATCTTTCCAAATTATTACATCCCACTTGTAAGTTAATAAAAAGGAATAAAACAATGTAATATTGTCAAGTGACTCGTGTAAAAGTAGGTAGGTATTTCAATTAGCGTCACACTGGAGCAATATAGCGGGCTATTGCTGACGGTCTGGGATCTATACCGAAGGGACAGATGCAAGGACAAAGCCTCGTAATTTTGAACCCCGGTCAGATGACGAAAACAACACACGAGCTGGCACCCTACTATCCAAACTTCTACAACATGCCAACGTGAGGATATTTGAGACCAGAACCGATTTACCGTGTACCAGCACACTTTGTACACAACGGTTTTCAGTTCGGATCTACGACCAACCGATCTGGTGGTTAAAGTGTTAGCCTCTAGATCGCAAGGTCCCTGGTTCGAATCCGGGTCAGTGCATGGATATTTTTAAGCGCATGGTGTAGAAGCGGCTAGTGCACTTTAAATCTGTCATGGCCGAAAGTCCTCACGCTGCGTTGGTGTGGAAGTTTGGAGAGTGGGGTGCTAGCTCAGGTGTTGCATCGACATCTGACCTTGGTTCAAAATGACGTGGTGTTGTCCTCGGATTTCCCTTGGGGGATTAATCTTGGACCGTCGCCAATAGCCCGTTGTGTTGCTCTAGTACAATGTTAATTAAAATTTACCAATTACCATCCGCGGCATCTCCATACTATCGAACGAACCAAATTAATCTTCCGAACAGCTGAATAATCCATTGCTTCTATCACCCGATGAATTGAGTTCTTTAAATTTATTGTGGGGCAAATGCAATTCTACACTTCTCAGAAATCTCGTGACGATCAGTATCCCTGTTGGAAGAGTAACGGATTAACAACCAGAGGGCTGTGAGTTCGAATCCAACGAAATACCGTCGTGCAGGCACGTTACATCTGTCGAGGCCTCAAATGTCGTCACGGAGTGTTTGAAAGTTTGGAGCTCTTATCTTGACCTCGGTATCTGACCGTGGTTCTAAATGTCGCCTTTCACCCTCTTAGTAGATACAACGATTTCGTAGTGGCCACCTCAAAACATTGACTAATGCCAACAAAGAAAAGGACTTTCCAATTTGTACCAAGTGTTCCAAAGGCCACTCCGGATCATATCCTTGAGTGCTTGGGACTTGATAAAGAAGATCTTCTGGAGCGACCATTATTGGTCATTGATTTCTTGAGAGTGTGCGATATCATGGACCTAGTCTAGCTCTGCTGGGCTACAGGGATCAGCAACAACACAACAGTAGATACCGGATAATCTTATATAGCCAGTAATGTTGCTCTTGTTTGACGTTTATTAAAATAACTACCTACCATGCAAGAATAGAAACAATATAATAATTAGATAGTATTCACCTCTGAGGAAATGAACAATATAATATTTCCAAAGGATTCTATCTGAGAAACGGAGCAACATAATATATCCTAAAGATTCCCTCCCACTTGTAAGGAATGAAGCAATAGAATGTTGTCAAGGTGTTCCATTCCAAGGAAATGACCATCATCAGTGAATACATTTGATTCTTGAGACATCAGTTAAGTTTTAACTTTTAACCAGTCTCATTTCAAAATCCTGTAAGGGCCTCAATATTCTTCCGAAACTTCGCTCTCAAAATGTCAAACCGAGTTCACCCAAACATCAATTTAACCCAGAAAAGCTTCTTACTGAGCGATTTGAAGCCCTAGTCCAAAAATAATAGACGGCAGAAACAGGCCACGTAATGTGAAAGAGTAGCAGGGCGTGTAAATATTCGGAGAAGGGCGAAAAACACAAGATGTGCCGCCCATAAACAGTCCGGTACTTCGGTCACAGCTTAAGACTTGCCATCAGGTGTTAAATGACATGTCAGACACTAGAATACAAACAACGATGCAGGTGCGAGAGAAGTAAAGAAGAACGGAGTAAAAGAGGAGGGTAGTTTTTCTAGGAAAACAAAAATAAAATCTACCGCGGGATTTAGAGCATTGCGTTGAATACGCGAATCTATAAATTTCGCTGCTTGGTGTTTTAACCCTAACAGTGGTTTCGACGATGTGTCTCGTCCATCTAAGTCAGATCGTTTTTACTAATGAAATATCTCGTCCATCATGGTCAGAACAATTTTGTTGTTGACGACATATCTCGTCCAGCAAGATCTGAACAATTTTGCTAATGACGGAATACCTAGTTATCAAGATATGAATTATTTTGCGAATAACTCTTAATATCTAGTGATCAAAATGTGAACAATTTTGCTAATGACAGCTACATTAAGATCTGAACTATTTTACTAAATCAAGATATCTCGTTTATCAATGACTGAAAATTTTTGCTGATGACGGCATATTTCGTCCATCAAGATCTGAATAATTTTGCTAATGATGGTATATCTAGTCATCAAGATCTGAACAATTTTGAGCAGACCAACCGGTCTGGTGTTTAAGGTGTTAGCCTCTAGATCCGGGTCAGGGCATGGATGTTTGTAAGCGTATGGCGTAGAGGCGGCTGGTTCACCTTAAATTCGTCGTGTGTGAAAAGCCTCACGTTGGGTTGGTGTGGAAGTTTGGAGAGAGGGGTGCCAGCTCAAGTGTTTCCTCGTTATTTGACCGGTGACCTCGGATGTTTCCATTATGGGTTTGAACCCGGATCGTCGTCAATAACCCGTAGTGTTGCTCTAATACGACTTTACTTAAAAAATTACCTAAGTTATCGAATAGAAGTGAAGACATATCCGTCTAGAATGGTAATTGATAATTTTTAATGAACGCCATACTAGAGCAACACATCGGACTGTTCCCCTAAGGGAAAGATCCGAGAACACCACGTCATTTTGAACCACGGTCAGATGACGAGGCAACACCTGAAATGACACCCCACTCTGAAAACAACTTTCACACCAACCCAACATGAGGACTTTCGGCTACGATAGATATAAGGTGCACTAGCCGCCTCTACACCATACGCTTACAAATATCCATGCACTGACCCGGATTCGAATCAAGAACCTTCCGATCTAAAGACTAACAACTTAACCACCAGGTTGGTTGGTCGGCCCGTCTAGAATGATATAATCTACGGGTTGTTTCTTGCAATGTATGTGGTTATTCAGGCATTAAGGCATGTTGTGAAGGAAAAGCACACTAAACTACTCCATATCTCGTCGCTAAAGCGTATAAAGGAAGCTTTCAAATGTTCTGTAAACCACGAATTATTTACTAAAATATAGATTGGGCATGTTACATTTGCCATGGCCTCAAATGTTCTCACGCTGGCATGGTGTGGAAGTTCGGAGAGTAGGGTGCCAGCTCAGGTGTTGCCTCGTCATGTTTAACGGGGTTCAAAATTACGTGGTGTTGTCCTCGGATCTTTCCCCATCTGGGATTGATCCCGGACCGTCGTCAATAGCCTGTTGCGTTGCTATAGCACAAATTTAATTATATACCTACCAACCAGCGGTTTAGAACGTCAAAATAACAGCACTTGATTTACCAACATATTGAAAAACAGTCAGTTTATTTACAGCAACGGTGAAATGACCTTTTCATTACATCCGCCCACACCAATAATTTCTTTAAGACTATTTCCAACGACCAGAGTAAGGAGGTCCTCTGTTATAATTAATCTCTAAGACAAGTTGACGTCACAGCTATATATTGATAGAGCTTACGTATTGATTTGATATGTCTTTGCAGCACCCTCTTGCTGTATGCCATGATCTTATTATAGACACCATATATCCGTTAATGATATATGTTCAGTTCCCCCTCAATCTATAGAATCAATATGGTGTACTTTTCAATTCGGCACCTTTTCTTGTTGGAGTTATCGAATGTTTTTGCTTTCTGCTCAGGAGGGAGTAATTAATCATTATCGGTGATTGCAATAAGTTATTCTGAGTAGGAATTGAGTGAACAATTTGTCACCATCAAGTTTCATTAGCGAGTAAAAGTTAACGCGCGATGAGCGAGACTGTCCAGGCTAATTATCAATTATTACCGCATACGAATTTTCCGAGGCGTAACTTGATCGTGGAGAACATTATTTTCATATGGTAGTGCGAAACTTTAAAAATGTAGCGCGTAAAGTGGAGGCGGACTTGCTGATTTATGCAAAAATATTCAGCTAACGTTTTTCGAGTGTGATAGAGTGTAATCGATTATTCAAAATTAAAATAATGGTTAATAAAGATTTCGACTGCGTTTGATTTGTTTTAAAATTAAGTAAACACCTTGGTAGGTAGGTGTTTTAATTAACGTCACACTGGGGCAACACAACGGGCTATTGACGACGGTCCGGTATCAATCCCCTAAGGGTTCAGGGGCCGAGGAAAAACCACAAAACCACGTTATTTTGAACCGCGGTGACACGACGACAACCCCGAGAAGAAAGAACAAAGGACAATACCATGTAAGTATGAACCAATGTTAGGCGACGAGGTCACACCCTGACATGAAACCCTACTTTCCAAACTTCCAATTTTTACGCCAACGTGAGTACATTTGATGCCATGACAGATTTAACGTGCAACAACCCCCCCTTGTACACGACGGTCTTTGGTTGGATTCGAACTCGCAAACTACTGGTTGCTAATCCATTACTCTTTGAACCGGGTCACAGTGGCCCCTACTTTTATTGGGTAATTGGTAAATTTTAATTAACGTCGTACTAGAGCAACACAAAGGGATCGACGAAGGTCCGGGATCAATTCCCTAGGTGAAAGATTCGAGGACAGCACCAGGTAATTTTTAACACCTCAGCTGACACCCCATTCTCCAAACTTCCACACAAACCCAACGTTAGGACTTTCGGCCACGGCAGATTTAAGGTGCACCAGCCGCCTCTAGACCATACGCTTACAAATATCCATGCACTGACCCAGATTCGAACCAGGAGCCTCCCTATCTAGAGGCTAATACCTTTACTACCAGACCGATAGGTTGGCTATTGTTTGTAAATTCATTTATATCAAGAGGTAGGTAGTTGAATTAACGCCACATTAGGAAATCACAACGGTCTATGGGGAGAACCGGAATCAATACTAATCTCGGATAACAACAGAGGTCAACGTCTCGTAATTTTACATCAGATGAAGAGGTCAACACCCGAGTAAGCACCCAATTTTTCAAACATTCACCCAACGCCATTTTGAAGACATTTCAGACCATGACAGATTTAACGTGAACCAGTCCCACACGTACACGACGGTCGTTGTTTATATCAGTACTTTATTTTATATTTCGACAAAATAAACACTATCAGTTAGCAGGTAGGTTGATAGATAGCTATTTTAACTAACGATGCACTAGAGCAACACAATGGGTTATTGGCAATGGTCCGGGATCAATATCGAATTGAAGTTTGTACCATGGTCCAACGGCGATTTAAGCTGGCGACACATCAGCTGGCACTCCGATCTCCAAACGCCAACCAACCGGCATAGTGGTAAAGGTGTTAGCCTCTAGATCGTTCCTGGCCTCTAGATCTTCCTGGTTCGATTCCGGGTCCGGGCATAGATGTTTGTAAGCGTATGGTGCACCTTAAATCTGTCGTGGCCGAAAGTCCTCACGTTAAGTTGGGGTCGAAGTTTGGAGAGTGGGGTGCCAGCTCAGGTGTTGCTTCGTCATCTGACCGTAGCTCAAAATTACAAGGTGTTGTCCTCGGTTCTTTCCCTTAATTGATTGATCCCGGACCGTCATCAATAGCCCGTTCTGTTGCTCTAGTACGACGTTGATTAAAAATTACCAATTACCGATCTTCAAACCTCCTCGTAAACATTCAATATATGTAAAATCTACGCATTCAATATCAGGAAACATTTTATGAATTTTTCAGACGGATAATGAAACTGGCAGTTGACAATTGAATAGTTTTTTTTTTTTGCATTTCATTAAGGTAAAAAAAATGGTAAATTTTAGTTAACGTCGTACTAGAGCAACACAACGGGCTATTGACGACGGTCCGGAATCAGTCCCTTAAGGGAAAGATTCGAGGACAACACCTCGTAATTTTGAACCACGGTCAGATGACGAAGCAACACCTGAGCTGGCACCCCACTCTCCAAACTTCCAAGCCAACCCAACGTGAGGACTTTCGGCCACGACAGATTTAAGGTGCACCAGCCGCCTCTACACCATACGTTTACAAACATCCATGCCCGGACCCGGATTCGAACCAGGACCCTTCCTATCTAGAGGCTAACACCTTAACCACTATACCGGTTGGTCGGCTCATTTCTTTAAAGTAACGTCACACTAGAGTAACACAACGGGCTATTGGTGATGGTCCGGGATCAACCCCGAATGGAAATATCTGAGGACAACATCACGTAATTTAGAACCATAATCAGAATATGAGGCCATACCTGAAACACGGGTGAATATGCGTTCCTTGTAGAAAGTAGAAAGGATGTAAAATCTACTCATTTACGAATTTATTAAGGCTTTCACTATTACAAAAATAAATTCACAATTTTTCTGACTTTTTATTAAATTGCAGTTTTATGTTTGAACTGGGAATAGTTTTTCTTTGCGAGAAAGTAAGTACGTAAATTCTTTACGATATACAAGGTGTTCCAAAATTCGACCGACAAATTAAGAGGGGTGATAGAAGGCATCAAGAGGATTAAAACTAACCATAGAACATGTGGTCGCAAACCACGTTGAGAGGGTGAAAATCGTGAAAAACGCATGCAGGCTCTGAATCCAGAGGAGACGAAAGGTGGATGTCAGTTAATCACTGAATCCACCGTGATGAATCCACGTACTGCATACTGTTGGAGTGTGTCCCTGACTCCATGGTTTTTGTTTTCACTCTTAGAAGAGATATACAAATGTGTATAACTTAACTGGTAAGTTAACTGGTAATAAGTATCTGTTCCAACACGGACGAGACGTAAATTGGCGTTTTTGAGGTAGTAAGCACGTGTAGCATTATTTATCTGTTTCAATGAGTATCGTAAAGGGTGACTACACGAACCAGGAATATGCGAAAATGCATTTGATGTACGGTCGAGCAGAAGGCAATGGGTGTATAGCGCAGCGGTTGTACCAATAGCAAAATCCGAGGAGGCGTTGACCGCACCATACTACCTTCGCCACGATCGATAGACTACTACGGGAAACGGGGACCTTCCACTCAGCAGGGCCTGATGCAGGGAGACCGCGCAATGTACGCAAATGGAAGAAACCCTGCTGCAGCGATTTGCCAATTCCCCGTCGACAAGTACAAGAGCAGTTGCAACTAGATTCTATGTTCCGTACACGGCGGTCTGGAATGTTTTGCATACTGCAAATATGTATCCCTTCCACATCCAGAAGGTACAACTTCTAACCGAAGACAACCATCCCCGTCGTAAACAGTTCGTGCGTTGGATGCTTGACGTCATCACACATTCTAATCCTCAATTTCCTGCCACTGTTTTATTTACTGACGAGGCCAGCTTTACGCGTGAAGGCATTGTCAACACACATAATGCACACACGTGGTCGGTGGATAATTACCATGCCAGTGTACCGTGGAAATCTCAACAGAGGTTTAGTGTCAACGCGTGGGCAGTAATCCTCGGTGATTATCTCTTAGGCCGTACTTGCAGCCCGAACGCCTGAATGGAACAACGTACCTTGTCTTTCTGCAACACGTGCTCCTTGAATTGCTGCAAAGTGTGCCGGCCTCAGTGCAGCGAGGCATGTGGTTCATGCATGATGGTGCCCCTGCACATTTACCCCTCCAGGTGCAACTAGATTCTATGTTCCGTACACGGCGGTCTGGAATGTTTTGCATACTGCAAATATGTATCCCTTCCACATCCAGAAGGTACAACTTCTAACCGAAGACGACCATCCCCGTCGTAAACAGTTCGTGCGTTGGATGCTTGACGTCATCACACATTCTAATCCTCAATTTCCTGCCACTGTTTTATTTACTGACGAGGCCAGTTTTACGCGTGAAGGCATTGTCAACACACATAATGCACACATGTGGTCGATGTATAATTACCATGCCAGTGTACCGTGGAAATCTCAACAGAGGTTTAGTGTCAACGTGTGGGCAGGAATCCTCGGTGATTATCTCTTGGGGCCGTACTTGCAGCCCGAACGCCTGAATGGAGCAACGTACATTGTCTTTCTGCAACACGTGCTCCTTGAATTGCTGCAAAGTGTGCCAGCCTCAGTGCAGCGAGGTATGTGGTTGATGCATGGTGGTGCCCCTGCACTGATTTACCCCTCCAGGTGCGTAATCACCTCGATGCTACATACCCAAGGAGGTGTATTGGATGCGCGGGACCCGTTATATGGCCTCCGCGTTCGCCGGATCTCAATCCGTATGACTTTTTAATATGGGGTCACCTTAAATCACTCGTTTATACTACGCCTGTGGACACACCAGATGATCTGATAGCGCGGATTGTCGTCGCTGCGGGAGACATCAAAAGCATACCTGGCATCTTCGAGCGCGTCCGGTAATCGTTTTTACGTCGTTGTAGACTGCAATGAGTTCAGTGGGTGCCACTTCCAACAACTCTTGTAATAATTAATCAAATAAATAATTTTGTACTTAGAATTGTACTTTTGTCTTACAGCGTGACGTCGAAACCTGCATGTGTTTTACGGGTGGAGTGGTAGCATCCGATACATTGGTCGTCAAAGCGATGTTTTTCGCCAAACAAGATGGCGGCCAATCCAAGATGGCCACCATATATCAAAATCCACACTGAACCTTTTCATGCATTACGTAAACAGGAATAATTTTTTAAAAAGGAAAAACGTTTTCAATTGTCAGCAACAAATTTTACTTGCAAATCTTCTAATATTTACAGAAGAGTATTTTCTCGGGACATGTCCGTTATTTGGCGTTGTTTCCTCAAATAGGTCCAGCATTTTGTGGGCAACTCGATAGGGATATTCTTGGTCAGAGATGAAGTTATGGAATTAAAAAATGAGGAATTTTTTTTAACCACAGGACCAGGAGGAATATTTTTGTATACAAGTCATAGCGTATAATGTACAAGGTTTCAATGCGTATAAACCACTATACTTGTAGGAATTTTTTGGTAGCTAAGTCACAGAGTATAACGCGCGACCCATGCCTGCCAGCGAGAACCTTTCACTGTTGGCTTCCATGCGTATAAACCTCTGTATCGTGAGGAATTTTGTGTAGATAAGTCACAGCGTATAACATGCTATCCCCGCCTCCCGTCGAGAACCTTTCACCGTTGGCTACTATCAGAATAAACCACTGTACCAAGAGGAATTTGTTTGTGATAAGTCAGTGTATAACACGCGACCCGTGCCTGCCTGTGAGACACAATCACCGCTGGCTTCTATGCATATAATCACTTTTTGGTTCCTCCGTGTTGTAGATTTTGAGAATTTCCTGCACAAAGACCATCCAGTGTTTTTAATATAAATTACTGAAATACATCTTTACATCTTTACAAACATTTTTGCAAAAAAAAATAAGAATTAATAAGATTAGTTACACAGTAAAAAGTCTGAAATCCGGAATTTTTCAAATTTCCGGATATTTTGCTAACCAGCGGTTTTTTTCTCAATTTTTTACATTTTTCCGACAGTTTAAAAAAATTAAGAGTTGAACCTGGACTTAATTGATGAAACAACGCAACAAAACGTACATGTTTAGAATAAATACCACAGTAAAATTAGAATATATGAAATTACAATTTGTTCCATTGTATTTATAATTTTTTTTGTTCATTTTTTACAAATTAATCCTATTTATTTACCTTATATTTTACGATGTAAAACGCAAAAATCGCGAGGGGTTAACCCTATTAAAGCAAAATAAAAGTGCATCTTACATGAAAGAATCAACAAAAAATTCGAGAGTAACGGACGGAACAAACCACAAACACAACAAATGAAAAAAATGGGAGAAATACGAAGGGTTGCCTTAGAATGAATGAAAGCGCGCAAACTCGGTAAAACTCTCTGGGAGGTTACCACATTTGGCTATAAATCGCCATAAGTTGTAACGTATCGGATACTACATACCACCCATTTTTCGCAATTTTCACCCTGTCAACGTGGTTAGCGACCCTATGTTCTGTGGTAAATTTTTATCCTCTTGATGCCTTCTATCCCCCCTCTTAATTTGTCGGTCGAATTTTGGAACACCCTGTATATTTGAACTCGACTCATTCAGTATTGAGAGTTAAATGATTTTTAGAGAAGCACAGCAGTTTTATGTAGTTTACTTTGGATTATTTGAAGTAGAATCTTTGAAAAATGATTTCCTCCATAAAACCTCTCAACAATTAAAAATGTGCTTTACTCTGAGTATCGCTTTTGCTAATACAGAAACATTGACAAAACGCAAGCAAAAACTCGTGCGTTTTCACAGGCTTGAGGTCACACACAGAAAACTAACACTTAGGTAACGCAGAAATAAATATTGTGAAATGCAAGACCTCAAAGTTTGAACAGAGGAAACGTTTACCATCTTGTTTATAACGAAAATAGAAAGAGTTTCAAGAACAAAATATAAATGCTTATCGTGTTTCGGTTGAGTTCGCTTGAAACTGATCTTCGAAGTCAGATCAGTCTTTTCTAAACATTTGACTTGGAATAGGAAACTTTCTCAAACAAAACAATTCAAAGTGTATTTTCGAAGGGAAAAGTAAAAGGTGACACGTACAAACACATTTCCTAGATTTTGTACGGACGAAATATTCTTGAATGGAATTGAAGGATGATTTATTTCAAGTTTTCAACCACTATGAATTTCGTATGGAATTAAAGAATGCGCGACAAATGATCGACGATTTTAGGTTATTGTATTTCTTGTCCAATATGCTTTTATGTACGGTATATTTTATTTTATAACGATGTAAACCATAACACTTCATCGATTGTATTTAAAAACAACTAATGTTCAAGTAGATCTTCGTGAATCGAAGCTATAACATCATTTGTGCTTATAAAGTTACCCATGTGCTCTTCCTTAAACCCTGATATGCATTTATTTTGGTTAGGTTATGCTTACACCAGTGACGGATAATAACACTTCGGTGACCAATTCTTTGCTCTTTGAAGTGATAGTCTTAAAAAGGAATAATAAAATTTCTACTTAGTTGTCACACTTGTTGTCCTTGAAATTCTGATGTGAATTTGTTTTCTCGTTTTGTTGTATTGCATCAGTGACTGCCGATAACACTTCGATGACCACTTTGTTGGTCCCATCCTGTTATATTACTATTCTATAGAATATAATAGAATTGACCACCACATAAATACTTACCTAAAATTTAAAAGCTTATACTATTTTAATATAAGTTTTATAGTATCCTTTAAGTTGATGTTTCTCAATTTTTGCAATTTTGAGTTGTGTCACTTTTCTTGTCGGGGTGCGATATGCATACTTGTAATTTCACACTACTACCTTAAAACTCTGATGCAGAAATGTTTTTGTTATATTTGCATCAGTGACTGATGATAAGTCTTCGATGATAGCACTTATTACAATTTAATTTTAATGAGTACTTAGGTATAATATCTATACTACACAGTTCAGGGAAATTTGTTTGATATTTTAAAAAATTAAGCAATATTTTATATAATAATTTACCATACAATCATCAAGAATTGCATACCCACTCTACTAGACGAATATTTACAAGTACAACCTGTGAAAACCTTTCTCAGTCAACCCATGTATTTCCTTTCAAATTAATGACTAAAATGAGTAATAGAGTACTTATATTAAGGTGTACGTATATACTAGAAGACTTTAAATTTTTTGAGTTCGAAACTCCATTTTCTTACATCAGGTCAATTGTTTGTACTTAAATTAATTTCTATGTGTAAAACATAAGATTAACGGTAATAATTATCTAATTTAGATTTAATTAGCTAATTAGCATGTTTATGAGCAGTGATATTTCAAATTCTAATTTGTTCAAAAGACAATTCCTGTTGGAAATCATTCCTTATGTTATAAACATATTTTGACTCCATGAAGTCAACTAGATGGTATAGGCTTTTATATTTTTTCATCCGAAAAAGTATTAAAAAAAATCAAGATTTTTCAGGAATTTTAGCATTTTTAAATCAATTAGAAGTTCAATTCGTATTTAATAATTCTGACTGAGGGACAACATTTACTGAAAGGCATGTATTATAATGACACAAATAATTAGAACAATCCATTGTTGAGTTTTTGCTCTTGGAACAAAACATCATTACAAAAACAGTTCTTCAGTAATTGAGGTTAAAGTTTCGGAAACATGTTTGTTCACGGTGACAGTATCTTACGAAAACCCTTGCAAAAGAAAAATACTTCAAATGTTTACAAGATATGGATATTGTTTGAAAACTTAAAAGTTGGAAAATATTTTGAAGTAAATCGATATTCTGATCTGTTTTCGCGATTTCTAGTGTATACATGCACGTTAAAACCAAAAATTGTAATTCAACTAACATAAAAGTATGAAATAATTAATAAATATTTCATTTTATTGGTTTCCAGCAAAATGTTTCTCACATTTTGTTTACATTTTTGAAAAAGCTTTTTCTTTTGAGCAAAATGTTGGTTTTATAATATGAAGATCTAATGATATAATTCAACTGCACTCCGAATTTCATGTGTCCAACTTTGATATTTGAAGATTTATTACCGCGTATGTTAAAAATTCTCATTTTGAGTAACATGCGATTGAAGTTCAGTTTAAATGGCTGAAGCTGAAAAAGAGGTGTCTGAAAAATCTTAGCTGTGAATGAATTAATAATACTTTTTAATGCAATTTTTTACGAGAATCAGAATAACTCAGACTTCCTAAATTTATCAAAATTGAAAAAACAATTATTTTAAGTCTTAAATATACAGTGTCTCAAATTAGTATGGTGCCGTCGTGGCTCAGAGGGTATGTCTACTGCACTAGCAGTTGACAGTTCGAGTTGTGGGCGGCGCAGTTTCGATTTATGTCAGGTGAATTCCTCCCTGGTTGTACTTGTCTCTTCTGTGTGAGTAAAAAGTGCATTGTCTGTGTCTGTTACTTGGTGTTGTATGTCTTGCGTCTGGCTCAGCATGGCCGAATATGGCACTTGCGCCATAAACCCCCAAACCAACCTTAAGTTTGTAATGCGTGTTTTAAAATGTTCTGTTATATCTTTGTTTATATGAGATTTCAACTTAGGGTTAATGGAATTACGACCAAGGTTCCTCCCGTCCCCTGCTTCAATTGCTTTTACTACCCCCCCCCAATAAAGGTCTCCGCCACACTATAAATCAAGATTGCTTACACTCCTCACTTATCCGTGGGCGACCTTTTCAACCTGACTTGTCGGATGGTAAGGGGTACATGTGCGGTCACAAAAATAACTACATCAACACATTGTCTGTTTAAATCAGTTGGAAAATATCGTAAGTTTGCGAAGTTGATATTAAAATGAGAAATTAAAATATTAATGATATGTGAGTGATTAAATCAGTATTGATTAATTACTGAAAGTAGCACTCGCTGTCAATGCTTACCGGATACGAGTCAATTTAATTAGTTGTACAGTCATACTTATTGGACTTCTGAAGTGGTTGAAAATTAATTTTAATGAGTAAGGGATAAATTGATGTAATCATATTTTTCTTTTATATAGGGAATTTGTGTGTTAAGATTTTCCAGATACATAATTTCAACTTCTTAGCTGTTTATGTGCTGCCCTAACATAATTATCAGTTGCTGTAGTATCAGTATTGATCGTAATATTTGGTATTCTTTTTCAATAACTATTTATACACAAATGTCTTTAGAGTGATTATGCTGAAATCTTTTCGTTTTGACGTAATTTTTTCATTTTTCGTATGTAAATACTTTTTAGAGTAAGAGTCTTCTCCCATGCCAGGATACAATTTCCTTCTAAAAGCTTTTATCTTTTTATCACATCGTTAAATCGCAGCTACCAAATTCGAATTAATAATCTATACACCAAAACGAAAAGCAAATATGAGTTGAAAGTCTCATCCGCTCTTCCAAAGGCGCTTATTTTATAAATTACTCTTACGATAATTTATTTTAGAAGCAAATCTAATCAGAAATAATGCAATAATTTGAAACTGCAAAAAAAAAAATATTGAAATACATTCATATTTAATGGAAGTATATTAACTTATTCGAGTCGTAGTTTCGTTGTGTGGGACATGTAATCGTATTTATCGTGAGGGAATTATAAAAATACAAATGCATGATATGTATTACACACGTAAAAGGCTTAGGTTCGACAACGAAATCGATTCTTGAGATCGGACAGAAATGGTTGGAAATCTCATTTATATAATTCTAAGCTGTGGAGTATATATTGTAAATTTAAAAACATGCTCTTTGGAGGACTTCATTGGATTTCCTTTTAGAGTAATTGGGAATTATATAATGTAGAGTCATTGCTAGATGGTACCAATTTCTAATACTGGTTTGAACCAGAACTTTAGAAAGGTACAGCTACTGATGAAAATCGATCCTCTCCTTTTATTCGCGAATGTTCATAGTAGATCAAATTCACAGGTATGATTCAATGGGAATAGCATTTTCAATGTGCATTTAATAATGCGTTTAATGTTCAATAAACTTGTTTAATGAATATTCTCATAGTGAACTGAGAACTGACGTAGTAATTTCACTCAAGAGGAGTGGCATATTAAATCAATGTCAAAATTTTTCTTTGAATACGCGTTTTACTTAATTTAGACCAGTCACTTCTGGATTATGAGTAAAAATTAAAAGCACATGTGGTTACACTTTAAAAATATTAAGTAGGTCGTCATGGCTTAGTAGGTTTCATTTGAGCTGGATTTTCATTGAGACACCGCACTAGTTGTGGTGATGTGATGATCTGTGCTGGAATTTCATTGCGACACCACATCAATCGTGATGGTGTGGTAATGTAGACTGGATTTTCATTGAGACACCACGTCAGTCGTGGTGGTGAGTTGATATGGTCTAGAATTTCATTAAGACACAACGCCAGTCGAACTGATGTGATGATATAAGCTGGATTTTCCTTCAAACACCCCACCAGTTGAAGTTGTGTTATGATATAGGCTGTATTTAAATTGAGACTCCACAAAGGGGGCGTGATGATATAGGATTGTAATTTTATTGCGACACCATATTAATCATGATGGTGTGATAATATGAACTGGGTTTTCATTAAAATAACCACTCCATTCACATGAAGGGATGATATAGGCTGAACTTTCCTTCAAACACCTCACCAGTCGAGGTGATGTAATGATATTCTCAGTATTTGCGTGGACACTATACTAGTTTTGCTAGTGTGAGAGATGGTATGAGCTGTATATTCATAGACACTGTACGAGGTTTGATAGTGGGATAATATGGTCTATATTATGTTAGGACACCACACCAGTTCTGGTGGTGAATTCATATGTGCTGGATTTTGGATTTTCATTGCGACACCACATAATCGTGGTGGTGAAGTAATGTGGATTAGATTTTCAATGAGACACCATATCAGTCGTGGTGGTGAGTGGATATAAACTAGATTTGCATTAAGACACCACACCAGTTGAACTGATGTGATGATATAGGCTGGATGTTCCTTCGAACACCACACCAGTCAAGATGGTGTGATGATATAGGATGGATTTTCATGAGTTACTGCACCATTATGCTCGTATTCGCAGGTACCATGTCCTTGAATCCTACATGGCACAGATTTCGTTTTTATGGATAGTAACGCTCATCCACATAGAGTAAAGGTCGTGGAAGGATGTCTTGAGATAGTGGGTTTTGTTTGAGGATGAATGGTCAGTTTTTTTCTACGATCTAAATCCGATCAAAAATCTTTGGGATTCCCTCTCAGAGGAAAAGAGTCGTCACCTGTTTACTAGTTCCTCCTAACATCGGAGAACTGCAAACTGCATTTTTAGAGGAATTAAAATTATTGCCCTCCGATGTCCTGGATCATTGGTATGAAGATTGCATCAAACTCGGAGGACGTATTTTATAATAAAGCTCATTCGGCTCATGCGAGTATCGTAGAATTCTCTTTTCTAAAATGTACGAAGTTGGAAGTAGCTACTTAAAGGGTAAAACATATCCTCAATGTTCTGTTTTTCATTTTACACGGTAAAATGAATAAGTAACTCGTACGTCAATGTTCTTGTGGCATTTGAAGCCAATCAAGACGATTTATAGAGTTATATCAGATTTGATGTGTCGTGCTTAACTTTAAAGATTAGCTTACCTACTATTTTAAGCTTTAGTGCTCAAAGAAAAGCAGTGTAAATTGGATTCCCAGACTTGCTGATATCTAGAGAAATAATCCCTCGGTCACGATTAAATGTACTTTTAAAGAACCAAACCAAAAATCTCCTTAATGCTTATTTTTAACTTGAATTTCAATATGAAGTGCGAGTTGAACAGGCTCTGTGGCAGTCACATTCTTAGATATAAGCTTGTTTGATGCATATTTATGATAAAGTAACACTATTTTGTTTTGAAATAAATTGTAGTTCACAAAAACACTAGATAGTAAATGCATATTGATGGGTGTAACAAATTTTAAAACACTTAAAAATGACTAATAACAATTATAACAGAATATAAAATTTTCAATATTTGTTTCGGAGAACAAATCACACACCGTAGTAGCTATAGACCATTATCGTCTGTCCTGATGACGGTAGCCATTTTGCTCCATCGAAATAGCTATTGGCCATTGTTTACAAAAGAATCCTTTGGAAAGATCCTAATGAAACTTTCCTCACAATAGAATCCTTTTGAAATATATTCTGTTCATCAATTTCTTAGAGTAGAATCCTCCTCATTTATTTAGAAAAGCATACTTTGGAAAGATTTTACGAATCCTTGCATTAGAATAGAATGCGTTGGATGCATAATACCACCTTGATATAGAATCCGTTTTAAAGATTATATTGGTCAATAAGGTCAAAACTGGTTAGAGGCCATGGGTACTACGTGCAGTGTACTTACTGGGACTTTTGTGTGAGCCTCTCAGTGGGTTAGATGTTGTACCAAAGCAAGCTCTGAAACACCCTGTATACATTTGCAAGCTACAAATAAAGAAAAACATTTCTTTTGAATTGTTTTCAATTTTTAAAGAAAGCTTAAGCAAACACATTTTGAGATTTGCGGATGCAAAATACAAGTTTGGAAAAGAAGTATTTTCACATTCCCTTTCAAATCCTCTTCTTTATTCGAGATTGTTGAAGCTTCTAATATTGTTTCTTTCCACAAAAGTGTTATTCCACTGATGAAATATCGACCCAGGTGCTTCGTAGACCTCAACTGTTAGCAGCGCAAGCGACGGAGAGTGATTTCTAGATATGTAAACAATAACCTTTGAAAATCCATACCGGGAGAACTGTGTGACCTTCCCGAGCATGTTATATGTTTTGCGTTGTAAAATAGCTTTTACTTTTTGTAGATAGATTTACTTGTTTTTTGGTTTGCATCGATTTTCTTTTCGTGTGGAGAAGATTCAGATTAATGATATGTATCAATATGTAAGTTGCTTTCAATAGGCTGGAAACATGTTTTTTAACCCTCCAAGAAAGAGCCTACGACGGTATATTTCGTTTATCAAGATCTGACAAATGTTTCTATCAACGAGATTTCTCGTCCAAAAAGACAAGACAAAATTTGATTCTGACAAGATGTATTGTAATCAAAATATTGTCGATTTTTTGTAGAGATAAAAAATTTGTTCAGTTTGTTCTAATGATTAGATATATCGTCCATCAATATCTGACTAATTTTGCTGATTGCAACATATTTTTTCAAGATCTGACTAGTTTCGTTACTGACAAGATGTCTCGTCATCAAGATTTTACAAATTTTTCCAATGACGAGACCTATCGTCCATCAAGATCCGAGATCAACCCCGAAGGGAAAGATTTTGAACCATGGTCAGATGACAAGGTTACATCTGAGATGGCACCCCACTCTATAAACTTACACACTACGCCAGCGTGAGTACATTTGAAGCTATGACCTATTTAACATGCAAAAGCCTCCCCCTCCCCTTGTACACGATGGTCTTTGGATTCGAACTGACGGTTGCTAATCTTCTAATCGGGCTACCGCGGCCTGAACGTTAATAAAAAACCGATTCCTACCTTTATTTCACAATGTATCGATAAAAATGTATATAGATTTAATCCATATGGAAAAGAATAAATATTTCTACTTGTGTCCGTGTGAGTACATATCAATCTGGTTGATCACACTTGCTTTCGATTACATTTCCAGAACAAGAACCCACTTGTGTAATCAAACACATTAATTATAGAAATAATCATCATTAAACTCATTGATTAAGAATCATAATTAAACAATTCTTGAATCGAGTTTTTTTGGTAATTAAATGGCTACGCGATTTTTTTTACCAGAGGACGCATTTGAGCAACCAAATGGCGCAAGTTAAACCACTGCTATTTACTATGTAACTGTTTACTTATCAGAATCTTTTGTCACTCCCATAAGTACTTTCTCTCTTCACAATAAATAAGTATAATGAGCAAATAAAAGATTCAGAAAAGAGTGAGCCTTAAGTGTGATTATTTTTCAACTAAAATAAAACGCCCTAAGTTTGTCGCGCTAACATTGAAACAAGTTCTCTTTTTTCACTCATCATTATTTTTAATGAAGGTGTCTGTCCCGGCCTTTGCCAGTTCCAGCTCTAAATGAATTCTCTTTCATCAATAATCAGGCAAAAAGTTTTTCTTCTTATCAGGTAAACACCCAGCCGGAGTAAATCTTTTCCCACTTATTTCTTCTTCGAATCATTATCACTTCCCAGAAAATCAAGGCTACATTCTATATGAGATAGACTTATCGCGTGGATATGTCGAGAAAAAGAGTTTTCGGATCTCATTGCGATTCCAAAAATTCAAAGTATTAAAAAATCTGCAACGTCTGTATGCTGGTGATTAACGGTTTGCATTTTAGCTTAATGGAATCAGATAATTAAGCTCAAATAGTCTCTTAAATAGTTACTTTTTCAGATCCTGTTAATGAGCAGATAGTGCGACACTTTCCAAAGGTTCTGCAAGTGAATCTTTCCTGGGGAAAGACATGGAGTATATGTGGTTTATTAGCAGGAGCGTGAACAGGAAAGTAGAATTTGAAAATCAATCGGGGGGGGGGGGCATGACTTCTTAAGGGTACTGTGTTTTAAGGGAACGAAATCATATCCTATAGGAATTGAGAAAGGATTCCATTAAGAGTTGTGCTTCCTTTGATGTGTCTCGCATTAAATATATTCCACTTGAAAGACGATGGTTTAATCTTAATTACTTTAGATACTTTCGGTTTCAGTGTATTTATTCATAAGTAGATGGAGGTAACGGTAATTAGGCATAATCTTCTATTAAGAATCCTAGTTTTATTCGGTTTTGTAGTGTAAAGAATTTAAATAGCGTTTAGAGCGTGGTTGAATTCTAGCATATCCTCAACCAAAATCATGAGCTGTAAGGACTGATTTTTTGCATATTGTGCAAAAGTGTTAATGAGACATGGTACACTTTGGAAAATGCTTTGGATTTTGCATTTACAACACATTTTTAGTGTACTGTACTGTACCTTAGTACATTCTTAACACTCCAATCCACTTGAAATATAGTATATTATAAAATAAAAATTCGGTTTTAGATACACTTTCTGCACGATTGGGTCGCGGAAGCCCAGTTGGAGGAGTAACGGATTACAAAACTGAAGTACCTCAATGTCCTCACATTGGCGTGGTGTGAAACTATGGAGAGTGGGGAGCCATTTCCAGATGTGACCTCGTCATCTGACTAGTTCAAAATTACGTGGTATTGTCCCGAGATCTTCCCTTCGGGATTGATCCAGGACCGTCCCCAATACTCCGTTCTGTTGCTCCAGTGCGACGTTAAATAAATACTGCCATTCGATGTGGATAAGTGATTAAACCTTCTGGTAGTTGTATCAACGAGATTTATCATCAAAACGCATCAGATCTTGATGGACGAGATAATTCGTCCTTAGAGAGAAAAAAAATTATCAGATCTTTATCTCGTCGTCATAAAAAATTCGTCAATACTCGGGTTGAAAAGATAGCTCGTAAATTGCATATTTATTTAGATTTTTAATGATACGATAATCTCGGCGAAAGCCCTTGCACGATTAAATGTTATGTAAAGCGAAAAATAATGCTAGTTCCTTAAACCTCATGAATGTTGTCTCGATGGAGTATCTCGTCATTAGCAAAACAGACCAGATCTTGAGGGACGAGATTTTTCGTCCTTCAAGATTTTGTCGTCGCTCGTCATTAGAAGATAACAGAGCAAGATCTCGCGATCCAAAAAATATGTTACATCTTAACCAGATGTCTCGTCATTTGCAAAATTGGTCCGATCTTGATGGACAAGATATCTGGCCAAAACCACATGAAGTATTGAAAATTTCTAGAGAATATTTTCAGAAAATACCACATTGGTTTCACAACTAACCTTATGTGAACCTAAAGTGGCTTGACCATGATTTATCTCTGAGGGATTAACACGTAAATATCCGGTCTGCAACCCTTCATTCTAAAATCGCTATCCAGCTCATATCATGAAACCACTTGGAGGGTTAATTAATTTTCTCAACTTACTGGTTAATCCTCCCTCACATATGAGTATAATGATGTAAACAAAATTACATGATTACCTTAATCCTAAATACATGAACTGAACTAATGTCTGGTATTATACTTTAACACTTTGGTATTAATTATATCCTTTTGCTCACATTTACACAGATTTGAGAAACTCGAATAGAATAAATATTATTTATTTACTTCTTAGGTTGAAAACATTTAAAGTAAAATCTTTCCGAAATCATTTAGGTTTGCTGCTGGAAAATACGTAGATGGTTCTGCATTCACGGCTGTGAAAATTGACTACCAAGACTGAACAAAAGACATTTAACTCTCCAAGTGGTTTCGACAAGGTACCTCGTCAGTTGAGATCTGCTTAATGGTGCCGATGACGAAATATCTCGTCATTGAGATATTGCCGGTCTTTTATGATAACGAGATCAAGACCTAGTCAGTTTTCTTCTAATGACAAGGTATATAGTCCATCAAGATGTGGTCAGTTTTTTTTCTAGTGACTAGATACCTCATCGAGACAACTACCTGAAGGGATACGTATAGAAATTCGAGAGTGGGACAAACCCCCCTCCCCTCCTATTTCAGGCAGTTCAGATATTTTTTAATCTGTTTGAGTTCATGATTCAATTGTATAATCATCTTTATTGCTGCCATGTATAATTATGTCTACGATACTTTTTAGCTAGAAAAACTCTTAAGGTCGAATATTCCGGAGCTGATTTTGACTCATTGAATGCAATTAAGTTGAAAGTTTGAGATGTTTTATTTGTAAAATTGGGTTCCTGTGGCATGACACTGAACAATTTAACCATCACACGAGGTGTCCGAGTATTGTAGTACTGATTTTACCCCACATCATAAAGGACTAAATAAACTACCCTACATTAATGGACCGGACAGCAAGATATGATAGTATAAGGGAAAAATACATTCTTTAATAGGGGGATGGTCCCCCACGTGCTGCAATTACATTACTAACCCTTCTGGACATACTTTCAACAAGGTTTTGACACACAGCTATGGGTATTTGTGTCCATTCCTGCTGCAAGAATGTCGCTAGCTCAGCTGTAGATTTCGGACGTGGTTCCCTGGTCCGTAAGGGTCGCTCTAACTCGTTCCACAAATGTTCTATGGGGTTTAGGTTGATAATTTGGAGTGGTTTCTTGCGGTTCTTACGAGCCTCATGCTTCAGGACACGCCGATCCCGTTCGGTCAGTTTACGGGGACGACCAACGTGTGTAGTTCGTGTCCCAACTCTAGTAGTCTTCCACTTCTTCACGATATCATCAACAGTTGATCGTGACTGTGATAATTCTACTGCAATTACGCGAATAGACTTGCCACTAATGTGACAACCAACTATAACACAAAGTTACCAAGTTCCTTTCGTTTCGACATACTGTCCCAATTTTACACACAACTAACGACGTTACCATTTCGCGTATCGTATTTATTACATGATTACGATATGCGATACATTTACATTTATTACATGATTACGATAAAACGATATACGAACTACTTAACAGGTCACGTGCGAGCACTGAATTTACATAAAATCGGACATGCAGTCGTATTTTATAAAAATCCGCTGGAGTTCGGTCCATTATTGTAGGGTAGTGTACCTAATGGATGGGGTAATGAAATACCCCAATTTTAGGAGTAGAGAAAATTATTTCAAAGATGGCGTTTGATAGCAACTAACGTCTTTAAATTCATATGTATACAATTTGCGTAAGGGGCGTCTGTATTATTAATATAAGTATAAATCTTTATATTAAATTAAGCACCAACTTCGTAATTTCCTGACGGAAACCCCTATTTCGATATACACAATTTAGAATCTATATAAAAATTTAACTCCAGATGCCAATTTCATGTCATTAGGTCTTATCGTTTCGAAGTTATGAGTACAGAAAAATATTGAAACTCTTAATATTAAATCAGTTGTTGAGACTTATGGATATCTTACTAAATAATATTTCTATGGTGCTAATATTTTGTACCCATGTTACTGTTAAACAAGCTAAACAAAATCCAAAAATATTGAATTCTAAAAATTGTCTTTAGTATTCAATAATAATTTGTACATCCAATAAAAATACATGAATTGGAACCTTATTATATTTTACTGGGTATCGAATCAGGACTTCTAATATGTCCCTGGAAAATTTCAGCTCATTCTAATATTTAGTTTTTACGCGACATTAAATTTTCCTCATTATTGTGATTTTAGGGGGCAACCAAAAGTTTAAAAAAAGGTTCTTGACATAGAGGTGGTTCGTTTCTTTCGTACATGGCGACGGTACCTAACAAAAACCATGCCAACTAAAACAATTTCAAATATTTAAAAGAACGTCGTTTAAAAGCTAAAGAGTTGGAAAAAATATTTCCGAATTAACAAAAAAATATATATTTAAGTCAATTTTCGTGATTTCTAATGTATTCATACAACTTAATAGAAGATATAAAATCATCGGCTTGCAATACCACCAGATTATTTAAAGCTTCACAAAAAGATTTTTACTGTTAAATCTCGGACACATCCTTCCATTGGAACTAAATCCATAGATGTACTTTGAAAATTCTGCCAGGTCAAACAGGTAGCATCATTGTATCAGGTTCCCCGCGTTTCAGCACTTTATTGAGTAGAAATTACGGAAGAAGGCTCAGACATCGCATCTAATAAAATCAATGAAGGAAGAAGAGTTTCATGTGGGATGGCAGGATCATGAAGTTAAGCTCAAGTGACCATGGAGCAGATGCTTTCAGATATGATACAGTACAGGAGAATCATTATTTCACAGTATGGTCCACGTAAAAATTAAGCAGTTTAACCTTCCATCCTGTGTCAGGGTTTGATAGACCCATTTTTGTTTTAAGTGTTTTCGTCAACTACTTTTAATAGGTTCATGTTTGAATTTATATTTATCTGCTCATAAGTTGGAAAAATTACTTTCGTTGCGATCGGGCTTAGCTAACTCAAACACATCGAGTTCTTACTTCATATGCAAATGCTCGTTTTAATAACAAAAATATATTGCATTAGAAGGAAATAAACCCCTGACGGGATATCTAGTCCATCAAGATCCGACCAATTTGTCTAATGGCGAGACATCTCGTCTCAAAATGCTGCCAATTTTCTTCGGGTGACGACATCAAGACTAAAGTTTTATTCTAATAACGAGCTATAGCGTTGAAAAAGATGTGGTCAGTTTGCTAATGGGAAGACACCTCATCGGACTACCACCAGGAGGGTTAAAATATGTTACTTCAGCCCCACAAGAATATTGTCACTAAGGTAATAAAATGATACGAACTTACGATCATATATGAAAGCGAGCTTTTCAGACTTAGCTAAGATGAAATTCAAGAGGGAAATTGTACTGATGTTATCAGACATGACATACTGTATGATGTGACGTCGCAGACACCGCCACTGACCTTTGATTCCAAATTCCTGAAACATATACCCCAGCCTTGCTGATGAATGTCGCAACAGCTGTCCCGTTTGTTTTGAGGTGCCAGTGATATGTGACCGGCGGAATGAGGGGTCTGCCGACAAAGGCAGATCCGTTGGAGAACTCGAGGGAAGCGGAGGTTTTGGTTTTGCGGTACTCGTTGATGAGGCCGCGGCTGTTAAGTTTTTTTTCGCCTGTTTCGCTCCACCCATGTCATAGGGATGCAAATCTCTAGTGTACAAAGTGTACATATAATTAATTGCAAAATAAAATGCAAGTTATTTTTAAACTAGGCTGTTTCATTTTGCAGAAAGAAACACCACTCGGCCCATTACGTTACAATGACAAAAGTCCCACCTAATTGTTTTGAAATTTTAACATTTCTTTAAAGTTAAGTATTTTTTCAAAATGATATTATTTTAAACTAGCCACTGCGTGGCTAGCCTGACGTTGCTCGTGTCCGTGGTGTAAGGTAGTAACATGGTGTAAAATTTGACGCAGATTTCAAATCCGTTGAAATTTTCAATCTATCATTAACGGTCTAGGAAATAGAAAAAGGAACTACATAACTCAAGTTAAAATGTGTTTTTTTTATCGTCTGTTGGAAAATCATTCCTCCGTGCAAAATGAAAACGGAAGAAATAAATTTAGAATCTGTCATCTCTTTATGGTGTTGCCATTCCAAAAAAAAACTATAATAATTAAATTTCATTAAATTCATTTTAAAATGTTCTAGATTGAATTTTAAAATTCGCCACGACACTAAAATTGCAAAAAATGTGGACTACCTGTGTGTCAAATCCCATTACTGTAATTGCCATAGATTCGTTAGGACTTTGCGTGCAAGAAACAAACAGACAAACACTTCCTTTTATAATATTAGAGATACATTACACTGAAACGGAAACCTTTGAATGAACGACACATTTTTTCTTCTCGTTCCGTCTTATGATGTTGAGCGAATCACCACTCGAAACATTTCACGATATTGATATAAAAAATGTATTGAGTACATTGTGATTAAATTAAAATATCATAAATAATCTGTCAGGGGTCTGTATATGTTTTCTATTTCAATTATTCAGCTATGTGCTAATGATTTATTGCGATAAAATTTTATGTTAAGTTTGGAGTTAAACTGAACCTATTTGTATTATATTTCAACTGCACCAACCAAAGCGTTAAAATGTAGTATAACATATTATAGTATAGTTCGTATTATACACAGAAAAATTGAATGCATTTCTATCGATTCAATCACATAACCAAGTCAAAAGTTATCTTCTGCCTCTTAGCATATCTTGTATAAAACAATAGAGTAAAATCCAACGAATCCTTTACAATCCTATCAAATAACAGTCAAATATTACCTTCTGCCAGCTACCATATCTTGCATTATAACACACACACACACACACAATACAGTAAAATCTAACGAACACCTTACAATCCAATCAGATAACCAGGTAAATAGCTCCTTTCTGTGAAGTAGAATTTATCTCTAATATTATAAAAGGAAGGGTTTGTCTGTTTGTTTTCTTGAACGCAAAGTCCTGACGAATCTATGGAACTTACAGTAATAGGATTTGGCTAACAGGTAGTCCGAATTTTTTGCAATTTTGGGGTCGAGGCGAATTTTAAAATGAATTTAATAGTTCTTTTCACCGTTCTTCCTTCTTCCTCGGAATGAGGGAACATCAAAATTTAGACTTTTCGCCCTCATGTCACCTTGACGTCAGCCTTTGGAACCATGCCAAATTTTTTTTCATCTCCCGTCTAGAATGGGAGAGAATCTTATATTTTCGAAAGAGATTGTAACGTCACGTGAACTTTCGCTTCGCAAAAACAAAAAAAATACGAATTATTTTGCATGTTTTTGCATATTTGGTTTTTTTGCATGTTTTGTGCATATTTGGATGATATTTCTCTATTTTTAAATATTTTTACAAATTCAAACAAATTCAATTTTTTTCAAAGAATTTAGCTCAGTGCGTTTGACAGAAAGATTTTCAGAAGCAAAATGCATTTGGTTTGTTGGCCTGACCTTTACCAAGCAAACCCAAAATCCTCCCGCCAACACCTATTATCGCCACTACACATTAATTCCACTATTCCAAATTTTTGAATTCAGCTTTTTTTTTAGATAGTAAAGACTTAATTTCAAAAGAGGGTTGGCGAGCGTGGGCGAGCAGTGGGTAGAGTCCACTAATCTCTCTATATTAAAAAAAAGTTACCGCCGCCGCCGCCGCCGAAGAATTGAAATTTTTGTTGTTTAGCTCCATTCTTAGACGGTTTCCCGAGAAAGTACTGATCGGAAAAATATGAAATTAACATGCTTTGTTCTTCATCGTATTCCCTGGATAATCATTAAGATTTTTTTCCGATGCGGCTATTAGTTTAGGTTTTATTAAGTGTTAAAGTTGAAGAAGTGAAATTTCTTCCGCGAGTGAGCAAAACACATTCAAAATTTCAGTCTTTAGTCGTGAGTTTTTTTTTAAGAGTACCTCTCAACGTAAATTTTTGCAGCTCGTCGAGTTTTTTTTGAAATTTAAATGTGGTTCTTGATAATATTTTTTTGAAATTCGGGAAAAATCGGGACATTTTTGTTACTTTTTTTTAAAACTGCCGTATCTATATCTAATTACTATTAGTTTTTAATTTTTAAAATATCGCAGTATACCTCAGAATATACTCTTTCTTACGGTACTATTATTTTTGAAATAGGTTAATAATTAAATTGGATGCGATCAAAAGTTCGTGATACAAAATTCGGAATCTTCGGATATTTTCGCTACGTTTTGTTAAAACCGTTATGTCTACGGCAAAAACCATTATTTTTTAAATTTGAGAACATCACTGAATACACTACATTACACTCTTTCTTATGGTACAATTATTTTTCAAATTGGTTAATATACAAAATCGATGCAATTAAAAGTAGGTCATACAATTTTCGGAACTTTCAGATCGTAACTTCCGATACAAAACTAAAATGGTCATATCTATATAGTATTACTGTTAGTTTTTAATTTTAAAAATATTGCAGTATACCTCACAATGTACTCTTTCTTACGGTACAATTATTTTTAAAATTGGTTCATAAATAAATTCGATGCAATCAAAAGTTGGTGACACAAATTTCGTATTTTTCAGTTCGCATAGCTGGTTCCGCAAACAGCAGTGGGTTGCATTTTCTACTATCGGGTTTGCCAGATATCAAATTTATCGTAGCAACAATTGCCATAAAAACGATTTCTTTTTATTTGGCGAGGAAAAAGGCTCGCTTTTTTCCCTCTGTTCTCAAGACAGTTTACCGACAAAGTACAATCGTAAAGTTTTGATATTAACACTGTTTACTTAAAATTGTACAGGGAACAAGATACAGAAGATTTTTTACTGATGCGGCTATTAGTTTAGGGTGCATTAAGTGTTAAAGCAAAAAAAAGTGAAATCAATTGCGAAAGAAGTATTGGTTTGAGAAAGCAAACCAAACGGGATTGCGTAGCAATCCCCGGGGTCGGCGAGCGTAAGCGAGCAGGGCGCGAAGCCCTCGCTGTGACGTCATGTACCGGAAAGTGAAATCAGCATAATACGAATTATTCAGATAGTTTCACTCTGTGAAAGGAATGTTGGTTTGCGAAGCAAACCAAATGACATCTGTGAAAGGAGTGTTGGTTTGCGAAGCAAACCAAATGGGATTGCGCAGCAATCCCCGGGGGTTGGCGAGCGTAAGCGAGCAGGGGGCGGAGCCCCCTAGTATAGTAAAAAAATACTCGGCTTGTTTAACGCCCCTTTCCAATCCAGTGCTCAGCACATGTCAGCCTCTCTTTCCCCCCCCCCTCCAGTTACGTTCCTGAGGATGTCTGAAAAGCTTTTATTTTAATCTACATTTTTCAATTATGTAATATTTCTTTTTTGTTATTTTGTAAATGTGTTGCTTTGTGTATTTTTTACTTATCTTTACCTGCGCTATAAAAATAAAATTGTGAATTAATTGAATGAAAGTGTGGCTCATTTTCACTTTATCCTCCTCACTACCCTTTTTGTAAAAATTTTGTTTTTACAATTTCGCCATTTTGCATATTTTGGGATTTTGTAATGCATATTTCAGGTCACATTTTTGCATATCGATCCGAGCTCTAATAATAACAATATAGTAAAATCTAATGAATCTCTTTCAATCCAATTAAACAATCATGTCAATTGTTACATTTTGTGGTGGATAACTTGTATTACAACAATACAGTAAAACCTAAAGAATCCCATCCAATTACTTAACCAAGCCACATGTTACCTTCTGTCTTGTCGCACATATCTGGTATTACATCAATACAGTAAAATCTCATGACTTCCTTTCAAACCATTCAGAAAACAAAATTAGTTTCTACCCTTTGCCAAGTATAAATTGTGTTACAACACAGCGCAGTAAAATCTAATGAATCCCCTTCAATCCAAGCCCATAATCAAGTTAATTGTTATCTTATGTCTCTACCATGAAAGATAAGACTTGAAACACAGTCCTGGAACGAGAGAAAGGATTTCCCTAAAGTCGGTGACCAGCTGGAAAAAAGAATCCTGTGGGATTCGGTGAAAACATTCCACCCTGTTGTAATCTCCAGAGAGTCTAGTGACAATCTTATCCGTTATCTCTATTTCAGTGCTCCACAACACGAAAAGCATAATTCTTGGGTATCTTGTTTTGCTTCAGTGGATAGATCGCCCAGGTGTTTATTTTTCTTTTTTTGGTCAGTATCAAATCATACCCTTAGTATTTTAAAAGCTGCGAAGAATAGATAAAAAATATCGGCGCTCAATAGAAATACCATTCAGTGGAAATAAACTCGCTTTTTATTTTGTTTTGTTAGTGGAATTGGAACGTGATTGAAGTCCAAACATTCAGATTAAACTTAATTTACAAAAATACGTTTAAAATACTGTTTGATTATTATACTATTGATTAAAATACTGCATTGCTTTCCAATTTCGAAGGTTAAAAAGGAGATAATCAACATTGACACATGGAAAATCTTGTTTAATAACAGTGTAAAATAATTATATGAACTTTTAAAATATGATATTTTAACACCTTTATACGTATTTGGTCAAGGGTACATTTTCAGGAACAACGTGGAGAGTATTCCAAAATTTCAATTAAGTACTAAAATGTGTCTATAAAAGATTGTATTTCTGTCCCATAATAAATGTTGCAGTTAATTATTTTCTTTTCAAATATCAATTTAATTTTGAAGTGTACTGTACCAAGGAAGACAGAATTTGTTAGCGGTATGAGGCAACCTAACAATGCCTTTCGATTCTTTGTTTTGTATTGTAAGCAAAGACTGGTAAGAAAATAAAAAACAACATTTTTCCGATATTAAAAAAAAAATTCGAAAATATTTTCTTTATCTTACATACATGTATTGAAAGTGTAATAATGCCATATGGAATAAGGCTTAAAAAATTGTGCACATTAATAAAAAACTAATACGTGAAAAAATCACCTTCCAAGTTACTTTCATTTAGTCCTGAAGCTATATTAAAATTCAAACTGTCTCAATAAGTTGTTTTTCACCATTTGTTAGAAAGGTAAATAATTTAATTTGCGATTATTTTCCATGGCCGTAAGACCAGTTAGAAGCAGGGTTGGCAAGTTGGGCCCAGCCCAGAAAAACCCGGGCGGGCCCACCAACAAAAACCCACTGGGTTTTTGTAATGAAGAGGGTTTTTGTAAATAATCTGACATATATATATCCAAACCTGCGTGTTATTTATTTGTTCGGATTAGAGAGAGTGTACTGTATACAAAAAAAAATTAAATCATAATATCATTAAACTTGTAACAAAAACAGTTGATAAAACCAACAAAATTGATATGAAAATATAATATACTATTACAAAAGACTATAATTTATTAACATGAAATATAACATTCCTTCAGAATAACAACACTTTAGATTGAGCTTTTTACTCTAGCAAAATATAATATTTGACGGTTACAAAATCACTTCCATCAAAGATGCAAGAGCTGCACCAAATTGCACTTAACAATGCGCTTTATATAAATGTTTATAAGAATATTAAAGGGATTAGCATTATAGTGTTTATTTTGTTTTTTATATGTACAGTTATTATCTGTAACTTTAAATAATTATTGCTTTTGCATTTTACTTTTTTTTTTCATTAGAAAAAAATCAAGAGTTCCTATATAATGCTATGAATGGCTCCAAAATGTTTTTGTATAAAATTGCTTCAAAACAGTGTTTTTGAAGAAATCTGATATATGTATATATATGCTACAAATTAAACGTTTTTATACCACAAATTGGTATTTTTGCTGCTCCAACCAGTAGGGTAGTTGTTAAAAAAAGGTATGGGGGCATTTAGAGAATTTTATAGGACATGATTAAAAAATGGACGTCCACCTTGAAATTATAAAATGGGGTATACTTCAGATTGAATAAAAAAATGGGTCTGCAACACCCCCCCCCCCTTCCTCAAGGATGTGGCCAAGGGGGAGGTCCGGACTCCCCCTTCAAAGAAATTTCACCCATAGACTCTAAAATATTTTACTTAATTAAAATTTCATATTATGGACCCCCTGCTTAACAAATCCTGACTACATGCTTACCCCACCCCCCTATGACTACATCACTGACGTTCCTACATCATGCATAAAAAGATCAAGTTAGAATGATATTCTACAATTATTTATAAATACCCAAAAAAAAAGACTAAAATCCAGAAATCCCCACAAAAACCCAGAAATACCCACAAAAACCCACCCGGGCTGGGTTTTTCTAGAAAAACCCGGGTTTTTGCCAACCCTGGTTAGAAGAGTAATGGATTAGCAACCACAGGATAGAGAGTTCGGCCCATCCAAATACCGTCGTGTTCACGGAGCTCGTGCACGTTAAAACTGCCGTAGACAAATCTCCTCACGTTGACGTAGTGTGGATGTTTAAAGAATGGGGAATCAAAATTTAATTTTACATACAGTCGGAATTGGAATCAGATATTAATATTTTATTGATTTATGAAGCTAGGGTGGCTAACTAAAAATAGATATTGCAATTCATTATGTAATAGGTAATAATAAAATTATCTTACAAACTCAAAATTAGGGATTGTCTGATTATAAACCTCAAGGAAGAAATGTCTGTTTTGATAGCCTTCTGGCGGGTTTATGTCCCATACTGTCATACTTTGTCGCTGCTGTCGCAGTCGCTTAAGATTCTCTAACTGTAACTGATCCTTCTGAAACGAAATACGAACCAAAACTGTTCGAAATGTGAGTTGAAATTATGATTGTTACATCTGCGATTGCCTTGTTGGATGTATCCTTAATTTTTGTCTTATCTGTAGAGACAGGCGAGTTAGCGTCACAGGTGCGATAACGCCATCTATCGCAAGATAAGTGGTACTAGGGAGAAAGTCAGAGGTTATTGTATACTCCGGACGTGTCTGCTAGGTTCTTCGGAACGTTAAGATCCTGTTATCAAATTTTAATGTAAATTATGTTCTTCCATGTTTAAAGTATTCGTCGTGTCTTAGTCTGTACTGTGCTATGTGTTACAATAAACTTATATGTTTAAAGAATTGATTCTTAATTGGATTTAAAAGTTTCAAAAATCGACAATCCTCACATTATCTACTGTATATTTTGTTTGGTACAGCTGTGATATAAAGACATTCGCGTGGCAACGCTTTGAAGTTTAATAGAACCAGGCTTTATAATATGAAAATGACATAAAATATCACATTAATTCTATAGCAAACTAGAGAAAATTAGGCTTGGTAAAATAAAAATAAAAAAGATAACGACTTACAAAATTGGACGAGATTTGAATATTCAAGAGGTTGCCATAATCCTAATAAAGTGGGGTTGTCTTTGCCTGCTACAACTCGCTATAAAAAGTACGCCATAAGACACACCAGCTGTGGCATTTAGTGAACAGGTATTCTGCCAAAACGGAATATTACTCTGCCCAAGACTATAAGTATAAGGACATAGAAAGTACAAGGTAAGGAAGCTTTTTTTTTTGCCCTCATTATTTTGAATCTGTGGTGCAGCTTTGATAGAAAAACTTTAGTTGCAACCTATTTTGCACTTTTTTACATGCTTTTTGGGGCGAGTTCTGGCAGGCAAAGGCAACCAAGCGGGGGCATTATTTATTATAGGATTATGAAAACCTCATGATTATTCTGACTCTCTAAAAAATTATCTTTCTAATTTAACCATTTCTTAATAACTTTACTACAAGAATTGATGTGATCTTCTATAACATCGATATTTATACAGCTCGTGCCATTAGACTGAAAATTAATAAATTATTTTTCATTGACAAACTTCTATAACACAATAATGCATCAGGAATTTAAGGATTTTTCATTAAAGAAAATATTTACTTTTGTAGTGGAAAGAAGAATCAGTCTGGTTTTTTCTTCTATTTTAAAAGTTATTTTCGTTAATTTTTTTAATTATTATCCGCAAAGCCTAAAGCAGTGTTTTTCCTTGGCGACATAAAAAACACTCCAAAAGCGTTGGCATAAAAAAGTCTGAATAAAAGCTGTATCGAATTTGTTTATTAATACGACAGTCGTCATGTATAACATATAGATTGATCCCTGAAGTATGATCTTGAAAACATACATGCAAACAAAGCTAAATTTCAAAGCATCGCGATTAAGAAATCCGGGAATGTTTTTAACGATTTCTCAAAAAATTCCAAAAACGGTTTTACCGGCCTTTAATTACTTGTTTTTTAAACGAGCTTTCTCGATACTCATTTGCAGAAACAACATACGTTATTCAACCATCTTGAAGGAAGTACTAGTTTTAGAATCTCAAACAATTTCTCATGTCATGCAGGTTTTAGTTGTTGATTTTTGTCATTAGTATTTTAACCAATTTCGGAGCTTTTCATACTCGAGGACAAACTCGAAAAGTGTTTATTTTCGATTAATCATGAGAGAAGTCAGTTAAATAATTACTTTAAACCTCCTGTGGCACCAGTTGAAAGTTAATTATTTAGCAGTCTGAGAATATTAACAAGCATGCACACAGATCGTGTGCCATTTTAATTTGAAGCACTCGAACTTTAAGTAAGTAAACAGAAGTTGTTGGTGTAAGATTTGGCGTCATTTACTTTTTATTGCCAAATGGAAATAACGTAACACTAATTTGAAGCCAACTTGGCGATATTTGGTGATCGCACTAAATACTACTCTCCCATCATCCTTAAAATAATTTACGTTTAACACGAACTTTTTTCCGAAAAGATTGTTTCGAAGCTTTGTACAGTCAAAGACCGTCGTATACACGGGGGCTGGTGCACGTTAAATCTGTCGTGGCCTCACATTTCATCATGTTTGCGTGGTGTGTGTGAAGAAGAGTGGGGTGCCAATTCATGTGTTGTTCTCGTCATTTGACGTGGTTCAAAATTACGTGATGTATTCGGGTCTTTTCTTTTGGGATTGTTCTCAGACTGGCACCAATAGCCCGTTGTGTTGCTCCAGTGTGACGTTAATTAACTACCCCCATAAAATTATTGTTTGTCATCTCATCGGTCTTCAAAATTACGAGGTGATGTCCTCGAATCTTCTCTTTCGGGATTGATCCGGGACTGTCACCAATAGCCCGCTGTGTTGATACATTACGACGTTAATTCCATTTCCTACTTACTGAAATGACTGTGACGTCTCTTTCAAAAAATAGAAAACAAATATATAACATAAATTGTAGGGTGTACTGTCATAATAGTTTTACTCTGTATATTAAGATTATTTTTTATCTAGCTTCAGGATAGCAATTAATAATACTTGCAAATCGATTTTTACGTCTCACGCTTATTTTTAATGTGTAGAATTTTGTAGTCATTACTTTGAGATACGATATCATTACACTTTTCCAAACCTGTTTGCAATGTTAAGAAACTATTTTCTAAATCAAAATATTTTCAAAACAAATACATTTTTAAAAGTTCATACTTCTTTCTTTTTTTGTAATCTTTTTTTACAGTAAAAAAGAAGATCGTGTGACTTTGTTTCTGTCTTATATCATTAAAACATATTTCCCTCGTTGGAACAACTATTAATATGTAAAACAAAAATATGTAACTGTAACAATTGTTATCGAAAAGAGGGAGTATGTTTAAAACAAAAATTGATTTAAATGTGATCCACACAAGAACTTAATGATACGAAAATAAAATTTAAAATAAGTTTTATTAAAAACTAGCAAAATACCCGACCTTACTCGGTTTGAATTGGTTTACTCTAGATTGAAGAGATAATCAAAATATATAATGACTTACGTTTTTTGTAGAATAAAAATTTATTTTAACACCTTTCGCCATCTTTATATTTTCTACAACTTACTTTGGACACAAATCCTACACATGCATATCCATTCATGTAATACATTTCACATACATCGCACAATTGCTGTATCACAAAGCTACAAAAAGACGAAAGGTGATACTAAGGTTACTACTATAAAAGACGATTTATAGGAAGATTTGGAATTCCCTTTCTTAAGTTCTTTTCATGTGCAACTCAATTAATTAAAATTACGATTTACGGCGAGTGCTCTCGCACTCATAGTCAACAAAACAATATTTTTTTACTTGTGACACTCTTGCCTCCGGTATGCGACATTGTAAAATTTTGCAATCTTCTCCTGTCATTACTACAACGAATTTTTTAATGTAGGAAAAAGTTATAGTTTGGATTTTTAAACATTATTATTCTTTCAATAACGACATTATTCTTTAAATAACGGCATTATTGTTTAAATAACGGCATTATTCTTTAAATAACGGCATTATTATTTCAATAACGGCATTATTCTTTCAATAATGGCATAACTACACTTAAAATTTACTGAACATTTATACTGACTTACCTAACATTTTTAAGTCTAAAATTTGTGGTGCTGTTGCGTGTGATGAGAAGGAAAACACATTTATTAAAATAATAAATATTTAAAACAGGAAACAGCGAAGTAAAACAAAATAAAAGATGTCGCAAAAAATTGTTCTAAAGATATTAATTTGTGATTTAATTTTATCTCTTGATCTCGCACAGTTGCCACAACTTACAACTAAAAGTGCATAAAATTTAGATATGTGAAATTAATTCAGAGCGAAAGAACCAGAAAAAATACCACTGCTCGCGCGATCTTGTTCATTCTCGTTTCATTGAAAAATATCGTTTGTCCCAAATATTCGGAAATCGTTTTCATTGCGCAAAGAATAAAAATAAGACTCGAAATAAATGAAGTATCAGAGATGAAATTCCATAAAAAAAATAATAATTTTTTGAAGAATAATTACTTTTTCAGCAGTACTGGTAAAGCAATCGAAGTAATCGTAATATTCAATAGACATTCCAATTTTTCCAAAACTACCAAATTATGGTTGATTTACGTATACTTACTCGAGTGTTTTAGCATGAAACTCAACTAAATATAACAATAAAGAAATGTTTAATATTTCATTCACTAAACTAATAGATAATGTATAAAATAAAATACAATACAATCAAATATCTGGAATACAATTCATGTGATGTTTACACAAACACACAAACACAAAATCGAGCATAGAACAGAAAGACGGACAGACAGACTTTCTCAACCAATGCCACTCACTAAATGAAGATAAGTACTCACTGTATGCAAATTTTCATGAAAATATCTCAAACCGCGTGGACGTGTATAGGGCACAACATACAGACAGACACCAAACGAGAAAAAGGCGGATTCGGCATCAGAAGGGTCCAAAACGGATAGAAAACTTGAAATGGGTCGAAAATATTGAATGTACAAACACACTCCATTCTTATTTATATAGATAAAACTGTATGAAAACAGAATAAAACAAACACCCGGTTTTAAAAACAAAAGTTTTTTTTATAGCATTTCAAAAAGTAATGGAAGATTTATAAACAATACGTTTAGTCTTTTTAAACTGATTTTTCTTTCTTTATACTTAGGAAACAGGTACTTTAAATACAATTTTAGATAATAACTTTTTCCGACAGTAAAAAAAAGTTCAAAATAATTTTTTTAACACTGTTAAACGTGTGGAAAGCGCGCGCGAACGTGATACTTCATCCAGAATTATGTTGTTCATATTAAGAAAAACTGAGATTAAAAATTACTCTCCAAGCAATATTAATTTCAAGAAACTTTAGTAATAATAGAGAAAAGCTTTCAATTTACAATGAAATATTTTCTTATTTCATCTTGCGTACAAAATTGATCGAGCTAAAATTGACCTCTTCTGGATCAAATGTCAAGTGTAGGATGAGACACTTGATTTGGTCATTTTTTCTATTATCTGCATATAAAATTTCAAATTTCAATTTTTAACTATTTAACAATTTTTAACTCCTGGAAAAAAGATTTATCGTGTATCACAAAAACCAACAAACAAGATCACATTTCATTAGCTCATATCCGTTCTAGACATACAGCTGAGCAACAAGTTAATTTTGGTCTCAACTACTTGAAATTACTGCTTGAATATAGTGCAAAAACTCATTTAAAAAAAAACGTATTTCATTTTAAAGAATTCAAGAAAATTCTAATTCAAACTAAGGAAACATCTCTAGTAAACGATCCATCACGTATATCGAAAAACAAACTAACAAAATCCCATTTGCATTAGCTCTTAACAATTCCAGACTTACACATCTACGCAACAAGTTAATTTTCATCTGAACTACTTGAAATCGATACAGATAGTCCAAAAAACCATTTCAAAAATGTATTTATTTTTCTCCGAATCTGAATAACAAAGTACCTCTCATTGGAATAACCATTAATGCCATCACCAATACATATATCTATCCGTCGGGCATTTTAAATTGCTGAGATAGCCTTCCCGAGGAATACCTTACTTAAAAGAAGCAATTGTTTGTCGGTTTGATACCTCTCCTGAGATAAGGTACGTCGAGAAGCATTAGTCGATTTAATACACTGCATAAAAGCAACGGCTAAGAAGAGTATCTATAAATATTTATATGTTGTCATTAGTCAGGGGAGAGAGAAGGAATTTCCAAATTCCGCGTATGAAGCCCATGATTTTCGCTGCAAAAATGCTTTTGTCGATATCCAAAGGGTTCTCCAAATACGTCGTAAGCGCTGATGGTGAGAATTATACGAACGCTTCGTATGAATATGAATTAGGAGAGGACTCCCCGGCACTTGTAGAAGCGCAATTTATATCGATAAGGGTTTTCTAGGTATTATTCCCCGGGTTCTTCTTTCGAAGTATGTGGGAAAAACATCGAAGTGGAAAATTAATATCCATAGAAAACAAGCGGAATCGACGCTGTATAGTGTCGGTAAACGAACGACTGATATTATTATCAAACATAAAATGACGTATAATAACGTGGGATTACGTAAAAAAAACTTTTTGTGAAGACAAGTTTTTAATAATGCATTCTCGGCATCGTGGTGAAATGTGGTTCATTGATCGACCAAGCTGAGCCAAATCCAAGATAAAATAATGGAAAATAGTAGGTAAAGGGTTCTAGTCAGTATCTACAAGTATCCTTATGGGGCGTATAAAGAAGAGGGTGATATTAATCTATATAAATAAGAATGGAGTGTTTGTTTGTACACTCAATATTTTCGACCCATTTCAAGTTTTCTATCCGTTTTGGACCCTTCTGATGCCGAATCCGCCTTTTTCTCGTTTGGTGTCTGTCTGTCTGTCTGTCTGTATGTTGTGCCCTATACACGTCCACGCGGTTTAAGATATTTTCATGGAAATTTGCATACAGTGAGTACTTATCTTGATTTAGTGAGTGGAATTGGTTGCGAAAGTCTGTCTGTCCGTCTTTCTGTTCTATGCTCGATTTTGTGTTTGTGTGTTTGTGTAGGAATCACATGAATTGTATTCCAGATATTTGATTGCATTGTATTTTATTTTATACATTATCTATTAATGTAGTGAAGGCAATATTAAACATTTCTTTATTGTTATATTTAGACGAGTTTCATGCTAAAACACCTGAGTAAGTATACTTAAATCAACCATAATTTGGTAGTTTTGGAAAAATTGGAATGTCTATTGAATATTACGATTAATTCGATTGCTTTACCAGTACTGATGAAAAAGTAATTATTCTTCAAAAAATTATTTTTTTTATGGAATTTCATCTCTGATACGTCATTTATTTCGAATCTTATTTTTATTCTTTGCGCAATGAAAACGATTTCCGAATATTTGGGACAGACGATATTTTTCAATGAAACGAGAATGAACACGATCGCGCGAGCAGTGATATTTTTTCTGGTTCTTTCGCTCTGAATTAATTTCACATTTCTAAATTTTGTACACTTTTAGTTGTAAGTTGTGGCAACTGTGCGAGATCAAGAGATAAAATTGAATCACAAATTAATATCTTTAGAACAATTTTTTACGACATCTTTTATTTTGTTTTACTTTGCTGTTTCCTATTTTAAATATTTATTATTTTAATAAATGTGTTTTCCTTCTCATCACACCCAACAGCACCACAAAGTATTAGACTTGAAAATGTTAGTTAAGTCAGTATAAATTTTCAGTAAATTTTAAGTGTAGTTATGCCATTATTGAAAGAATAATGCCGTTATTTAAAGAATAATGCCGTTATTTAAAGAATAATGCCGTTATTTAAAGAATAATGCCGTTATTTAAAGAATAATGCCGTTATTTAAAGAATAATGCCGTTATTTAAAGAATAATGCCGTTATTTAAAGAATAATGTCGTTATTGAAATAATAATAATGTTTAAAAATCCAAACTAGAACTTTTTCCAACATTAAAAAATTTGTTGTAGTAATGACAGGAGAAGATTGCAAAATTTCACAATGTCGCATACCGGAGGCAAGAGTGCCACAGGTAAAAAAATATTGTTTTGTCGACTATGAGTGCGAGAGCACTCGCCGTAAATGGTAATTTTAATTAATTGAGTTGCACATGAAAACAACTTAAGAAAGGGAATTCCAAATCTTCCTATAAATCGTCTTTTATAGTAGTAACCTTAGTATCACCTTTCTTCTTTTTGTAGCTTTGTCATACGGCAATTGTGCGATGTATGTGAAATGTATTACATGAATGGATATGCATGTGTAGGATTTGTGTCCAAAGTAAATTGTAGAAAATATAAAGATGGCGAAAGGTGTTAAAATAAATTTTTACTCTACAAAAAACGTAAGTCATTATATATTTTGATTATCTCTTCAATCTAGAGTAAACGAATTCAAACCGAGTAAGGTCGGGTATTTTGCTAGTATATAATATAACACGTTCAGAAGTTTAAAAACACCAAAATAGTTCATTAAACAACTGAATAAATGAAAATATCTTCTGGAAATTGATTCCTTCTTAAAAGCATCCAAACCGTATCTAGTGAAAATCAAGGCATCTTAAAAGTATCCTTGAATAATCATACATTTAATTTTTTTAATAACTAAATGTCTGAAAGTTTGGAAATCCTTTCCTCTCCGGAAAATAAAAAATACCACATATCAAAATGTGCTGTAGTTAGTAATGAATCAATTATTTAGCGTAAGTAAATTTATAATATTTATATATACGGAGTAATTAAGTTAAATAAACACCTGTATTTTTAACAGACTGTGTTTACTTTGTTTAGTCAATATTTTTACATGTAACAAATTTTATTTGCCCATAACAAAATAACATTTACATTTAACAAATATTTAAACACGAGTTTGAGTTAATTTATTGATTGTTTTCCCACACTATCTGAAAAGTTTAAGCTCCTTACAATAGTTAAACGATTATATTTATTTCAAAATCGAGAATATCGGTTTATGAGAGAGATTTTGAATGAAAATAACCACCAGAAAACGATGCTTTCAAGTTACTTATGGTTACACTGTGCGGAATATATAACAGAAGTACGTTTGACGACTAAAGTACTACTATTATCTACATTTAGTAACTTTCAAGTATCGAATAAGTATTCGAATAAATATACAAAAAATTAAAAATAGATTAATAAATCGATTATTAAAAACTAAATCAACACTGTAAGAGTGTATAAATGAGACAACTACAATAAGTGGATGTTATATAATTGATATTCCAATACTTAGGATGACTATTTATTATATGAATACTTTCTATGCATAATTTAGCATTCTAATACTTTGGATGACTATTTTAGTATTCGAATATTTTGGACGAATACTTTCGTATCTGAGCACTTTTTTGAAAAAACCTTAGAATTCGAATACAACAAATATATAAAATTATTCGTGCAAGAACAATTTTTAAGTATTGAGTGCACAATCACTTTTGTGCATTCAAGTCCAATGAAAAAAAAAAACACCCTTAAAAGAAAAAATTGACAAAATTTATTAGTTAAATAAAGGAGTAGTATAATAAAATTGGTTTTACTTCCCCCCCCCCCCAACTTTATGTACATTTTCTTCATTAGAATTTCTTAATCAGAACCATAGAAATGTAATGGAGTTTCTCATAGGTTGATTCTTAACACTCCTGATGGTTACCTAGAAGAGGCGTCATTAGCAAAACTGAAGAGCTCATGATGGATGTGATATCTAGTTATTAGACCACATTTTGACTTCGTTGTCATAAAAAAGAATTATATTTCTTGATGACGGTATATCTCGTCATTGGCAGAATTCGTAACATCTTGATAGACGAGACATTTAGTCGAAAGTACTTTGAGGGTTCACAGCCTTCAACTTGAGGCAGCATGTAATTTTCCACAGTACACTTTCTTTAGTTGCTTAGGGGTTATTACACGCTAATCCACCCTTTCTGTGACATTTAGTATGTTTTACGACATTTTATAAAGAAAAAGAAGGTTTAAATAAACAAAATTTCCTATGGTATTAAAATTCTATTATTTTCTAGTATTTTTAAATGTTAAAAAGCGTCGAGGCCCCGTTCATAAGAACCCGCGTTTGCGAGGCTACCAAGGTCCCGCCGTTAAAGTATATTTATTTATTTATTCCTCTAATTCAAGTATCTATCTTAGCGACCTTGAAGAGCTGGAACCCTGATAGCCTCGCCGACGTGCGTTTTCTGCGCCTCATGTGAACGGGGCCTGACGGTGCTTTTTGTTTTGGATTACTTTGTTTTTCATAAAAATGTGTTGTTTATGATAATTAATGCTGATACGCCATTGATGGAAGTCAAAATAAAATAAGGCACACTTTTGCTTAGAAGACAAGAAATGATAAACGGCTGAATCCAGCCACCTGCTCGAATGGAGGGACAGTATTTAACTAATGAAAATAATACCTTAAATGCTACAAATATATCAATGTGCTTTGTCTGATTCTCAGTGGAAAACTGAAAAATTCGAATGACAGCCATTTTCTAAATTCTCGATTCACTGCGTACATTTAAGCAATTTTGAAGAACTTTTTTTACCGAAGTTATGGTGTGACTTTGTGTGGTCAGAAACTAATAAAATATAATAATTACCAAGAACTACAGTTGAAAAAAATGTACACGAGTAAACGATTCACATTTTTTAAAGTAGCACTTTTAGAAGGTTTGCAACTATCGCTTGTAAGTTAAGTAATTGATTGCTATTTGAATTAACGTCGCACTGGTGCAATACAACGGGAAAAGATCCGTGTTCCATCCCGAAAGGAAAGATCCGAGGACAACATCTCGTGATTTTAAACCACGGTCATATGATGAGGTCACACCTTGGCTGGTACCCCACTCTCCAAACTTCCACACCACGCCAGCTTGAGGAAATCTGTGGCTACGAAAGATTCAAGTGCGTCATGTGGTTTAAATGGAAGTAAATATCAGTGGACAAATTTAACACATCAATTGGAGGCTTGGTTTTCGAGACATTTGGAATTAAATCAACACTTACAACATTCAATAAGTCACTGATTTTGATACTATAATTTTGATGACGATCATATACTTTTTTTTATACAGGATGACAAAAAATATACGGCACATTTCTATTTCACATTCTTTAGCTTCTAGCTAACGCAGTACAAAAATAGTTATGGTCGGCATAGTGCCTTCTCGAAGCACAAATTTTTTTACAGTAGTTAAAAACGATTTCCTGTGTTGTCAATGTTATAGATTTTATGAGGAATGAATACGCAACATATTTTTCAATAGACAACCTAATCCACTAGAATCCACCTACCTCAAACAATACTAAAGAAACTTAGGCAGATCCGAACGTGACACTACAGTTCACTCTACGTATTAACCATTAAAAATAACTCGTTGAAAGACAAGATTCGATCGTCACACGTTTTAAGAAAATAGAACAGGTACTGCGACTTCGACTGTCAACTGGAACATGAAACAGAAATAATACGTGATCTTCAATCGCTTTCTAAGGGCATGAATATAGTAGGAGAACTGCGATACCAACATTGACGTCGTGGTTGAAAAATATTGTAAAAGCCTTCGAAAGTAAGGCATCATATCCAACGAAAAGGTTATACGCTTCGATTATAGCACGGTGTCTGTTATGGAAGTACACAAAATTTACAAAAATGATATCGTGTTATGTTACTGGAACGAAGAACATAATTGCCTACTAAAAATTGGACACTTATGAAACTATAATACCCGTATTCACAAGTCACAGTTAAGCCGCGGAGCAACGATAATCTCCCGATTATCGAAGAAACAGTGTTCACAATGCATGATCCGAAGCTTAAACCGAAAAATGGTGTGAAATTTAGATCATCCGAAATCAGCGGTTTTTACACTCGGTTGAGGGTTGACGCAAGCGCAGTACTAGCTTTTTGCGATGGAAGTGAAACAGGAGTCAACAAAAAACGAAATAGACTATACACTTCATTCTTGGGTGAACTACAGGATTCAGACTAAGGATTCTGAAATATTAGGTATGGTACCTCTGATATTGCTATCGAATTTACAAAATGTATTCAAATGATGGAACTTTGCTGATGCCATCGAATTTCGGAGTCGCTTGGAATATTTCGAAATATAGTTTATTCCTAAACATGCTGCTGCGTAACCACAGTAGATGCAAAATTGTCAGAGAAAAATGATTTGTTGATTTATTATATATAAAAGAAAAAAATAAAGCGATTTCTTTTCTGAATCACACACCGATACTAATGAACATAAAAGTTATGGGACTACAATAATTTGTCAAAGGATCGAGTACAATTCTTGCTTCACTTGAATTTTCATAAAACCTATTTAATTTAAAATTCGTATATACATAACATTATTTTAAATTCCAGAACTAGTTAAAATTTACTATTGAAACTTTAGCTGGCATACAAATTTTATTACTCTTTTTTTGGAGTATGAAAGGGCCAGTATGGAATGTTTTAGATCCGGGTGTCGTAAGAAATGAAAACATCACATGATCAAGAGAGCAGACTAGTAGCCAATCAAATTGGTTACGACCAGATACCTCTCATAAACCACCGTGAAGTTTAGATGCGATAAATTATGTCCTCCGCAGTATATAAGATACCCAAGTTTCAAATATTGTTCGGCATCCTCGACTCTATTGTCATATTTAATTTAAACCTCTTGGTGGTTGTCTAGGTATGGGCTCGTCATTAACAAAACTGACCACATCTTGAGGGTTGGACATATCTCGTAATTAGAAAAAATGGATCAAATCTTGATGTCGTCATCCTAAGAAAACGACAGTACCTTGATGACAAGATACCTCGTCTTTAGAAAAATTGACCAGATATTATTCATGGAGAACATATCTCGTCATTAAAAACAACTGACCAGATCGTGACCGGTCATCATCAAAAATTCAGCAGTATCTTGATGACGAGATATCTTTAATTCGTAAAATTGGTTGATAGACGAGATATCACGTCATTAGATAAAACTTGCCAGATCTTGACCTCGTCACCATAAAATAAATCGGCAGTATCTTGATAACGAGAAATGTTAATAGCAAAATTTGTCAGATCCTGATATGCTAGATATCTCTTCGAAACCCCTAGAAGAGTTAACTTTACTTCACAAACGAAGATTCAAGATGGTCTCGTTCATTCTCGAGCATCTCACCTCCATCCGTCTAGTAAAACATCATTTATCTCCGGTTGCCCCTTCTTTGCACGACTAGGCGCACGAAAAACGTCTTACCTAGCTCAGCTGGAACGACTTCCGACTCCCTTGGAATCGATACGAAGACAGTCACTCGAACGACTGTAACTCTTTCGTCTGACTTCGGAATCCCAGGAACGCATCAAGCTCGTGACTGAGGGAAGAAATATGAAAGCATTCGGGCTTGAAAAACTGCACAACTCAACAAAACTGAAGTCGTTGTGGAGAAATGAGGAGCTAGTAACAATGAGATTCAGTAATCCTTCGATACATCGATAGATAGATATACATATATATTCCCCTTATTTCTATATATCCTCTAAGAAAATGCGAGATATAGCGAGGGATGAAAAAAAAAATTTCTTAGAGACGAGAAAAGCTTTTGGGATTGCAAAACGGTGCACAACTCAACGAAACTGAAGTTGCTGTGGAGAAATGAGGACCTATTTACAATGAAAGATTCAGTAATCTTTCGATATATATTTCCCCTTCCTTCTATATATCCTCTAAGAAAATGCGAGATATAGCGAGGGTTGAGAAAAAATTACTTAGAGGCGAGAAAAGCATTTGAGATTGCGAATCGGTGCACAACTCAACGAAACTGAAGTCGCTGTGGAGAAATGAGGAGCTAATAGAAATGATATATTCAATAATCCTTCGATACATCGATATATCCTCTTCCTTCTATATTATCCTCCAAGAAAATTTCGAGATAAAACGAAGGATGGGAAAAATTTATTTGCAAAATGGTGTACACCTCAGCTAAACTGAAGTCGTTGTTGAAAAATGTGCATCTAATAAAAGACTGATTCAGTAATCCTTTGATATATCGATAACATCCGCTTCTTTCTATATAACTTCCAAGAAAAAGCGAGGTACGATGAAGGCTGAGAATGATTTACTGTCTTAGAGACGAGAAAAGCATTTGGAATTAAAAAACCGTGTGTACCAGTCAACGAAACCGAAGTCATTGTGGACAAATGAGGAGCTAGTTACAATGACGGATTCAGTAATCCTTTGATATATCCTTTTCTTCTATATGTTCTCCACGAAAATGAGAGATATAACGAGGGATAAAAAAAATTTACTTACAGGCGAGAAAAGCATTTGGGATTGAAATATGTGCGAAAGACTACTGAGCTAAACTCGTCTTGGAGAAAATTGGAGCAAACGATAGTTATTGATGCAATATTCCTTCGATAAAGATGTAGGATGAGAAGAAAAATCACGATATAGTAAGCCATACAACGAAAGTTGAGAAAATTTACTCATTCAACATTGACCAACACTGATTGACACAACATAGCAAAATTCAACTGGGAGAAGCATTGGAGCTAAAACTGAATACAGAAACCCTTCTATAGATTGCGTCTCTAGGATGACAAGTAGAAAGAGTGATAGACCAAAGGAAGTGATGTAACGAATGATAAAAAATTTACTTAGAGATAAAGGGCACTAGACTTAAATGATGTGCTTAAATCAGCAGAGAAACGTTGGAGTTAACAATAATTACTGATACAGCAAACCTTTCAAAGGATTGCACAACTAGGATGGCAAAGCTAAATCGAGATATGCTTAGGGAAGAGATATAGCGATGACTGAGAAAAATTTGCTTAGAGCTGATACGCATATGGGATTAAAAATGTGCGAAAGAGAACAGTTATAATCATCTAGGAGAAACGCTGGAACCAATGATTGCATCACCTTCAATAGCAATCACCTTCATAGATCTAGGATGACAATGTAGGTTCATATTTTAATTAACTTCGCACTGGAGAAACACAACAGACTATTGGTGACGGCCAGGATCAGACACGAAGGGAAATATCCAAGGAAGACATCACGTAATTTCGGAACACGGTGTGATGTCGAGGTCACACCTGAGATGGCACCTCACTCTCCAATCTTCCACACCACGCCCCCGTGAGGACATTTGAAGCTACGACAGATTAAAAGTGCACCAGCCCCCCTGGTACACAACAGCCTTTTGTTGGATTCGAACTAGCAATCCCCAGTTCCTAGTCCCTTACTCCTACAACCGTATATCCGGGCATAAGATGACAAGGAAAAGGCGGAATATACCGAAAGAAGCGATGTAACGAATGCGTTGAGAGACTTGTTGTCCAAGACAAAAAGCCTTTAGGATTGAAAAACGGATCAACATTACACCCTCAGCACTGCACATTACCCTCCTGGTGGTTGTCTCGCCAAGGTACCTTATCAGAGCAAAACTGACCAGATTTTGATGGATAGATAGTATCTCTTCATTCTAACTCCTGATCTTGATCTCGTCGTCATCGAAAAACGACAGTATCATTATTGGGAATTCAGTAGGCATTCTCTATAACAAGGTATCTCGTAATTTGCAGTTTGTCAGATCTTGTACGAGATATATCGTCGAAACCACTTGTATGTTTAACATAACACGCTCACAAACTTTGCGAAGGAGGCCCAGATCGGTAATTCATTTAAATTAACGAATTATAGTTCTGCATTCTGTGCTTTTTATGCTGGTGACAGTATAATATATGAGTGTTTTTCTTTTTAAGTCTGTGACTTCAAGTTTATATTTTATTTCCCAAGTTGTTATTTATACATTTTTATCGCTTTCAATGTTGATCGATTATGTTTCTCAAAGATATTTGTGTCGAGTTGCATTATCTTACGTTTTGAAGAGCGTCTGCATTAACGCAGCATATCTATTGGAATAACTTATCCATTGACACAGCTTATCCAAGGTCAAGCACCGTAAACCTCGAGTCAACCAACCAACTATCGTACTTTCTTAAGCCTTTAACGAAACCAAAAGGTTTCTAATCAAATCCGAGGTAATAGGATTTCCCCGTCCCACACACACAAATAATTGATTTTTTCAGTCCCAAATCTATTTAAAAAAAATTTTGTGGAGGAAAGACCTATTATAAAATTACAAACGCAATTTTTCCAAATCTCTGAACAGTAATCCGCTTGATAATAATTTCGTTTTGTCAAACGTCAAACACAGGAAAGGTTAGGCAACCCAATGGAAACAGGATTAAGTAGCAATTTTGATTACGCCACTCGTCTTATGTTAAAAGCGAGTGTTTTGTAATTTTTATTATTTGAAAATGGAAAACCCGCCTATTTCACATTTAACATTACAAGCATTTTTCAATTAAATTCCAATAATGTTTTGGACCGTGGTAGTCCGGCTAGAAGAGTAATATATTAGCAACCTGAGAGTTGAAAATTCCAATCAAACCAAACACCGTCGTGTACAATAGGGCCTGGTGTATGTTAAACCTACAGTGGACTCAAATGTCTCCAAGTGGGAAGGAGTGGACGTTTGGAGAGTAAAATACCTGCTCAGGTGAGACCTGGTCATCTGACCGTGGTTCAAAATTTCGTGATGTTGTCCTCGAATTTATTCCTCTGGGTTTGATAACGGACCATCGCCATTAGCCCGATGTGCTGCTGGAGGTGTGACACTAATTTCAAATTCCAATACCGATAATGTTTTCAATGCAGTTGAAGATAGACAAATTCATAAGAAGAGTGCTGAATTCCCAGAACCCGCATCCTAAACCCTCGGGTTCAGTACTCAGAATAAAGATTTTTTAACCTTTTCATTATTAACCACTCCTAGTGGTTTATCTTTGCATCGAAAACTTCCGTTTGGTGTTCAGCCGCTGGTGCAAAATAACTGGTTCCAATCTGTCACTATTCTCAATTCAGGGGAAAATTTGTTTTTTACTTATTTTTTTAATCACCCCTTGGAATAATAGGGCAGTTTTGTTTAAACGAGATACCTAATCCATAGCAAAATTTACCAGATTCGGGTCGAGATATCTTGTCACATAAATTGGCGAGTTAATTGTAGACATAAATAAAGCCATTATCCACTAAAATCTACAATTACGTATCAGCGTATGCTGAGCAGGGCTATAGTTGAGGGTATACGGCGGTATATTTGTGCCGTATACCCTCTGGTTTTTCCAGCAAATTCCGTATACCCTCTGCTTTTTCTTAAAACTACGTACACGCTTTGCTTTTCCAAGAAAACTTCGCGCGAAACGTCACGTGAAACGCAGATAGCTGTAGACGCAAAAGAAAAGTTTCTATTGCAAGATATCACCTTTGTACATAATTCCAAAATCGTACCTAGTAATCATAAGCAATTCATTAAAAGTATTGTCGATAGAATGAAATCCAGACTTTGTTCTGATGTCGAGGAAGAAAATTATCAACTTTTGAAGGATATATCCATGTTTAATCCAGAAAGTATAAATACAGGGGATATTCGCTATGGAGAAAAGGAGGTAAAAAGGATCTGTTGACGTTTTGGTATAGATGAAATGTGCACTATTCAGAGTTTGAGAAACCAATGAAAACACTCAAGTTGTTCCAGAAAATTTAAATCCTCTTTTAAGAACAATTGAAATATTACCATGTTCCACGGCCGAATGCGAGCCCGGGCTTAGTTTAATGAATAATATAGTGTAATAGATTTGAGATAATCTTTATTGATTTAAAACGTCTCCAATCTAATATTTATTAAGGCAAATGGACCACCTATAGAACACTTTCAACCGGACAAAAATTTGTAAATTCTTGGTTGGCCCAACAATCGCTCTTCAGTAGACAATAGATCGAGAGTATGCTCTACAAAATGAGACACAGATAAGGATTTCTGTAGTCAAGCAGTTCGGAAAATATTTCAATGAAAATGATAGAGGAAGGCTTTCTAATTTGCTAAAACAAATTTCTGCTTAAGTCGAAATTTCTTCAAAGTTCCACAATTCCTTTCCTATAATATAAAATTAGTATAGGCTTTTTTCTCTTGATAATTTGAACTTCGATTAATTCGAATATATTCCCCGGTCATTTGAGTAAACCCCATGGGCGTATATATATATATATATATATATATATATATATATATATATATATATATATATATATATATATATATATATATACACACACACACATGTATGTGCGTATGTGTACATGTTTTTTGCCCTCCCCGGAATGTGTAAGTAGTAAGTACAAGTTTCGCTTACTCATGGAAAAAATTCTGCGAGCGCCCATGGTATATCCTCTGTTTTTTTACGACTACAGCACTGACCCTGAGTCAACGTTGGACAGGTCAGAATGTCCAGAAACTGGACTCTTGACATTCCTTCTGAGGGGTTCACACGCATTATCACGCATTATAAAAGTTCTGACCAGCTTCGAACTTCTTGGTCAATATAATCTTTCCCGAGTCTGTGGGATTCTCTCAACTAAGAGGTACAGTTATTTCGTCCTTATTTGTGTTGTGGCGCCACAAGCAAAGCTACACTTCTTGGAAATGTCCAGACTCTTACGGTGCATTCATAAATCCAAGTTAAACCATGGATTAATAATAAATCTCCCAAATACCGCAGGTGGCAGCGAAAAATCAGGTTGAAAGAATGACGGTTACCAACCGGAGGAGTGCGACTATAAATCCAAACAAAGATCATCGTGTTCAAGGGGGTCTGGTGAAAGTTAAATCTGTAGGTAGTCTCAAATGTCCTCATGTTGGCGTAGTGGGGAAGTTTTGAGAGTGGGGTGCCAGCAGAGGTGTAATCACGGTCAGCAGAGGTGTCGGACCGTGGTTCATAATTACATGTTTCTTCGTATCTTTCCCTTCGGGTTCGATCACAGACTGTAGACAATAGCCCATTCTGCTGCTCCAGTGCGACATTAATTAAAATACCTACCTTCCTACCCATTTTGTCTCTTTCAAGACATCCCGTATGCATGTTATGAGAATCAAAATTTGCCAAACATATACATCCAGTGATTGAAAGAGGAGACGGTAATAGCCAATCACAGCGCGCTTATTGCTTTGATTTTCGGATCACTAATTCGTAGTTTGTTAATGCGGTTTTTGGATAATCAGTCGTTACACCTGACGACCCGCGGATTTGTTGAAGCACGAATCCCACGATATTTTTGAACATGATCATATGAGGGTTAAGTTAACCATCCCATTCGTCTACCTCACACATGCAGGTGCACATAATGTAGGATTGGTTAAGAGCACATGATGTCGCTCCTTTAACCAATCTTTCCTAGAGATTAAATTACAACACCCACAGCTCAGTCTCATTAAATCTAAAACTCTCTAAACTTGCATATGGTTGGAAATTTCTCAGTTATTTTCTATACGCATGTCCAAAAATTGAGGACAATGCCCAATTTGTGTCAAACAAAGGTACCTAATCTAAATCCAATAGAGCATGCTTGGGATGCTATCGCACGTCTCATTGAAGCTTACATAATACCAAAGACCGAGAAAGTGCAAATACTTGGTGTAGAGTGCCAATGGGACGTCTTGCCTCCTAAATTGTGGAAAACATGTCTGCGCGTTGTGATTGCTACATTAGTGTCGAGGGTCATCCCATTCCTTATTGCTTTTAGCAGGAAATGAAATATTTTATTTTCACAATAATTAAAATATCCAATGTCTTCCTTCACCAGTTTCTTTACTTCACAATAGTGCTTGGTTAGGTAGGTATTTTAATCAACGTCCCACTGGACCAAAACGACGGGGTATTGGAGGTGTCCGGGACCAAACCCATAGGAAGCGGTCCAAGGACAATGCCTCGTAATTTTGAATAATGACTAAGCCCCACCTGAGCTGACACCCCACTCTCCAAACTTCCACACGATGGCAAAGTGAGGATATTTGAGCCACGGTAGATTTAATGTGCACCAGCCTCCTTTGTTCCCCAAGATCTTTGGTTGGATATGAACTTGCAAACCTCTGGTCGCTAATCCATTACTCTTCCAACCAAGCTACCGCGGTCGTCACAACAGTGGGTGTTATTATTTTACTCCGCATAGCTTATATGTGTGTATACCTTCTCATGCTTAGATAAACCTGCGTCGTATGTTGGGAAATAAAGTTTAACGTAATTCGATTTTTTCGTCTGTTTGATAAAGCGCAGTTTGTAGCTACAGTGACACTCGTAGAATCGTTTAAAAGACCAAAGGAAGACAAACTTAACAGAAGCCCCCATACCTACGAAGGGAAAGTAAAACGAAAATCCATCACATCCGGGTAACTTCTCGTCTCGTGGATTAAAATCAATGCGATACTATAAGACTGCGAAGGACTCGCTTCAAGAAGAATCTCTCTTTAAGCTCACCTCGGGAGATCTATTGTTTAAGCCTAATGGAAGTGTTCAATTTCTCTCTTAGCTCATTTGTTGCGTTTTAATAAGATAGTATTGTATGGAATTCTTGTCAGCATATTTTTGAGTAGAAATTCAGTCACGTAAAACCTTGTTAAATAGGGATGTTTTAATTAAGGGCTTCACGTTTTTCGGTACAAGGGCCGTATTTGAGCCAAGTTGTGTCACCTTGGGAGATCTATTGTTTAAGCTTATTGAAAATGTTCAATTTCTCTTAGCTCATTTGGTACGTTTTAATAAGATAAAATTGCATGAAATTTTTGTCAGCATATTTTTGAGTTGAAATTTAGTCACGTAAAACCGTGTTGAATACGGTTGTTTTAATTGAGGGCATTACGTTTTTCGGTACAAGGGCGGTATTTGAGCCAAGTTGTGCCAAACACAGGAAAACGTCAAGTGAACAATATCATTAAAGGGGGGAAATGAGGTATCTGGAATACTGAGTTCTTAGAATTCTCACCATTTTACAAATATTTGGATAGGTTGTTTGTTTTGGCATTTTATGGTGCAAGGACCCTATTTGAGTAAGCTTTGCCAAACACAAGACAACGTCAAGTAAAAAATGTCGTGAAAGAGTGGGAAATAGAGGAATTGGGAACAGAATAGTAGGATGAAAGCAGAAAAAGATCGCTTTAGTATTCCTGTAGTGCGTCCCCTATGTTTACTAGACAGTAAGCTCCATAGAAAAGGAAAGATCCCTAGTGCCTCGGATCGTTGAAGCTCGTATAAAGCTAAAGAAGATATGCCCTGTAACGAAGTGGGCCGAGGGTGTGCCAATGAGCACAACGACAAAGTTTCAAATAATCAACGTTTATTTACGTTAAACATAGTATCAGCACTATACAATCAGGGCTTTGTGTCCCTTTGCTGAAAACAGTCAAAAATTTGGGATCTACTCAACATGGCTCGAGATGAGCACCAAAAAATAGCTGTGTAACAGTTCTTCTGTGTAGACAGATTTCACTGGGAGACAGTTCAATCACATATTGGTGACGCGCACCCCTAAAAACCATCTGGATAGCAATTACCTTGGAAGAACAACGATAGCCGTTTGGGGTTTTCGGCCGGAGATCAGTGGTGTTGACCTCCTATACCATTTCTTGCTGCTAGAGACGTTACAGCCCCTGCTGTAACCTGGGGGCTTAGCGCCTTCATTGCTTTTGATGCTAAATACTCTCAATCAGGGTGTCAAGATTCAAATCACTTGATTTAAATCACGATTAAATCATGATTTTAATCAAATTATTTTTTTTAAATCACTGATTTAAATCACAACTAATCTCACATTTTTATAACTAAGTAAATGCACCACAGAATAATCCAGCTCAGAGGGAACTGGGTCAATTACTGCATATTATAAAAGATTGCAACAGCCAGTTGTAACTTATTAGAATATACTATATACTGGAAACAGTAATGTAAACACAAATGACATCATATATCTAAATGCCAGGAAGAGTAATGTATAAACATTCCTGATTAACAGCACTCATAATATAAACACTTAAAGGAAATATGCAACAGTTTGATTCAAACTTATAAACTACTGATCAAATTATAAACTACTGGAGTGACTGATTTCATTAGCTAAAAAAACACACAAGTAGGAAGTAAATTTTTTTGAGGCATTTTTCAGTTAGCTTATTCTTTTGGTGTGCAATAGAGATTAAAGAGTAGAAAAAAATGTACATTTTCACACACACAGCCATTGAAACGTCAGCAGGAAGAAAGAAATATCCAATATGAATTAAAAGTAAGTGAAAATATTGCTGCTCGGCAGTTTTATTATTAGAATCTACTATAGTCTGATTATTTCTCTGTTCTCTATTCTACTTCTCATACTGTAGTTGAGGTCTGTCATTTACACTTACTAATAAATTTGTTAACATGATGATGTAATTTACTCAAGAAAAACTATGTAGGATGTCAACTTGTGTTTTAAAGTTAAACAAATGTCAAATAAATATTGATTTACCATGCCACAAACTCAATTTTTTATATAAAAAATTTTATGTAATTATTGCAAAAACAGTGAAAAAGGCCTACAGAAATTGAAATAAAAAAAATCCGGTTTAAATAAAAATAATCCGATTAATTGATTTTTTACACCCTGCTCTCAATAATAATAATAATAATAAGACGCGCAATACTTTTTTCAGAACTTAATCATCATATCTAATGTATTTTTTACCATATCATCTCGCACACAAGTGAGACACACTGTGCCCAAAACCATTGTGATTTCACTAAGTGTTCTTTTGGAAGAAAGCGACTAACTGTTCTTTCGGAAGAAAGCGTCTAACCTTGAGACAAAGGGAAATGACTTAGTGAACTTCAACAGCCCAAAGATCACTGGTGGCCTAGAAACAGTGGTGCCAGATTTTCAGAACAAAGTACCTTTGTTTTGCAGGCGTAAACCTCTAGAAAACCTCTGATTTAGAGATCTGGGATATATCGACGTATCTAGTGGCGCGATATTACCGACGATATTTTAAATTGACGCCGATATATATCGATATTTTTTATATGTGCTAAGTACACACATGGAATTTATTTTTAAGCGCTTTGTGCAAATTTTATTTTTACTGCTGCGTGCTGCTGAATTAAAAATCATGTGTATGCTTTATTTTTTCTTCCAACTTTAATAAGCTTTTGATAAATATGCCAAAAAAGGGCTAACGACCTTTTTTTTTCAAGTATTAGTCTCCCGTCTATGCAGCCCTGTTCTTAATAACATACACACGTTTTAAGCGAAATACATTAATTTAATGAATAATTTTTTACTGTTGTGTTCATTATCTACTATTATTATCTTTGTTCAATTGTGCAGTGCATATTCAAACATTTATTGAAAACTGAATAGAAAGCCACCAGATCCTTCAAAAATCTCCCAGATTTGATCTTCACTTCTTTCAAGCTCGGTTGCCTCTTTGGGCTTTGTGCCATACATTGTATATGAATAAAATGTTATCAGCATTTCTTTACTAGGATTAAAGTCTACACAGCTTTCACCTTTAAATTTTACTCCATACCTAACCATCATGATTGACTCGGTTGTCTTCAGCTGTAGCGAGTTTCTGAGTTAAAAACTCATTAAGGTGAATACAAGCTTACAGAGCTGAGGAATTTATTTTTTTCCAGCAGCATCTGTTAGTTTATCTATTGAGGCCCAGAATATGACATGGCTCTGCTTGATAAATTCCTCGGCTGACACTTCTAAGATCAATGGTAACCGATCCCACTTTCTCTGGTACTTATCCACATTTTCACACACAGCTACGAATTGTGCAGCAAGTGGGACAATGCTACACTTTTCTCATTATTAAGACATTAAGAAACACAACATTATTAGGATGTAGTGTTGACAAATGAAGCAGCACACCAACATTATCTGGTAATCTACTACGTGCTTCTTTGACTAGTTGAACAGAGAATTCTTTACAGCGACGACATTCAACTGTTCATTTGATAACGTTTATACTGTGACGCCATGTTCATTCATTCAATACATTGGCACTCTAAACCGTTATACAATAGACACTATCTCACTTATGTGGATTCCGCTAAGCCTACTTCGATACTATAAATCTTCCTTCTTCTTGACCTTTGTGCAATGCGGAGTAGAAATGGTCACTGCGTAAAACACTCTGAACCTAGGTTAATCTCTGTGAATCATAATAACTTCTGAAAAACCAGCATGCCAAATCAAAACATCAAAAATCATCGAGGCTAGTTTACAAACGGCATTAACGGCGTATTATAATTATACTTCAGACCTCTACATAAACCTCTGTTTTTACCTCTGAGCATTTTGTACCTCTGTTTTTACCTCTGAAGCGAATTGAAACCTCTAGATCTAAAGGTAAAACCTCTGATCTGGCACCCCTGCCTAGAAAAGCTAAAATTCTTCATATCATGGAAATTTTGACCGTTCCTTTTTTGTGTATTATTTTATTACCCACTTACATAAGGACTTCTTTTGACTCCATGTTACATTATATACCGACATAGAGCGCCACAAAAAGGGCTTTACAACTTACTATTTTATAAATTTTCTGATGTAGTTCTGCAATAATAAAGATGCCTATATTTTTAATATTCAGGTAATTTCTTTATGTATTCGTGTATATCACACATGTTATGTTTCATTCCGATTAAACACTGAATCCGAGGTGTGTTTAAGAGATTTATTGGTAAAGTGTACTTGTTCCCAAGACATAAAATATATTTCAGTTACTCCCATCAAGTTTTCATCTTTTAATATTCCCCCTAACATAAAGACTCCCTTTGACTATATGGTACTTTGTATTACACACAGTGCCACAAAAAAGGGGGCTTACAGCTTACTGTTTTATGATCTTTCTGATGCAGTTCTGCAATAATAAAGATGCTTCTAGATTTAATATTGAGATAATTTCTTTATCTATTCATACCAATCACTGCCTTCGAGGTGCTTCAAATTGATTGGTAGGGTGTGCTTGTGCCTAAGACATAAAATATCGTTTAGTTACTCCACAAAGTTTTTTATCTTTTGACCTTCCCCACAAATATTTTGAGACTTCATCTTCAACAGCTTTCTCAAAAAGAGAGAATCTTATCCCTCCACTTTTGACATCAGTCATGCAAGGCAATTGAATTTCCTTCTTCTGAATCAGAACTCAGATCTCTAGCTTATATTCGAATTTTAAATGTATCGAAAAAGAAAAATCCTGAAAGAGCCGAATATCTTTTCCCCTTCAGTTATTTCCATCAAAAGTTTAACCGCTATTTTTAACCGCACTGATTATCAATTTAAGGATGAAGTAAACCCCATTTTCCCAACTTTTCATGCATGGTTTTTTTCCCTCTAAGTGATTTCGACGAGATATCTCGTGCATAAAAATCTAACCAATTTTCTTAATACCTAGCCATTAAGATGTATATGATTATTTCGTAATGAAGATATCAAAATCGTGTCACTTTTCTCAATGACGAGATATTTCTTCCATGAAGATCTGGTCAATTTTGCTACTGACGAGTTACTTGGACGGGACAGACACCAGAAGGGTTAATGTGTTATTAGAATTAGGATGCTTTTGGGCATTATTGTTTGAACATTACATATGTATACACGATGTATGACTTAAAAGCCCTGTAATGAAATCTAATATAACTTACCTGATCTGGGAGTTACCAAGTTCAATTTAGCACAAAGGTTTGCAAGAGATGAATGTTGTTTCGCTGAAGGCCTGACTGACTCTCTCTCAGTGTCAACCGAAAATTAAATAAGTACTACAATAGTTTCAAATGTATCTCGAAATTAAATGATGCTTGAACCTGAAAGAAAAATAGACTATCTTAGGGATATAGAATTCTAAAAAGCAGGATATTATATTTTTATTCATTTTTCATCAAAAAATTACATTTAAAATAACTGAAACTCATGTGTTATGGTTGTTTACAAGGCCATAATTGTGTAACGTATACTAATTGTGTAACAAAAGGAGTGGAATGCATTTATATGTAGACAGAATCTATATTCACGACTCAACTACTCTTTCTAACTGTATAATTTTAGCACTTTTAAAACGTAAATTTAGAATATTAAAAACTTAAATCAAACATTTTAAAACATAAATTGAGCATAACCTAACCGTAAATTTAACATTTTCCAAATATATATCGAAAACCTTCAACATGTAAATCAGAACTTTTAAAATGTAAATCAGAACTTTCGAAATGTAAATCAGAACTTTCAAAATGTAAATCAGAACTTTCAAAATGCAAATCTACCTAATGCAAATCGAGTACTTTCAAAATGTGATTCCAGCACTTTCAAAAAAGAATCGAGAACTTGCAAAATATAATGGTAATGGCAATTAACGTCACACTGCAGCAACAGAACGGGCTATTGGCGACGGTCAAGGAATAGACCCTAAGGAAAAGATACAAGGACTACACGTAATTTTGAACCATGGTGAGCTGACGGGGTTCACACCTGAGGTGGCGACCAATCTCCAAACTTCCACACCTCATCAACATGAGGACAATTAAGACCAAAACAGATTTAACATACATTTTGGGTTGAACCAAGTTTCGGAACTACAAGCTCTCCAGTTGCCAATACGTTCTCTTCTAACTGGGCTACCGCTGCCCATTAATTATAAAATTCAAACCATTTACTAAATCAATAGAAACGGCTCTAAGAATTGTTCTACAATAAATATTTTTACTTGGTTAACAATATTTTTCAACAACTGCTATCAATTTATGAATACACTACCCTACAATAATGGACCGGATAGCAAGATGTGATGGTATAAGGGAAATAATACATGCTTTAATAGGCGGATGATCCCCACGGGCTGCAACACTAGCAACCCTTCTGGGCATACTTTCAACAAGATTTTGATACACAGCTATGGATATTTGAGTCCATTCCTGCTACAAGAATGTCGCTAGCTTAGCTGTAGATTTCGAACGTGGTTCCCTGGTCCATAGGCGTCGCTCTAACTCGTCCCACAATTGTTCTATTGGGTTTAGGTCGAGACTCTGAGCATACTAGGGAAGACGTTTTACATCCATATATCGATACCACTGCTTGACTGAGGCTGCAACATGACATGACGCGTTTTATTCCTGAAAGTAACATTCGTGCAGTCCATAAAATTGTCAAAGCGTAGGAAGAACCTGATTGTCCAAAATTTTCATGTAGGCGTCGGCGTTCAATTGGCCAGGAACAACATGCAAAGGTCCCAGGCCATATACCACGAGAAACACCCTAAAAAAATAGTTGAATTTTATGCAAATCCACTGGCGTCCATTATTGTAGTGTATGTATATAAATGTTTAAGTTTAAATTGAATTGTTGGTAACATGCATAAGTCAAACTAAAAAAAGCGAAACTTTTATATTGAGTATAGGTATACGAATTCAGATTAAAAGGAAAGTGAAGATTATCTATATTAAAAACTCATCTATTCATAAAATCCACCCTCCAGGTGATTTTTTCGACGAAGTACCTCGTACGACGAGATATCTCGTCATTAGCAAAATTACTAAGATCTCCATGTACTTGATACTTCAACACTTGCATAGTTATAGATTAAGCAATTCGTTTTCCTAATACAATTTAACTGAGATGTGTACGACCTCATTGAACTCATTTTAGTTTTACCACACTTAGTTATAAGGCGACAAGGCTGGTTTGAAAGATAGCGGATTAGAAACCGGAGTGTTACGAGTTCGAATCTAACCAAATAAAGTCGTGCACAAAAGGGGGTGGACGTTAAACATAAAGTAGCCTCAAATGTCCTCACGTTGGCATGGTGTGAAAGTTTGGAGAGTGGGGTGTCTGCTCAGGTGTCACCTCGTCATCTGAACTTGGTTCAAAATTACTTTGCTGTTGTCCTCGATCTTTCTTTTCGGGTTTGGACCGTCGCCGATAGCATATTTAGTTGTTCCAGTCCGACGTTAATTAAAATACCGACCAACCATACCTGCCGTGACAGTACGTAAAGTGATCTCAAGTACGTGAAGTTAAATATTTAGAATTTTTTTTGGGAGGATAATGAAACTACACAGCTAAACTAATAAATTTAAAAACTCGCATGCTATAAATAATTCGAATTCACATTTATCGAGGAACAATTTTTCATGATGCGGAATTATGTTCTTAGAAACAGCAGCCGCTAATTAGATTATTTTTCACCAATTCTTTGAGTATAATTACAGAGCACTGAATATTACATTTTTCCTGATGCCTTATTTTCTTCATTTTCCAAAGGCTCTAATTGGATTCCTTTCTCAAGCAAAAAGTTATCTTCAAAAAATCTTTTATAATTTAGATTTTAAATGAACAAAATACCCCGTCTGACCCAGCCCAATTAAATTAGAATTAAGTTTTAATGTCACATTCAAATGGGTTTAACATCAAAAGGAAATGCAATAAAGGAGTATCAAATGGCAATGTTGCCATGAAACGGTTCTTCAAATTGGACACATTTAATAATGTAGGTAGATGGTCAATTAACGTCACACTGGAGGAGCACAACGGGCTTTTGAGGATGTACCTTGACCAACCCCGAAGGAACATATCCAAGCACTAAGTAATTTTGAACCTCAGTCAGATGACAAGAACAACTGGGCTGACAATCCAATCTTTAAACACTACGCAACGTGATATTTTTGAGGCCACGCAGATTTAACGTGCACCAGCACACGTGTATACGACGATCTTTGGCTGTCACAAGTTTCAAACTCACAACACCACGCCAAATGACAGATACTGAATAAAAATTATTACTTATTCTGTACATTTTACCCCCAAAAAAACCCTTCAGCTATGTCCAGAACTTTGAGTGGCAGCATTAGCCCGGTTGAAATAGTAACGGACTAGCAACCGGAGTGTTACGAGTTCGAATCCAACCAAAGGAGCTGGTGCACATTAAATCTGCCGTAGATTCCAATGTCCACACTTTGACGTTTTGTGTAAGTTTGGAGAGAGGAGTGCAAGATGGATGTAATGCCTCGTCATCTGACCATGCTTAAAAATTACGTGATGGTATTCTCGGAAGGATGTCAAATTAAGTGTTGATAATCATTTTTTTTAAATTTGTTATGCTCTAATAATAAACTAAATTCTATTCAACCGGGTTTTCTTTTATATAAAAAAACCCGGTTCTGGTTAAACGTAAAATAGTATCATTATAAAGATGACTCTAATGATGTGATCACCCACTATATCAACAAAGACATTTCGATGTAGCAAAACCAAGATAAATATTTGAACATTATACGAGTCATAAAACCGTCAAAGATTTTGTAAAAACATCATTTCATTGTTTCCTATCGGACTCAACCCATTAGGTGTTTGATATTTTATGACACAAGAACCATGCCAAGAGAAAAATACACCCAGGGAGCACCCATAAAATATCCATTAGGTGTTTAAATTAACGTCATACAGGAGCAACGGCCGATTGGTGACGGTCCGGGATCAAATCGAAAGTGAAAGATCGAGGAAGCACATCTGCTTGGTTTTCATGGTCGTGCTGCTGTCCATAAGCATTTGATCCAACCGCGCTGCTCGGTTAACGTGGTGCAAATCACGTAGAAAGTTGACCGTAGATCAGTCAAAACGGGTTCTCTGGAGCGATGAATCAAGGTTCACGTTCTACCGTTCGGATGGCAGGGTCTGGATCTGGTGTCTGCACGGAGAACGCCTCCTGCCAGAATGCATTTTGCCAACAGTAAAGTTCGGCAGAGGTGGAATCATGGTCTGGGGGTGTTTCTCCTCATATGGACTGGGACATTTGGTCCAAATTCATTGTAAGCTCAACACCGAGGACTACTGCACTATTTTGGATGACAGTGTGCTTCCTACGTTGTGGCAGATTTACGGGTTGGACCCGTGTTACTTCCAGGACGACAACGCCAGCTGCACTGGCCTGCTCAGAGCCCACACCTGAACCCTATAGAGAACTATGGGACAAGTTGGATCGTCGAATTAAGGGGTGCAACCATCGTCCAAAATAGGTGAAGGACATTACATGTCTTCTCTAAGCCGAGTGGAAGAAAATACCATTAGCCGTCGTACAAGGACTTGTGGAAAGCATGCCCCGGAAGGTTGAGGCTGTAATTGCCTCTTGTGGAGGCTCTACCAACTATTGAATAGGAATAAATTTTGTTTTTCTTTTCTATATCACAGGTGTCCAAATACTTATTAGTAGATAGTGTATATATATGCACAATCGCGGAAAATATAAAATTGAACCACTCCTCTTCATTCGAATCTTTCCCTGAAGGGAATGATCCCCGACCGTCGTCTATAGCCCGTTGTGTTGCTCTAGTACGAGGTTAACTAAATTTACCATTACCATTACCTCTTCATTCGAGCAATAATAACCGTAGAGTAAATTATAAGATGGCGTTTGACAGGAACCCAACGTCCATCTATGTATTCAAAATTATAAAATTTGCATAAGGGCCGTCTTTATATTAAATTGAGCACCAATTTCATAATTTCCAATAACACCCCTCTATTTCAACACACAATATCACATCAATATAAAAAATTAACTTCCTATGCCAAATTTCATGTCAGGTCTTACCGTTTCGAAGTGAAGGTTGGTTGTTCTTATGGCTAGGGGGGGGGGCAACTTTTTTGTTGCAGTAGAAATGGGAAAAGTTGCATTTATTGAAATAAAGTTGCATTTAATTTTGATACACTAAAATCTAAAATAAATTATTCGTAAAAAATGAAAAAATATAATGACAATTTTAGTCGTGTACAACAGTATTATAATACATTCTTAAATACAGAAGAACGTTGAATGATCTATCCTTGGCCAGTAATTTCTTTAAAATTGAAAAACTGCGCCAGCCGCAGTCATATATCGTACATCGTATGTGCTGTATCGGATAGCAGAAGCGCAAAATCTTTTCAACCATTCAGAGATTTTAAAACGTCATTTACAAGGCGAAAAACTTATTGATGATCGACACTCATCTCGCAAACTCTGCAGTCGATTACGCAAGTTTCCTCTGTATTATCAAGAGTGTCAACCCATGTTTTAAAGTACTTCTTGCCATTTATTTCAGTTTCGTCTGTTAGGACGAACACCTTCTATCCATGAACGTCTTGCTTCGGCGTTCGAAAGATCACGTGTGGCGTTCACACGTGATCAAAGGGTTGATTCAGAGTTCAAAAAATGAAATAGTAATTTCATGTTAATTAATTTTAAGCTAAATTTTAAAAAGTTTCAGGTGGTTGCATTTGTGCAAAAAGCTGCATTTTATGCAGAAAGTTGTACTTATGTTGCGGTTATAACTCACTTACAATACACCCCAGGTTGGAGGAATTTCGGTTTTACATGCAGCGCGGAACGCGTGAAAAAAGTTACATTTGTTGCAAAAAGTTGCCCTACTTATGGCACAAGGTCCATTTTTGGCCATGCTGCGCTTAACTATGTTCGAAGTTATGAGTGCAGAAAGATTGGAGCTCCTAATGTCAAATCTATCAAAAATTGTTACGGATATCTTCCTGAATAATATTTTTATAGCGCTGATATTATGTACCATGTTACTGTTAAACAACCTAAACACAATCCAATAGTATTATATCTAATTGAAATAGTTTTTAGTACTCAATAATATATCCTATATTAATATTTGAAAAAATTATTAATTGGAATATATATTATAGATTTTTATGGGTAATGGTAATTGGTAATGGTAATTTTAGTTAACGTCGTACTAGAGCAACACAACGGGCTATTGACGACGGTCCGGGATCAGTCCCTTAAGGGAAAGATCCGAGGACAACACCTCGTAATTTTGAACCACGGTCAGATGACGAAGCAACACCTGAGCTGGCACCCCACTCTCCAAACTTCCACGCCAACCCAACGTGAGGACTTTCGACCACGACAGATTTAAGGTGCACCAGCCGCCTCTACACCATACGCTTACAAACATCCATGCCCGGACCCGGATTCGAACCAGGAACCTTCCGATCTAGAGGCTAACACCTTAACCACTATACCGGTTGGTCATCTGATTTTTATGGGAATCGTTTCAGAAGGACTGGGGGCATACAAAATTTCAGCTCTTGCCGATAATTCGTTTTTAAGCTACATTAAATATTCCCAATTATTGCGATTTTAACAAGAAACCATAAATTTATAAAACGTTTGAAAAACCTCTGAAAATAGTTCTCCGATCGTTTGCACTTGCAAATTAAATATTATAATGAAATTCTCAAATTGTTTTCACTTGCATAATAAATACAATAATTCTCGGATTGTTGAGAAATTCTATTTGAAATAATGTTCACATTTGAAATTCGGGTAGCGATAACTACAATTAATCTCGATCTAGGAATAGCGTCTTTCTATGTGGAGATGATCCCTGAAATTGAAACTGACTTTAACATTTAATATCTCGGGATATACTGATAATAAAGTCAGGAAATTTTTCATTGAGACAAATTTAATTATGCAGAATCTGATTGACATCAAAACATGGTGTTTCCATTAGAAATTGTGTTGTGTGCGCCAAATTTAATAATATGAAGACGACCCCTAATGCATTTTTTTTTTTGCATTTGAATTAGTAGAAGATGTTATTTCGTATTGAATGATATCTTTGAATTTGCTCTTTTATGAATAGTGATCGAAACAAAGGCAGTGGTTTTTTTTTTCTGCGACTCTACATTACTTTCATAATTGCAACGGGGCCGATGTAGGCTGGTTAGGAGTATCTGATTAGCAACCAGAGGGTTACGAGTTAGTATCTTACCGAAAACAGTCGTGTACATCGGGGCTGATGCACGTTAAATTCGTCGTGATCTCAAATGTCCTCACATTGGCCTGGTGTGGAAGTTTCTAGAATGAGGTGCCAGCTCAAGTGTGACCTCTTCATTTAGTCAGAAATGTTTCAAATCAGAAATGTTTCACTATGGTATATGTGTCAATAACCCTCCTGGTGGTTGTTGGTACGAGGTAGCCCGGTTGGTAGAGTAACGGATTAACAAACAGGGGAGTTGAAAGTTCGAATCGAACCAAAGACCGTCGTGTACAAAGGGTGCTGATGCACTTTAAATCTGCTGTAGCCTCAAATGTCCTCACGGTGGTATTGAAGTTGAGAGAGTGGGGTGCCAGCTCAGATGTGACTTCATCGTCTGACCATGGTTCAAAATGACGTGGCGTTGTTCTCGGATCTTCCCCTTGGGGGATTGATTCCGGACCGTTGTCAATAGCCCGTTGTTTCGCTCCAGTGCGATGTTTATTAACATACTTACTTAACTTTCTCTAGAGGCCGAGAATGACGAAATACCTCGTCGATGCAAAGTTGTGCCAGGAGGGTGAAATAAGGTGATAGGTTTGATACACATTGAATTATTGTTTTTATATGACGTATTTATGTTAACTTATTTTAAATAAGTTGTTGGTAACACAACCCCTGATCTAGCTATCTTCCGTTTTTACCCAAAATTCCAAAAAAACTTGTTTGTGTTGTGGCTCTAATAATTTGATAAGGATATGCAAATACAGAGGAGCTAGTGTTTTTATTACCCTCTTTTAACTCTACAAAACTTGGCATGTGAAGACTTCTTCACACTAATAGATCTGGGTCAGTATGAATCCGGTAGCAACTGGCTAACGAAGATTCGTGTGCATTGAAAGGAAAGCCACGGAAAGCGAACTAACGGAACTAAATACCAGCAATGAAAATACGTGAAATACATTTCTCATGTCGCAACAAAACGAAAATAAATACTCGAAGATTATGAAAGTCGTGAAACCGTCAAAACGTTGATGCTTTAAAAATAGCTGCGAAGGAATTTGAGGGAAAAACTTCCACCTGAATGGCGGAAATCGAGTAAAGAAACAACGAAAAGTTTCTTCCAAGTGGCGAGTTGCTCACAACAGCCTAAGTAGCGGCGGCTTTTTAGGAATTTTTCAAGATACTCCCCTGAACTGCACCTTTGGAGAGCCGATTTAGGCCTCTTGAGTGTTAAAAGCTCTTTCAGAGGAGCTATGAGGAAAAGGAAAGAAATCTCTCCTCGCTCACTTTCATTTTCACTTTCTTTTGATCTTGGAGGTGCCTTAGGTAAGAAGGAGCCAAATAGCGAAATCACTCCCGACAAACAAATGTTGTAAGCTTTAAAATTTTCAGAAGAGTTTAACATCTTCTTTTGGCATTTATTGGAAAGATTTACAGTGAGTATGTGTGTTCTTAGGTTGGAACTCTTAAAAATGTCACACGTGCTTGAAGCTTATGTCTCTTGTCATTAGTTTTTGCTTACTCTTTTAATAGGTTAAAATGGTTAAATAAGAACTGAGTTTTAGTTACTTTGTTGACTGGTTTTGATTTATTTCACTAACAGTTTTGGATAAAAACATTATCCAAGTCTACCGTTCAACTCTCTAAGTAGTTTTGACGAGACATCTCGTCCATTGAGATCTGACCAGTATTCCTGACGATATATCTTGTCATCAACATGCAGCGCTTTTCTAATGACGGAAAAGATTTATTAATGACTTGTGCTAATGGCTCATCGATACAACCACCAGGAGGGTTATGATTAATCGTGTGTAAGAGCTGCTGATGTTTCATGTCATTTATGCTTGTATTTATTCTATTAATTGTTAATTATATTAAATGGTTTAAATAAGAAACAAATACCGAAAACCTTCTTGACCGATTTTGATTAATTTTACTAAAACTTTAGATTCAGAAATTCTTCAAGATTGCCGTTTAAGAGATGAAACAAGTGTTTGAAGTGGATGCTTCATATCATGTATGCTTATAGTTACTATATTAATAGTTAAAAATGGTTAGAAAGCAAATCCATATTCCAATTACTTTGTCGACTGAATTAGATGTCGCGACATATGTTGACTCCACATATATGCTGACCCGTAACAATCAAATGGTTTCCTTGGGAATTAACTGTAGTTATCGATGGCTAATACTACACGGATCATTATTACATTAAAATCCCATTTTCGAAATATTTGTACACAGAGCGACTGATATTTGGCCATCCGCTTCCAATTATACTTCGCTTGGTGGTAAAACTATTTGGAGCTTGTAATACATACAGAGTTGCCAACCTTCTAAAGTCAAAAATCAGGAGATTTCCATGGGAGAAATTTTATTGACATTAACTCCCCCACCCAACCACTTACAAAGAAAAACTTGTACATTTCCATTAGAAACAAACCAACAAAACAAATGTAGAGGTTTACTAATAAAATTTTTTAATTTAAAATAGTTATGTAGGAATGAATATGATAAACATAATTAACAGTTAATACTAATAATCTATTAGAAACAAATATATTCATGTTTAAATGCAATGAAGTAAAAAATGAATGTAACATACCCTTATATTTTCCACTTAAATATAAACTACTTAATATAACCTCACTTAATTCAGTTTAAATCTACAACCTATTTTCGAATATAAAATACCTTTTTTCAAATTCTCTAATCAATTTCCTTCGGCTTATATTTTTCCGTAAATATTCCAATTTTCTAATTAAATCAACTTTAAATCAAATCAAACTTAAATTATTTCTTGGATAATACGAGTTATTAATTTTAACGTATTAAAACAATCATAAATATTGCCCGAAATAAACGAGCATCTTATTTTCTAGTTGAAAGAAAAATCACATTAAAAGCTGATCAGAAATATTTAATTTATACCTTTTCCGACGCATCATTACGTATCACGGACGCTAAATAACAGCTCCGCTTTCTTAGGAAACCGTAGCTTTACCTACTAAATTTACAGCAACAACGTACGCTAACTAGTTCAAAATCCAAGTTCTCCAGGTTTGTCATCGAACTAATAAGCTTCTCACAAAGGATTCTTTTCAAAGAAGAATTTGCAAGACTTATCAACTTGGCAAAATTTAGGAGTGCAATGTTGGCGAGATATGTCTCATTTGACGGATTTTACGTTTAAAAAAGACAAAAAAGGGCAAAAATCGGAATTTTTTCTTAAAAAATTATAAAAATCGGTCATTTTCTCAAAAATTTTAAAAAAGTCGGAAGAATCTCATCCTTGAAAGATCCTTTTGCATTAACAGTTGGTTGCTTCCGGAGGTTTTTCGAGGTATCGAAAAATAAGAAAAGCGGGAGAAATCGTAAAAAGGGGGAGAATTTCGAGGAAAATCCGAAAAGGTGGGAGATGGATGCAAACTCGGGAGTCTCCCGCCGAAATTGGGAGGGTTGGCAACTCTGGGCATAGGTTTAGTGTTTATTCAGGACAGGTTTTATATTTATATTCGATATTTTAGGCGTGCCACCGCAAAAGGGCATATATCCACTCGTAATTTTCCGGTATATGCGAAAAACTGTTGCAAATAAATTATAAGTGAAAATAGCTGCAAAACTCTTTTGAATTATTCTTACCAACTCATAATATCAAAATGAACAAAGATAGTAAACGTAAAGTGTATAAAAGCGATGAAACGTAGCTTCAAAATTTGGATATGGAAACTTTTTCTGTAGCCAAATGGATAAAGGAACTTTTGCGCCAACAACTAGGGATGCGACATCGATAGCAAAACATCGATGTTTTGAAACATTGATGTTCAAAATTAAAACATCGATGTTGATAATACATCGTCCCAAAAACATCGATGTTTTAAAAATTCAGTGCATTTAAACTTTTTCCCCCATTTCTTAAAACTGGTTTAGCACCTAGTGATGCAACATCGACAGCAAAACATCGATGTTGATAATGCATCGCCCCCAAACTATCGAAGTTTTTAAAATTCAATGTATTCAAACTTTTTTCCCCATTTCTTATAACTGTTAGCAACTAGTGATGCTGCATCGACCCCAATACATCGATGTTTTGAAAACATCGACATCGATGTCGCATCCCTATCAACAACATGACGATAAAGTTTGTTTTGACGCAATAACATTCTATACTACAAAGAACTATTTAATCTTTATTTTCATTATTTGAAATATTTTATTTACTTACCGATAAAAAATAGAACTAAAACTCTTTCTCAAAATTCATTCTAAGAATAGAATCATTTCTCTTTGTTATTTTCCCTATAAAAAATCCCTCGAGAGCACATCAGGTGAGTGCTAACTTTACTCGTCATTAACAAAATTGGTTCAATCTCGATTACAGAAATCTTCACACTCCTCCCACATAACATTACTACAGAGTGATGATTCAGGTAGGTAGGTATTTTAATTAGCGACACAATGTAACTACACAATGGGCTATTGGCGACGGTCCGAGATCAAACCCGAACGGAAAAATCCGAGGACAACACCAAATAATTTTGAATCACGGCCAAATGACGAGATCACACCTGAGTTGGTCCCCACTCTCTCTCCAAACACCACCAACGTGAAGACATTTGAGGAAAATACATATTTAACGTGCACCAGTCTCCCACCCTTGTACAGTACCGTCCTTGTTTCGATTCAAACTCGCAACCCACTAATTGTTAATTCGTTACCCTTCCCTTCGGGGCTGCACGTCCCGATGATAACAATTTGTGTTATGTTACAAAGTGTTTGTCAATCTTAAATAATTTGAAACTATTTTCAAAAAGCAATTAAATTCTTTATCGCTTATTAAATCACTTAATGAGACTGCAGCACGTCTTCTCTCAAAGCGTTTTCTTGAGGGTAGAAACAGGGCTTACTTCTAGGGTTCAAAAGAGAAAAATCCTACCTTCTTTTTGCTTTTCGCACTCTCGAGATTAGACGCCGTTCATATCCAGAATTCTTACAGGTTATCTTTTTGACGATCAAAAGTTTAAAAGATTCCTCATGGATTAAACTGAAAGTTCTGTTACAATTTCTTTAAACTATAGACATTAGATGGAATGAGACCAAGCTGCCCTTTGGCGAACAAATAATTGGAAACGTCTTCAACTAGCAACGAAAATTAAAACAGGAAAAATAATATTGATAATTTCTAAGGAATTTTTGCAATAACCCAGCCACGTAAGATCTGTATCTCTGACTCGGCTGTGTAGTATATACAATATAACATACATAAATATAGTTTTCCAAACATTCTATTCTATGAAAAGCATCAATATGACATTTCCTAATGGTCCTATTCAAAGAAAAGTGGTTCAATGAAATGTCAATTGAAAGAGCAATGGATTAGCAGCCGGAAAGTTGCAAGACAAAGACCTTGAGCCGCGGTAGCTCAGTCAGTAGAGCGTCGGGCTCGCATCAGAAGGGTTGTGGGTTCTGTCCTCGGCGGAGCCTACAATTCTGATGATTGCGAGATCGGCGCTTCGACCTGGATAAAGACCGTCGTGTTCACTAATGGTGACTGGGTCACATTAACTAGGCCGTGGTCACAATGTCCCCCATGTTCCCATACCAAATCAATACCTCTGGGGGTACCTGATCAGGGGGTTATCGGCCTCTGATTGGGATCTAAATTACGATATGTGTGAGTGAAAGGATGTATGAAAGGGACCTTCCTGTAAAACGGATGTGTCATGTATGTCGAGCAAAGTCGGACTTCCTCCCAATGGGGCTCAATAACATGGAAGGCGCACCCCCCTCGCCTCTTGCCGTCTTCGACGGGCCTGGCACTCCTCTGGTCTGCCAGGGTAGGCATAAGAAACAACAACAACAACAAAGACCTTCGTTGTTAGTGGACTCAAATGTGATCACTTCGGCGTGGTTTAGCAGTTGGTAGAGAGTGTGATGACTTCATACTGACTCGTATACTAACCATGGTTCAAAATTACGTGGTTTTGTCATTGGATAATTACCCTTCTGGTTTGATCACAGACCATTTCGTATAGCCCAAGAAACCGTTAATTCCACTACCTACCAACTTCTATTACTTGCGAATTGGAAAATCTGTCTACCCAATGAATGTCGTGTACATGAGGAATGTTGTACGTTAAATCTCTTGTGGCCTCAAATGTCTAACCGTTGATGTGTTGTAAAAAAATTGGAGAGTGGGGTGCTAGCTCAGGTATTGACCTCAACACTACCCAATCTGACCGTGTTTTAAAAATTGCGTGGTGTTTTCCTATGATCCTTCGTTTGGAGATAGATCCCGGACCTTCGCCAGCCCGTTGTGTTGCTCTAGTACGACCGTAATTAAATTTACCAATTACCCGGACATTCGCCAATAGCCCGTCGTGTAGCTTCAGTGCTCCACGTTGAGTTATTAACATTAACATTACTTTTTGTAAGAGCAATAACATTTAATATTAAACATTTGGCGAAGTTAAAATTTAACGAAAGTTATTGAAATATAAATCAGAATATACTTTAAAAAAGGGATATAAATAGAGGTTCTATAATATCTATTGCCCTAGTTATTGTCGATCAGTATTTGACAGACATGTCATTTAAGAGTAAGTGGTTTCGACAAGATATTTCGTCCATCAGGATTTAGTCAATTTTGCTAATGACGAGATACCTCGTCGAGACGAAATTGCACGGTTACTCCGAGCTAGAATAAATTCAATGATCAGAGAGTAGGACAAACAAATTGTCTCTTCTAGATATGGTGACAGTTTGAAACAGGATTTTGCACCAGATGCTGGCCATTTCAGAGTGACTACCCTCAATGGAAGCTAATTTAAGGTATGGAAATCACAGATTTCATAGAGTCCAAACGAAACACACCATACCTTCGCTTGGGCCGATGTGGGAAGGCGTAAAATTGTCGATGCAGAAGATAATGTGATATTTCCTGTGAGCTTTGAGTAGGAGTTTCATGCAGTGATAATTTCTGTATTGCTTCGTTTAACACCTGGGATACTTTTTAAAGAACTTTTCCGAAAGATGTTTCGGGAATAATTACTCCCCCACGTAACATTAATACAGAATGATAATTCAGATAGGTAGGTATTTTAATTAACGGCGCACTGTGGCAAAACAACGGGCTAGTGGCAAAGTACCTGGATCATCTCCAAGAGTTAAATACATGGACAACACCGCCGACCAACCGGTATAGTGGTTAAGGTGTTAGCCACTAGATCGGAAGGTTCCTGGTTCGAATCCGGGTCCGGGCATGGATGTTTGTAAGCGTATGGTGTAGAGGCGGCTGGTGCACCTTAAATCTGTCGTGGCCGAAAGTCCTCACGTTGGGTTGGCGTGGAAGTTTGGAGAGTGGTCAACCAGCTCAGGTGTTGCTTCGTCATCTGACCGTGGTTCAAAATTACGAGGTGTTGTCCTCGGATCTTTCCCTTAAGGGACTGATCCCGGACTGTCGTCAATAGCCCGTTGTGTTGCTCTAGTACGACGTTAACTAAAATTACCAATTACCTGGACAACACGAAGTTATTTTGTTCACGGTCCGATGACGAGGTCACACCTGAGCTGGCAACCCACTATAGGAACTTCCACACCAGACCAACGTGGGGACATTTAAGGCCACAACAGACTTAACGTGCACTAGCCTCCTTTGTATACGATGGTCTTTGGTTGGATTCGAACCCGCAATTCGCTACTTAGCATCCGGGCTACCGCGGCCTGAATGATAATTTTGGAGAAAATCTTTAAAATATGTTGCAGCTTAAGACCAAATCGATCTTTCCTGTTGGGATTGATTACGTACCATCTTCAGTAGACCGTTGTGTTGCTCTAGTACGACGTCAATTAAAATACCTACCTACCGATACTAAATAAGACGCCAAGACCGCTAAAGACATCTTCCACCAAATTTCAATTTCCGACCAATTGAAAGAGTTACGGATTTTCAACCGGAGGGTTGCGAGTTCGAATCCAATCAAAGTCCGTCGTGTACAAAGGGGGCTGGTTCACGTTTATTCTGATGTAGCCTCAAATGTCCTCACAATGGTGTGGTGTGGTCTTGGTTGAAGTGTTAATCTATTCATATGGTCGAAGTTCAAAATTACGTGGTGTTGTCCTTGGATCCTAAACTTCGGTTTTGACCTCGGACAGTCACCAATATCCCGTTTTGCTGATCCAGTTCCGACCTTTATTAAATACCTACCTATTGGTACAAAGGAATCATATGGTACAGATAGTCAAAAAATCCTTTCGGAAACTTATTGTTAGTCACGGCCCTGAAGTCGTACAATCAAACTAAAAGTGACATAAGTCATGGCATAATATATACTATTAATTTTAAATGCTATAGGTCAGTGTCGTCCCCCCCCCCATATTAATTCACATATCAACTCAACTTTTTTATTAAACGACTCATTTTTGTGATTGTGGTATCTGATCTTCTGTATCCAAATAAGTAGAACTCTCATAAAATACTTTTATTTTGGCCGAATCTCTTGTGAGTTTTAAGTATTTGAAATTCAGAATTTCTAGTGTGTTAGAGTGGTTTTCAGTTTTTTTCTTATACCTTAAAAAATAATCAGCTGGTTAAGTAAGTATTCTTATAAAGTAAGTATATTAAACTAAAAAATCCAAGCTAAAACGTTCTGAGTTGTACTCAATCTCTGGCTCAAGAGCATAAATAACGATTCTTAATAAAACAAATTAAATCTTTTAAAGCTTCGTTATCTATTTAAAGTTATTGTAAGGGTAAATCCACACGATGTTTCTTCTTTGAAACACATTTTCGCCAATTTTATTGAACGCAAAATGTCGTCAAAACAGCGATACACAAAATTTTAAGGTAACCCCCCCCCCATATCTATCTTGCGAGATAATTTGGAAATTTTAAATTAACGTCGTCCAAGAGTAACACAACGGACTATTGACAACGGTCCGTGATAAATCCCCTAAGAAAAAGATCCTAGGATAACACCACGTAATTTTGAACCACGGTCAGTTGACGAGACAACACCTATGAGCTGGCACCCCAATCCCAAAACTTCCACACCAACTCAACGTGGGGTATTTCGGCCACGACAGATATAAGGAGCACCATCCGCCTCTACACCATACGCTTACAAACATCCATACACTGACCCGGATTCGAAGCAGGAACCTTCCGATCTAGCTAGAGAATTTGGAGAGCGGAATTCAATTCTTCGCACAACGGATCTGGTTTTTACGCACTAGCCCTCTCTTATCTGTTTCCGACAGAAAGAATCTTTCCAAAGGTAGGTAGATAACGTCGCACTGGAGCGATACAACGGGGTATTGACGACGGTCCAGGATCAACCCCCGAAGGTAAAGATCCGGAGACAATAGCACATAATTTTGAACCACATATTTCCAAAGAATTAGAATCCAAGGAAAAACGTCACGTTGGGTTGGTGTGGAAGTTTGGAGAGTGGGGTGCCAATTCAGGCGTTGCTTCGTCATCTGACCGTCGTTCAAAATTACGAGGTGTTGTCCTCGGATCTTTCCCGTAAGGGATTGATCCCGGACCGTCATCAATAGCCCGTTGTATTGCTCTAGAATGACGTTAACTAAAATTACCATTACCAAGGAAAAATGAACGATTGAAAATCTAATTTTATTCCAAGGAAAAGCCGAATATTTCTAGGGGATTCAATTCGAATGAAATTAGCACTAGGATCGTGCTGGAGCATTCAATTCTAAGTAAATTATTATTAGACTAGAGATTCTAATAGAGAGCATTAAGATATATTTTAAAAGGATTCTAATCCAGGAAAGAGTACCAACAGAATCTTTCCAAAGAATCCCATTCTACAGAATGGTCAAACAGAATCGTTCAAAAAAAAAAATGAAATCTTCTAAATTTTGAACCAACCCATGGTTGCTTTAGAACATGATCATATAGTCATTGTGCTTCGGATAAAGGCAGCACAAGAAATTCTCGAACCCCTCTGTACTCAAGAGGATAAGATATGGGAGATTCTAAAGCGTATCAGGCGCACTGTGAGGAATATAATTCAGAGGCTTGGTCAGTGCTGATGCATTATTCAAAGCAGAATGAATGTATTGCAAATGCATCATTAATTCTTGTTCTAGCAGCTTCTAATGCAACGAAAGAGTGTTTTCACGCGGAAGAGGCCACAAAGGCTGTGTATGCAAGTTTGTGGCATCTTGAATAAGCATTTCCTAGAGTCCCTGCTTGGCTGGGAGGGGAAAACATCCTAACTAATGCAGCCAACTCCCTTGGCAAAGCAAATTCCATTACATCAAGCGAGTATTACGCAAATACGGCCAAATAGCTGTATTTTGATAGCTTCAAAAATCTTTCTGTTACCGCATTGAATTTAATTTTGCAAAAGAGTACGCGCGTTTATTTGATCTAGTTACTAGCTACAATTTAATATTCAATGAGGTGATTCAAATTGACGTGTTGTCCTCGGATTTTTCCCATAGAGAGTTGATCAAAGACCGTCGCCAATAGCCCAATGTATTGCTCCAGTGAGACGTTGATTAAATGCCTACCTACCTATATTCAATGGGATTGAAAATCGGAACGTTGCTAGTTCTATACGCAGTCAGGTCAAAGACAATCGTGTACTCGGGGAATGGGATACGTCAAATCTGTCGTGGCCGGAAATGTCCTCACGTTGGCGTGGATGTTTGGAGAGTGAGCTGCCAACTCAGGTGTCACCTAGTTATCTGACCATGGTTGAAATTATACAGAGTTGTCCTCGAATCTTTCACTTGGGGATTGATTTCCGTCGGCAATAGCCGTTGCGTTGCTCCAGTGTGAGAGATACGAAGACAACACTTAGTAATTTTAACACCACGAATAATATGTAGCGTGCAGTCATGTTTCATTTTGAAATGCCTACAATAAATTAAAAGTTTGAAAAGGTGACCATCGAACTAAATTTTAATCCTCTTGGTTTCCTCGATGAATTATTTTTCTTCATTAGAAAGACTGCCCAGATCGTGATACACGAGATATCTCATCATTAGAAAATTTACTAGATCTTGACGGAGAAGATATCTCATTAAAACTGACCAGATCTTGATGAAAGCGATATCTCGTCATTTGAAAAAACTGACTACATTTTTATCTCGTAATCACAAAAAAGTGGACATTATCTTGATAACGACATATCTCTTCACTATCAAAATTGGTCAAATATTTCGTCGAAACCACTTGAAGGGAAATTCATCGAACGAGAGGATTTCGACAGTAGAAGTAAAATCTTAAAAGACTATCTAATTTCTCAACTTACATTGAAAATATCTTTATGGTAAAGTTTGTGTACTAACCTTAAAGGGTGCCTTCAGTGGAAATATCTAGGAATTATCACGAAACTTAAATTTTATAGATTTTGTAATTGCTTTCTTATTTAAAATTTCTTTTTTCATAAAGAAAATAGTATACAAAGTGTATAAAAGGGCCTCAAATACATTTGAAGCAGAGCGTCATATTTGAAAATGTAGTTATTATTTTTTCAGCTTCTAAAGTGTTATCTTCTCAGTACATTTATCACGGTATTGAACTACAGTCATTACTATACAGTTATTAAATAAGTGGTCAAACACAGCGAGTCATTAACGTATTAAGGGTAGGTATTTTAATTAAAGTCACAATGAGGCAACAGAACGGACTATTGGCGACTGTTCGATTTCAACCACGAAGAGAAGGACCAAAGAAAGCGCCTCGTAATTTAAAACCATGGTCAAATGACGAGAAAAATACCTGAGCTGGCACCCCACTCTCCACAGTCCAACGTCACGACATATGAGGACACAATAGATTCAGCGTGCACCAGTCTCCGCGTACACGACGGTCTTTGGATGGACCTAGTTTCGAACTCGCAACCCTCCTGTTGCTAATCCATTGCTCTTTCAACAGAGCTACAGCGGCCCTTACATTGTCCAGCAAAACGGGCTGGCATCCCACTCTCCAAACTTCCACATCACACTATCGTGAGCCCACTACAGATTTGTTTGACAGAGGCTGCAACATGACAGAGCGTTGTCGTCCTGGAACTAGCATGCGTCCATTCTATAAAATTCAAAGAGTGTAGTAAGAACCTGATTCTCCAAAATGTTCATTTTGTCGTCGGCGTTCAATTTACCATGAACAATATGCAAAGATCCCAGGCCATAACACGAAAAACACCCCCGAACAAATAGTCGGATTCTATACAAATCCGCTTGCGTCCGGTTTATTATTGTACTGTAGTGTACATTGCTTGGAGTTTGATGCAAACCTGGTTGAATCTCCCGTAAGCATTTTTGATTGGAGGAGAAAAGTTGATTTCGAAATAGGCGCATTGAAGATAATCCGAACAGTTTCCAATGTGGAAAAGCAGTTCAATAGAATTGAAATTTAAAGTAAAAGCATGAAAGGTTTTTCTTAGTACCTTCAATTAGTAATTAAATGCATACTTTTTTATATTTACAAATAAAGTTATTTGTGCGTTAATGAGCACACTCTTTTTTGGCGCTCCATAATCGATTTCATTTTCAAATGAAAGATTCCTATATTTAGTAAACCTCAATTGTTTTTTTTAAGTTGAATAACTTACCTGATTAAGAGTAGGAATTGGTTTCTTTGCTGCTTTTGGACATTCAAAAAACCCGTTCCCAAAGCTTTCGTCAAATTTCATAATCAGTTGTTCCATATACTCTGTTACCCTTATTTATTCTATCTATTCTCCCTCTTTTGTTTCTCTTTAAATTCAATTTTTATAATTTTTCTTAATTCTTTTTGTACAAACAGAAATTTCACTGCGTTCTAATTATAACTTGGATTAGCACTAGTAATTACGGTCGGTTTTTTTTGTTTGTTAGTTTTTCCAGATTTTGATATTTTATAATCACACTTTTTTCATTCACGACAATTTTTGACTGTCTTTATTCAGTAAAATAATCTTTATACCGAGATTTCAGTTATTGTTGCATTATAACTGACAAGTTATTCTCATTATATTCTCACTGTCGTCTTTATTTCTTAATTTATAGAAACAAATTCTAGTTCAATAACTTTCAACGAGATATTTTAAGCTTCTTCGGTAAACGATTTTTTAAAGTAGTACTTTCAATTGCAACAGAGCTTCTATTAATAAACTTTTAAGCATAGGACGATTGATTTAGAATCCAAACTATTACTCTTTGTTCCACATTTTTACGACACAATTCTGATCTCACCGAGATGAGTATACTAAAAGATCACAAGATCCATGCGAATACCTCCGATGTACAGATGACCATAATGGAAATGACCAACTTGTATGAAAATGACCAAATCGAACCTCCATCGCCAGGTTACTAGCGAATTGGGCAAACCTATCGAGACGCTGCAACAAGAACATTTCTTGGTTATTGACAAAAGCACATTCGATGGGAATCATAGAGCGTCTCGATGGGTTTGCCCAATTCGCTAGTAATCTACAAGTTGTAGGCGGTGGAGGGTGGATTTCTTCCTAGGTGTATTCGGGTCTTCATTGTCAATAAAACCTTTCGTTCAGTACGTATGTACATTTACTTGGCATTGCTTAACGTGACTGATCAAATACATTAACCTACAATTATGGACCAGACGAAAGCAGATTTTCATAAAATCCGACTACTTGTTTGGGGGTTCTTTTTGTGGTATGACCAGGGACTTTTGCATGTTCTTCCTGGTAAAGTGAAAGCCGACGCATTAATGAACATTTTGAAGAATCAAGTTCTTCATTCGCTCTGGCAATCTTATGGAATGGACGAATGTTACTGCCATGACGACAATGCTCCATGTCATGTTGCAGCCTCTGTCAGGCAGTGGTATCAAGATATAGATGTAAAACGTCTTCCCTGGCCAGCTCAGAGTCCCGACCTAAACCCCATAGAACATATGTGAAACGAGTTAGAGCGACGCTTATGGACTAGAGTTCCACGTCCGAAATCTACAGCTGAGCTACCGACATTTTTGCAGCGGGAATGAACACAAATACCCATAGCTGTGTAACAAAAAATTGTTGAAAGTATGCCCAAAGGGTTGCTAGTGTAATTGCAGCAAGTGGGGGACCATCCCCCTATTAAAGCATGTATTATTTCCCTTATACCATCACATCTTGCTGTCCTGTCCATTATTATAGGGTAGTGTATGTCCCTTGCGCCATAACACCCAACCCCAATCAACGTTTAGAGAACTTGTTTCTACAAGGTTCCCACAAACCCGAACGTTCAATATCTATCCGGTTTTATTTTCCCGTAATTAATGGGACAAAGATTTCCCATGCATTAGTGTCTTAAAATGACTCGTCTTTGCATTGGATATACATATCAAAAACATAGATACCGTTTGATTGGAGAGTTTGCTCCAGTATGAGACATGTGTAATAATGTCCAATGTATAGGACAAACAATCACCTTTTTATTTTTTGTCCTGCTTTTAATACAATCGACTAAGGTTTAATAACTCCATTTGAAATTATAAAACTTAGTAAGTGGAACACATTATCGAAGTCTGCTCGCATGTTTACATTTCATTGATATTTTGAATTTCATTTATTGTTTTTTAATTTTTACGCCCATATTCCATCATTGCAACATCTAATACTCTTATATCCAGTACATCTGATGCACGTGAAAATTTAATAGAAGTTCTGACACTCAAACCCTTCTTTTTAATATAGTAATACTCCAGGTGATTTAATTGTCGTTTACTGTCGGATGACGTGTCTAATCTATAAAGTTTATGATCTCTCTTATATTTTGTGTTTTTTGCTTTATACAATATAGTATTTTCTATAGTACTATTTTTGGTTCAAGTACTGTTTCGTGTAGCTTGTCCTTTCTTAGTCCATAAAATCCTAATATCCAATAAAATCCCATGGTTCAGCGGGTTTTTCCATATCGCTAGCAACCTGCGTTTTGTAGGCTGTGCAATTTTTATGCCTTTAGCTTACCCTGAGTGAATTTCTCTCTCTTCAGTCAGTGACATTTCCTTGTGTGTGTATCTCCATTGCGTGATCTAGTTGGCCTTGAATTTGGTTGCCCGAACATGGCCCGTGTGCGATATAACTCCCAAAATAATCAACCAAACAACCGAATCCATTCGAAGGTCGAAACACAAACCTCAAGTAGCAAAAGTAATTAGCAAATCAATGTAAAAACCTTTACATTGATTTGCTAAGCTTTTGAGGGTTGCATTTTCTTTCCACTTAACACGAATTTGGGACACAAGATTGATTAATCCTTGACGTGGTTTGACAAGATATCTCGTCCATCAAAATCTGAACAATATTGCTTCTACATCATTAGTTATGTCATGATGTTGAGATATCACGCCATCAAGATGTTGCCAATGTTTTTATGATGCCGAGATCTATATCTGGTCAGTATTCTCCTAAAGACGAGACATCGCGTACTTTAAAATCTGGTCAGTTTTCTAAGGACAAGATATTTCGTCGAGATAATCACCATGAGAGTTAGATTTCAAAACGCCACACAATTTCTAGCTTATAATACAGAATTCCAACCACACTGAAGAGTATTATAAAAAACCACAAACTATCCAATGCATAAGATTCTGATGCAGAAAATGACAAGCTCTTCCATCAGATTTCCTTTCGTTGATATCGAAGAATATTTTCCTCCGTGCGAAAATAAAGAATGGATTCCCCAAACAACTGTAACGTACCGCATCCCAATAACTCCCTTGGTGATCTTCGAGCAATTAATGTGATAAATGCCAAAGATATCCGAAAGACAAAAAACAAACCCAAAGTAACGAAAGCTATTAGCAATCCGTGCAATAAAAATGGCACTTCTCGTTTTCTTTCCGGACATTCCCAGCACACCTGACGCATCGCTTCAAAGTCCTCTTCAGATAAGAGGACCATTTTGATTATTTTTTGGTTACAGCATCCATCATATCGCTTTCAGCTAGCCTCTAAGTGCTGCTTTTTCTCCCCGCTTATCCGCTCGACTCCTTAGAATCATGACAGTGATGAAGCACGAACCTCTCCTAGATTCTGCTACAGTGCTTTCGGCTCATCAAGAAGACATTTACCTAGTCAATGAGTGGACATTAACGGGAACATCCTATAAAAAAACCGGGCCGCTCTTGCTTTCCCATTAGCAGCTACGGCATTCGTTTGCATTAGACTTTAATTATTTCAGCAATAAATCCTTTCGCGAGATTTTCTACACTCGCTAATGTTATTGTGGTTTACTCGGATATCGCGTCTCTTTGTAGCGTGGAGTGAAATTACATTAACATCCCAATTTGAGGTCTTAAAAGATGACGTGGATAGGATTTTCTCCGTTTTTTCGCTCTAAGAAAACTGCTTTTTTCGCTCGACGTAACGGTGGAGCAAGAGAGCTTTATTGAAGCTCGCACGTAATAGACAAAAAGTAGTCTTCATAAACGTTGAACTAAGCGTTCAGTGGTGCTAGTTTACTTCTTTTGTGCCGTAATTCTTAATTGTAGGGAAATGGTTTCAGACTAGAATGAAGTAAAAATTAAATTTAGTGTTTGGATTTTTCCAAACAGAGCAGCTGGGATTTGAATGAACAACTATATTCCAACGGTTTTCATGCTTGATAAAAATTATAGGGCTCGTTGTTTTTTATCGCCAGCAAACGCATTTTACTTCAATTTTTTTCCCTGTAACGAAAAGGTCAACTGTTTCTTGTATTGTTAGAAAAGTTAAGCACAGGTAATGATTTTAATATATTTACTGAATTTCTTAAGTTTTTAAAATTTGTGCTAATTTTTGAAATACTTAATTTAGGTGCAAGTAAACACCCTATAGCACAAATTTCATTATCAGTCATCACCAAGGTCATTAATTACATGGAAAATAATATGGGATATCGATGTCCCGACAGGATTTTACGGAAGCACTATTTTTTTAATAATATTTTATTATTAGGTAATATTTGAAATTTTAATGGTAATTTGAAAAATACAAAAAGTTAAACAATAATTTTATCAAATAATTCTGTGCATAATATAAAAAAATATAAAATAGAGAACAAGAATCAATATTTATTACATTATCTTATATTCAGAAAGCAGATCACTTCTATCGCTACTACTTCTTATGGTATTAAAAATAAACAGGTTTTTTTCTCCTTTACACACAGGGATATGTTACATTCTGAACACTTTGAATGAGGTCTTTCACATCTTCTTCATGATGTGACAAATGTTGGCCAGTGGCACCCAGTGTTCTGGAAACGAATGTCTTTACACGACAGATTAACGATGCAGATTTCCACCTTTATGAAGTCCGAATTCCATAGAAGTGGATTTCAAAGTCCCAATGGGTCGCAAAACGTTTAAATTAATACAGTATCATGGGAAAACTGACGGGGCTTGTAAGTCCTGTCAGTAAGTAAAGAATTAAACCATTCTAGGTGGATGTCTCGTCTTCAGTAAAACAGACTAGATCTGAATAGACGAGATTCTTTTGGGAAAGATCCTATTTCTCAGTTCCTTGAAATAGAATCCTTTAGAAAGATTATCTTGGTCAAGAAGGTCAAAATTGATAGACATCACGTAGGGAAGACAATATGGAGGTATGAAAGTGAACCCCTTAGTTGCTTAAAATAACGCCCTTAAATTTCCGAGTTTGAGTAACGTTAATGATACTAAATGCCAAATAATTCTCGCAAACTCAAGTGTACGCGCACAGTAGAGTAATCATTACAATCATAAACACTCAAACCATTCATTGATGGACGAATGACAATGTCATGCAAGGTAAATCTGTCTTCGTGTTTTCCAATTAGTGGCTTAAGACAAACTTTACATAACTGGACAGAAATCTCACGAAATCTATTTGAATGAATTGTATCGATTTTCTCTTAACTAAATTTAGGTACCTGAAGTTCGTTTCGGTAAGAACATCGTGGCTGTAGGTGTTCCTCTACACACGAGCTGTTGTCTGGAGTAAGTTTAGCAAATTAACGGCATTCTCATTACTAGTAAATTACTAACGAAAGTCCTGAATACCGATTTTAAGTACTATTTTTTTGATAGCATGCTGTTTCAAATTTTTCGAGGGGACGCGATCACAGCCCGGTTGGAAGAGAAACGGATTAGGAACCGGAGGGTAGCGAGTTCGAATCCGACCAAAGACTGCAATGTGCAAGGGACCTGGTGTACGTTAAATCTGTCATGGTCTTTGGATTGTAAAATGTCCTCAAGTTGGTGTGGTGTGCAATTTTTGAGACGGATTTCAGCTCAGGTGCCACCTTGTCATCTCACCGCGGTTCAAATTTACGTGCTACTGCTACTGTCCTCGGATCTGTCCCTTAGTGTTTGATCCCATACCGTCGCCAATAGCCCGTAGTGTTGCTCCATTTTGAAGTTAATTAAATACCTACCTACCAAATTGTTTGAGCGCCACTAGATTTCAGAGTAGATTGGTATTTCCTTTAACCCAAAGCACACATTGTGACTAAATAAACACATCGTTAACCTCAAGGAATCCATTGGGTTTTTTTTAATACTTTAAACAGTGTTAGAAAATAAACTGCTGTATTGAACCAGTGCGACGTTAGCTCAACTACCTACCATGAAGAAAAGAAGAGGTATACAGTTAATTATTTTTCTTATGCGTTCCAAGAAAAGAAGAAAATAAATACTCTAAATCGTTTACCCTTTGTACACCAAAAAAGAAAAAAAGAAACGATTAAATTATCCTCCTTATGTACACCAAGGAAAGATGGAAAGAAATACTCTAAATTATCTTCATTATGCGCTCCCTCCCCAAAATGGAAAGAAACATACAAATTTATACGCCTTATGTTCTCCAAGGGAAGTTGGAAATACACCTTTTAAATCACCTAACATATACAACAAGGAAAGAAGGAAGGAACACCCTAAATTATCATACTTATGCGTCTCAAGGAAATAAGTCCTTTGGATCATTTACCTTATGTATAAAAGAAGTAGGAATAAACAATCTAAATGATCTTCCTTATACGCCCTTACCAAAAAAGTGAAAAACACAAAATTATTTGCCTTGTGTTCCCCAAGGAAAGAAAAAAATAAGTCTTGTATATCAACTACCCCATGTGCACCAACGAAAAAAGAAGAAACAATCGAAATTATCTTCATTGTGCGACTGAGTGAAGAAGAAAAGAAGCCCTAAATTATTTTCCATATGCGTCCGAAGGAAAGATAGTTTTCTAAATTATAACAAGGAGATAATCTATATATTTTTTGTATGCACCAAGAAAAGATATATTCTAATTCGTGGAAAACTATATGCTGTTTTTGGACTCATGAACATATTTCACAAGAAGCCAGCAGAAATCAGTATGCGTACCGGAAATCCTTAGGTATCGGGGTACCATTACCAATATCCCGAATTCCGGGGTAAAATCGCTCAATTTTTTATCCCTCGCGACTGTCAGGAATTCAAACATTGACACTTTAACCTTTTAACAGGTGTCGAAAAGATTATATATATAAATATATATCGTCCATTAATGATCTCATTCACTTTGCTAGTGCCGATGTATATCGTTTCCTTCTAATAACGAGATATCTCGTTCATCAAGATCAGCAAATAACTTTGCTAATGACGGAATATTTAATCGACGGTCGTCAACACAACCACTGGTTCAAAATCAAGTAGCATACTTTGGCTTCGCAATATACAGGGTGATTCTACGGTCATGGAACAAACTTGGAGGGGTGGTACAGCTTATTAAAACATATATTTTTCTTATAGGAATGTTAATCAAAGATCTAAAGAGAGTAATGGATTTACATACGTTCCCGGAGGTTTCTAAGATACTAAAATTTCACTTTTGTAACCAATTTTCAATCATAAAACTTTAAAGTGATTTTTCTCCATGATGGATTTTTAACACTTTTCCCAACTTTAAAATGATATAACTCAAAATCTATTCAAGATAATTGTATGAAATTTGATATGCATATTCTTCATACATATTTAAGTGATTTTTCTTCAGGAATTTAAAAAATTATTTATATGTTTCAAAATATAAGTGTTTTTATAAATTATAAATTCAGAAAATGCTCATTTTAAAATAAAAATATTTTTTATATTTTTTTATATGCATGTTTTAAAAAACTGTGAAGACAAATTTTTAAATATATTATCTGCTTTTAGAAAATATTAATACCGTGTATTTTCATAAGTAATTTCTCAAGTTATATCAAAAGTAAACACAGTCACTTTTTTGAAAAGTTTTAAATTTTTTTAACTGTCACAAAGTTAATTTTTTTCTATTTGTAAATTAGATACTATGTCTTCTTTAAAAATTTCAAAGAAATATCTTTATTAGCAAAGAAAATAGAAAATTGTGCCCCCCCCCCCCAAGAGGTTTTACCATAATATGTATCTACTGTCGTTCGTAATCACATGGGGTTTCAGCATGATGATGAGCCAGCCCATTTCAACGTGGTTGTCCGCAATTTTTTAGATGCCAGTTTTGCGGGGCGATGGATTGGGCGTAAAGGACCAGTCCGATGGCCACCCCGATCGAAAGATTTATCGAGCATTGATTGCTTCTTAAGGGAGCATCTGAAGACCATCCTTTAACTGAACTCCAGTTCACTCAATTGAGGACCTCGTTGAACGACTATCCATTGCGTCTTGAAGAGTGCGCGAAATGCTTGGCATCTTTGGATCGCATCTTGCATCTTTGATCGCCAATCACTCCTACGACGCTACCAAGCATGTATAACTGTTGGTGGTCGCAGTTTTTAACATTTATTGCAAACATTGCTGCAGAGAAACACTTTGCAAGTATGTTGTAAATAAATAATGTTTTTCTCTTCATGTCTCATTTTTTGTATTTTTTGTGTTCTTGCCTTCACGCGTCACTCCCGACCATACATTCCTATACAAAAAATGTATGCTTTAGTAAGCTGTACCACCCCTCCAAATTTGTCCCATTGACTGTAGAATAACCCTGTATATTAATATTTTCTAAATCTAAGCAGACAGTATTCTGTCTATATTAGAAGCCTTTTCACAACGAAACCGTGGTTACTATCTATACTGCATTCTTTTTACTCTTATCAATTATTCTTCGTACCTTATTCATAGAATTTCTAGCAAACTTCTTTCCCTGGCAAAAACATTATCACTGAATTTCTATAGTGCATTTTCTGCTGCCTTAAAAAATGAAATTGGGCTTAAACGGTCGGACTTAGCATTAATTTTTAAGGTTTTCCTTTTGTTTTTTCTTTTAATTTGTGGTTTTTTTTTTTAAACATTTGATGAGCGTGTTTCACAAAAATGCAGACATGATTATGTGAATATACGTAAGCAATTACCAGCTAAGCACAACCAATTTGAAAATCATCGTCAATTGATGAGTGTGTTTCACAAAAATGCAGACGCGCTTATGTGAATATACGTAAGCAATTACCAGCTAAGCACATACAATTTGAAGGTTCTATAGTCCTCGAGGGTTGGCAAATATCTGTATAAAGAAGGCGAATGATCATCGCCAATTAACATAGCTCTACAACTGATCATAGTTTCTAATTAGATCGACATGTAACTACATTTCAACATGAGAGGATATTCACTGTAAACAAACTCGATGGAAAGTGAATATTTTATTTTAGCGGCACAACTGATAGTTCAAAACGAATATCCGGGTGCCTCAAACACACTACTTTATCCCCCCCTTGGCGAAGTTTCATGTTTAAACTGATATGGCTACCAATAAATTATCACATCAATTTAGAAGTCTTACTGGCAAAAAAACTAAAATTTAATTCGTAAAGCAAGTCTCCCAAGGATCTTGTTCTTACGATACATTTTTTTCAATCTGAAGATTCCCACGCATAATTCCACATTGTAATGGACGGTCTTTCGCCTGCGTGACATTGAGCTAATTTTAATCTTCTTGACGAACAGAATCTTTCCAAATCTATACGAGTCGCTGTATCCATTCCGGTTGGAAGATTAACGCATTAGTAACAGGAGGGTTGAAAGTTTGAATCCAACCAGACTGTCATGTACATAGGGACTGGTAAACGTTAAATCTGTCGAGATCTCAAATATATTCACGTTGGCGTGGTGTGGAAGTTTGGTGAGTGGTGTGCCGTCTCAGGTATAACCTCGTCGTCTGACCTTGGTTCGAAGTTAAGTGGTTTTTCCTCGGTTCGCTTCCTTCAGGAGTGATCCGTCGTCAACAGACCGTTGTGTATCTCCAGTGTGACGTTAATTACCTCTACCTAACGATTATATATATATATATATATATATATATATACATATAATTTCAAAATACTGTAAAATTGAATGGCTATTTATTAGGCATGCTCTGAATGCTTGAAAATATAAGCCTATTTTTTAAACAATATTTTAGATCATCATAGTTAAAAAGTACTGGTTGTTGATTCGTTGGAGTTTTAAGGCACAAGGGCCATATTTGGCTATGCTGCGCCAAACGAGTTAAAAGTACTGAGAACCATGAAAGTGGCATATTAATATCAGAATGCTAGCAATTAAATGGTAATTGGTAATTTTTAGTTAACGTCGCACTAGAGAAACACAACGGGCTATTGACGACCGCCCGGGATCAGTCCCTATCAATTAAATGGACGAATTGAAGTTTTATTAAAGCTAATTAATGCTAAAAATACATACAATAACACCGTTAATGTTTCGTATTTCAAATAAATTGCGAGTAAAGACACTATACCGTCTGTCTTCTATTTAAGAGGTAGGTACTTTAATTAATGTCGTACTGGAGCAACACAGCAGGCTATTGCCGACGGTCCGGAAACAATCCTTCAATCAATCTAAGAAATAAGAGCTTTTTATATCTGAGGTATGAACACTTAAGTGATATATTTTTGTAATTTTTAAGTAACGTCGTACTACAGCAACACAACGGGATATTGACAACGATCCGGGATCAATACCCAAAGGGATAGGTCCGAAGACAACAGCACGGAAATTTTGAACCACGATCAGATGACGTGTCAACACCTGATCTGGCTCCCCACTCTCCAAACTTCCACACCAACCCAACATGACTTTTGGCCACGACATATTTAACCTTTAGTGTACGGCCAGTACATCAGTTGTACCTTGAAAGTTATAAAAATTACGCCCAGGAAGAATTTAGACTACGATCGTTACAGCAGTTATACCTTGAAAGTTATATGAATCGCTCTTGTTATAGCTGTACTAGTAGTCAAAAGTTTAAGGTGCACCAGCCACCTCTACACCATACGCTTACAAACATCCATGCACTGACCTGGATTCGAAACAGGAACTTTCCTATCTTGAAGCTAACATCTTACCCACCAGACCGGTTGATATATTTGGAAAAAAATAAATGCTTATTTTTGTAATTTTGGTAATTTTTTTAGTTAACGTCGTACTAGAGCAACACAACGTGCTATTGACGACGGTCCGGGATCAGTCCCTTAAAGGAAAGATCCGAGGACAACACTTCGTAATTTTGAACCACGGTCAGATGACGAAGCAACACCTGAGCTGACACCCCACTCTCCAAACTTCCATGCCAACCCAACGTGAGGACTTTCGGCCACGACAGATTTAAGGTGCACCAGCCGCCTCTACACCATACGCTTACAAACATCCATGCCCGGACCCGGATTCGAACCAGGAACCTTCCGATCTAGAGGCTAACACCTTAATCACTATACCGCTTGGTCGGCTAAATAAAAGATGGAGAAATGTATAAAAGATGGGGAATTTCCCATCTTAGTCGGTTATTAAAATTTTAATGAAACGTGATTAAAAATTGATGAATTTACAACAATCATGTATAGGGGATGGCCCACGTTAAATATGTCGTGACCACCAATGACCTCACATTGGTGTGGTATCAAAGTTTGGAGAGTGGGGTGCCAGGTGAGGTGTGACAGCGTCATCGGTAATTGGTAATTTTTTAGTTAACGTCGTACTAGAGCAACACAACGGGCTATTGACGACGGTCCGGGATCAGTCCCTGAAGGGAAAGATTCGAGGACAACACCTCGTAATTTTGAACCACAGACAGCGTCATCGGATCGTGGTTCAAATCGATTGTGTTGTAGTCTTCGTTTCTTTCACTTTGGGTTTGATCCTGGACCGTCGTCAATAGCACTTCGTAGTACTCCAGTGCGACGTTAATTAAATATCTACCACCTACGTATCTAATAAAGGACCAATAGAATATTTCCAAAATAAGAAACACATTCTTTCAACCAAGAGATGCGATCATTTAATCGTCCTGTTTTTCGTTAAGTAAACACAACGCTACCCTGAAATTGTGTGACTCAAAGGGTGATAAGATCCTGTTCTTGATTTGGGTTCGATTGATTACTTTTCTAACACCCCGAAATGAAATCATTCGTGCACTTCTGTGACTTAAGTTCTACTAAAGTTGTCAGGGAAACATTTCCTATCTTTTTGAATTTCCAAGTTGAGAAACTCATTCGGTACTCTTTTGAAGTTTCGATATCAATAGGGGTGGAAAAGCGTTCGATCACCATTACCGTAATCATCCAGGGCAATTTAAAAGGTCTGAGACAAACTTGAAGGATAGGTCAGGAATATACCAAAACAAGCCAATTTTGCATGGGATCATATAGCCGTAAGCGCTACCCAGCGTTATTAGTAGTATAGATAGAATAAAAATTAAAGTACGAGTTAGGTATAACAACAATGTATATAACCCATGTTTAAGTTTATAACACCATGTTTAATTTTATAACACCATGTTTATCTTGTTTGTAACAACATCCTTATAACACCATCTTTAACGTGTTTATGTACACTATGTTTAAAAATACATGTTTAACATGTTTATATACACTATGCTTATAAGTACATGTTTAACTTGTTTATATACACTATGTTTATAAGAACATGTTTAACTCGTTTATATACACTATGTTTATAAAAACATGTTTAACTCGTTTTTTACTAGATGTTTCACATTTTTATAACTACGCATTTAACACATGTTTCATATTTTTGAAACTACATTTTTAACGCTACATGTTTAGAATTTTTATAACTATGTGTTTAACACTAGATGTTTCACATGTTTATAACTACATGTTTTACATGTTTGTAACTACATGTTAAACATGTTTATAACTACATGTTAAACATATTTATAACTACATGTTAAACATTATTTGTAACTACATTATTTATAACTATATGTTAAACATATTTATAGCTACATTATTTATAACTATATGTTAAACATATTTATAGCTACATTATTTATAACTATATGTTAAACATATTTATAGCTACATTATTTATAACTATACATATTTATTAAACAGTATTTTATATTGTTATAAAGCATTATTTTATGTCGTTATAAAAAATATTTTATATTGTTGTAAAACATTATTTAATGGGACACAAAAATGGAAACACAACTTTTATGTGGTCAAATTTCAAATCGTGATCTCAACTACAACTTTGTAAAACACATAAAACTGGATGAAAAAAGAAAACGAATACTTTTGTGACCCACTGTATCGAGTTATATATTGTATACTAGCAAAATACCCGACCTTACTCGGTTTGAATAGGTTTACTCTAGATTGAAGAGATAATCAAAATATATAATGACTTACGTTTTTTGTAGAATAAAAATTTATTTTAACATCTTTCGCCATCTTTATATTTTCTACAACTTACTTTGGACACAAATCCTATACATGCATATCCATTCATGTAATACATTTCACATACATCGCACAATTGCTGTATGACAAAGCTACAAAAAGACGAAAGGTGATACTAAGGTTACTACTATAAAAGACGATTTATAGGAAGATTTGGAATTCCCTTTCTTAGGTTCTTTTCATGTGCAACTCAATTAATTAAAATTACGATTTACGGCGAGTGCTCTCGAACTCATAGTCAACAAAACAATATTTTTTTACTTGTGGCACTCTTGCCTCCGGTATGCGACATTGTGAAATTTTGCAATCTTCTCCTGTCATTACTACAACAAATTTTTTAAAGTTGGAAAAAGTTCTAGTTTGGATTTTTAAACATTATTATTATTTCAATAAGGACATTATTCTTTAAATAACTTCATTATTGTTTAAATAACGGCATTATTCTTTAAATAACGGCATTATTCTTTAAATAACGGCATTATTCTTTAAATAACGGCATTATTCTTTCAATAATGGCATAACTAAACTTAAAATTTACTGAAAATTTATACTGACTTACCTAACATTTTCAAGTCTAATACTTTGTGGTGCTGTTGGGTGTGATGAGAAGGAAAACACATTTATTAAAATAATAAATATTTAAAACAGGAAACAGCGAAGTAAAACAAAATAAAAGATGTCGCAAAAAATTGTTCTAAAGATATTAATTTGTGATTCAATTTTATCTCTTGATCTCGCACAGTTGCCACAACTTACAACTAAAAGTGTACAAAATTTAGAAATGTGAAATTAATTCAGAGCGAAAGAACCAGAAAAAATATCACTGCTCGCGCGATTGTGTTCATTCTCGTTACATTGAAAAATATCGTCTGTCCCAAATATTCGGAAATCGTTTTCATTGCGCAAAGAATAAAAATAAGACTCGAAATAAATGACGTATCAGAGATGAAATTCCATTAAAAAAAATAATTTTTTGAAGAATAATTACTTTTTCAGCAGTACTGGTAAAGCAATCGAATTAATCGTAATATTCAATAGACATTCCAATTTTTTCAAAACTACCAAATTATGGTTGATTTAAGTATACTTACTAAGGTGTTTTAGCATGACACTCGTCTAAATATAACAATAAAGAAATGTTTAATATTGCCATTCACTAAATTAATAGATAATGTATAAAATAAAATACACTGCAATCAAATATCTGGAATACAATTCATGTGATGCCTACACAAACACACAAACACAAAATCGAGCATAGAACAGAAAGACGGACAGACAGACTTTCGCAACCAATTCCATTCACTAAATCAAGATAAGTACTCACTGTATGCAAAATTTCCATGAAAATATCTTAAACCGCGTGGACGTGTATAGGGCACAACATACAGACAGACAGACAGACACCAAACGAGAAAAAGGCGGATTCGGCATCAGAAGGGTCCAAAACGGATAGAAAACTTGAAATGGGTCGAAAATATTGAATGTACAAACAAACACTCCATTCTTATTTATATAGATTTCGTTTTTCACTAAGTTCAACTTAATACCGTATGTTGTAGTATTAATCACTCATTTACGTAATTATAAAGTGCAGAAATATCAATGAACTGCAGTTTTCAAAAAAGATTCTGGTTTCAAAATAAAGTGAACCATTAAAACATGCAGGTCAATAAGACTCTTATGTGATATAAGTGCGTATCTCAAAAGGATCTTCACTTACAAAGTATCTTCTAAGACTTCAGTGCAGCTCTAAAATATTTTAAATCCCTAATAATCTAGTGGTTAAACGAGTTGCATAATTTTTCTGAACAGCGTCAAGAGCTGAAGAATCAGCGAGTAAGAGAAAAGAGGTTCTTCAAGTAAGATAACCTTATGCTTCATAGAGAAATTCCCTCCTTCTTAAAATGTAATTTTAACCCACTTTTAAAAGTTAGAAGATTCCGTGGACTTTGAAACACTTTAACAGATATTTTTTTAAACTTAAAATTTGAAGTTTTGATATTTTTTTCTTCAACTCATATTTTTTGAAAAATGACCAATTTTAATCCCTTTTAACAATTAAAATGAACTTTTCTGAGGAGATAGAGAAAATTCCTGAGTTAAAATACGTTATAGGGTATGTTACACTAGTAAACCAATTTTTTTACATTTGCTTGAATAGGCTTTAAAAAGATTTTCCTTTTATGGAAAAAATACATATTTTGAGATATTGAAGTTTAAAGCATGAAATTGACCTTATTTCAAGTACTTACAGGTATTTTCTTTTAATTATTTAAAATACCTCTACTCAATATATCTGCATATATTATCTATCATTTTAAACAGAATTGTATAAACATTTATTTAAATTTATAAAAAAAATCGAAATTTTGAAAGATTTTTGTGCAGTGGTCTTCTTAATAAAAATAAAATCATTTGGAAGGACTCTATTAGTCTTCTCCTTAGAATTTAATCAATTGGAAATATTCTATCCCCTTTCTTTACTTGGAATATACTCCTTTCTAAAGATTGTATTTGTAGTTTCCTTTAGAATATACTGTTCTTTGGAAATATCGCATTACTACTTTTCTAATAATATAATTATTTGTAAAGATTGTGTTGGTCTTTTCCTTAGAATATTATCTATTGAAAAGATTGTATTCCTTCTCTTTTTGGAATATACTCCTTTGGAAAGATTATATTTGTTATTTACTTAGAATAGACTGAATTTTACGAAAATATTGTGTTGCTCATTTTCTTAGGACATTATCCATTGCAAGGATTATATCAGTATTTTTCTTAGAATAGACTGAATCCTTAGGAAAAATTGTATTACTAAAATTTTCTTGTAACACTTTTCAAAGATTTTATTGATCCTTTCTTTAAAATATCAGACAATTAAAGAATTTTATTCCTCCTTTCCTTGGAATATATTCCTTTGCAAAGATTTTATTTGTCATTTTCTTAGACTATTCATTGGAAATTCATTGGAAATATTGTGTTGCTCTCTCATTTTCTTAGGACAGAATCCTTTACAAGGATTCTATTTGGCCTTTCCTTAGAAAATAATTAATCCTTTGAAAAAATCATACTACTCATTTTCTGATAATAGAATCTTCTGCAAATATTATATTGGTCATTTACTTAGAATATAACAATAATTGTCTTTCGATTCTGATCATACTTCAGAGATGAATTTTCACGACAGTTACGGCAAATTCTGTCAGAATGGGACATTATTGACAGAAATCTCATTTCACTTCTGTGAGAGATCATTGGTTAAATAAGTATCACAGAGCATCATAATCCACAAAGCAATTAATTATACTCTTTTTATGATTCAAGTGGGTATAAAACTATATCTTCAAGAGGGATTTTCAATGTAAATAGACAAACCAGATGAAAAAGGAATATTTAACTTTGGTCATGCAAATGCTCTTGCATGACACATATTGGAGTTACCTTAAATAAGGTTTACCCTTTTGGCGAAAATCATTTTGACGACATTTAGCTATCAATTTAATAGGCTTTTTTCAACAATCGTATTGAATCAGTTCGAAATTCCTTATTTGGAACTTTTGTGGTGAAATTGTTTTGTGATAAGTTGTTATTTTAATGGATAAAGTTGTTATTTTAATGGAATACGTACATAAAATATAATACATATTCAAGAGGTAAAATACTTTTTTTTTTTTGCGATTTTTTAATATTCTTTCGGAAAAGATCTCTCGACTGTATGTCTGCCACAAAAATATTAATTCTTGTTGTTGCTGTATGCAGTATACAAAATACCTTGAGATAATTTATCATTGAATGTTTGTGGTGCGGAATTAATAATTGATTTAGGACTTAAGATCACACAGTTAGTGCCACCTTTTAAAAAATCTTGAACTAAAAACTGGTATTAAAATTTTCCATCGATAAATTACCGGTATTACGAATGTTTTTGAGAATTTTTGAGTTTAGAATTAAGTTTTATTGGGATTATTTGAGCAGCCAGAATAAACAAATTTAAATTCAAAATAAACTTCGGGAATAACTTCTTGCTAAATGGGGAAAATATAACCAAAAAATCGTGTAAACCTTTTAAATCAACATTAAATGTAAATTATCTTCAAATGATCTTAATTTTATCATTAAATTATTCCATCCACAATTTTTGCATTTATTTTTATAAACAATTGTTAAAAAATCAGCACAGAACAGAAATTAATTAAAGCAAACATGAAAAACTCCTTAAGGTAATTTTTGAAGTTTTTCATAACATCGAAAGCCGGTTGGAGCCAATGCTTTGACTCACTCGGATTGGATATGGTCACACATAGCTTGTTGTGTTGCTCCAGTGTGAAACAGGGCCCGATCGGAAGAGTAACGGATTAGCAACCGGAGTGTTGCGAGTTCGAATCCAACCAACGAACGTCGTTTACAAGGAGGCTGAATCTGTCTTGTGCTCAAATGTCCTTACAGTGGCGTGATGTGAAATTTTGGTGAGAGAGGTGCCAACTCAGATGCCTCCTCGTCATCTGACCGTGGTCCAAAATTATGTGGTGTTGTCCCCGGATCTGTCCCTTCAGGGGTTGATCTCGGACCGTCACCAATAGCTCGTTTTGAAGCTCCATAACTTTAGAAAGCCTCTTTGAATTTTTTTCTTGTATATTAGCAATGAAACTGGACTCTAGTATGCTCTAGTACGACGTTAACTAAAAAATTACCAATTACCAATTGTGCGCTATCATTGTAATAAAATTTTAATTTATTTATGATATTTATGAATGTAGGTATAGATGAACGTCGCACTGGAACAACACAACGGGTTATTAGCAACGGTCTGGGTAATTGGTAATTTTAGTTAACGTCGTACTAGAGCAACACAACGGGCTATTGACGACGGTCCGGGATCAGTCCCTTAAGGGAAAGATCCGAGGACAACACCTCGTAATTTTGAACCACGGTCAGATGACGAAGCAACACCTGAGCTGGCACCCCACTCTCCAAACTTCCACGCCAACCCAACGTGAGGACTTTCGGCCACGACAAATTTAAGGTGCACCAGCCGCCTCTACACCATACGTTTACAAACATCCATGCCCGGACCCGGATTCGAACCAGGAACCTTCCGATCTAGAGTCTAACACCTTAACCACTGTACCGGTTGGTCGGCAAATGGGATCAATCCTAAAGAGAAATATCTAAGCACAATGCCTTGGCCGTGGTAGCCCTGTTTTAAGAGTATCGGATTGGCAACAGGAAGGTTGCTATTTCGAATCCAATCAATGACTGTCGTGTACAAGGGCATCTGGTGCACGTTAGATCTGCCGTGGCCCAAATGTACCCCACGTTGGCGTGGTGTGGAAATTTGGACAGGTTGTGTGCCAGCTCAGGCGTGACCTCGTTATCTGACCCATGGTTTAAACTGACGTGTTGTGGTCCTCGGATCTTCCCATTCGTGTTCGATCCCGAACCACCGTCAAGAGCCTATTCTGCTGCTCCAGTGCGACGTTAATCACGATGTCTACCTACTAACGGGATTTTGAACCACGGTCAGATGACGAGGTGAGACCTGAGCTAGCACCTCACTCTCCAAACGTCTACACCGCGCCAACGTTAGAACATTTGAGATAAAGACGGATTTAACCTACACTAGCCCTCGTGAATACGTCCGTCTTTGGCTGGACCTAGTTTCGATCTTTCAACCCTCCTATTGCTAATATTCTTCTCTTCTAACAGGGCTACAGCGGTCATGATAGTTATGGAATTGAGCATTCATTTTGAATTTCTATTACTATGTGCTGAAAACCGTGTGCTCTTATTGTAGTAAAATATTCTTGCATTTCATATTCACAATCGGTAGTCGAATTAAAGTCGTACAGGAGCACATTGCACAGCGGGATACATGTGACATTCCGGGATCAATTTCGTACAGAAAGATCCTAGGAAAACACCTATGAAATTGGTGATTGGTAATTTTAGTTAACGTCGTACTAGAGCAACACAACGGGCCATTGACGACGTTCCGGGATCAATCCCTTAAGGGAAAGATTTGAGGACAACACCTGAGCTGGCACCCCACTCTCCAAACTTCCACACCAACCCAACGTGAGGACTTTCGGCCACGACAGATTTAAGGTGCACCAGCCGCCTCTACACCATACGCTTACAAACAACCATGTCCGGACCCGAACCAGGAACCTTCCCCTATGAAATTGGAACCACTGTCAAATGACGTTGTCAATTTCTGAGCCCTGACATATCAACCAGTCTCCAAATATCCACACCATGTCAGCGGGAGGACATTGGTAGCCCACAAAATACAAAGTGCACCAGCCCCCACGTACATGATCATGGTCTTTAGTTGGATTGAGTTTAGAATTCACAACCACTCGGTCGCTAATTAGCTACACTTCCAACCAGTCTACAACCGGAATTGTATCTGCATGAAATTTAACGTTATATTTGTCGGTATCTCAACTGTTTTGAAAAACGTGTGCGGCCAATGTAGTAAAGTATTCTGCTATTCGGATGTTTATGACATTTAGTTTGAATTTTCGTTTGGGTTTCTAAATGTGCAGTCATAATAACCATCTAATGTTAAGAATTGTCAAGCATTTTTAAAGAAAACAATGTCTTAAATTTATTAATGGGGGATTCAGATGGATTGGGTGTGATTTTGTGGCATTGAGTCCTCTTGGGGGACATATTATGAATTCAGATGGATGTGTTTTACTAGACAATAATGTTTTATATGCAACTTAAATGCATTCATGATAAATTATTTATTATTTATCTAATAGTTGTGAACTTAGAAATAGATGAAATAAAATGACGAAATCAAAGAATTCGAAAAATAAATTTTAGAAAGAAAATATCTTCTTTGGGCATCGAATATTTTCTTAGAAAATGCATTTTGTTCTGAAATGTTATCGCTTAGAATGAAACTAAATTTTATTCGTGTGTTTTTGACAGTTATATTTTCCAGTATTTTATTTTTTTACCAAATCCAATGAAACACCACGATTTTTCAAAAGGTGAAAATATAAATCACAGTGGTGGTAGAGAATGGAAAAATATATGTTATAATATTGTATTTTCTCGGATTATTTAATCATGGTTACTTTAGAAAAATGAAACATGTCATCTTTAAATGTAATAAAAGTAGTCTACTCTCATTTTCTAAGCAGTAGGCTGTGCTTTTCGTTGACTGTTTACCAACTGTGGCTAATGGTTTAAAAGTAAATATAGGTCAATTTCTGCCAATAAAAGAGTAAATTAGATCCCGATTATAAAAAAAAGGATGGTAGGTATTTTAATATATCACAAGAGCATAACAACGGGCTATTGGCGACGGTCCAGAATCCATCCCAAAGGGAAAGATCCGATAGTATCACGTAATTTTGAACCCCGGTGAGAAGACGAAGCAACATCTGAGCTGGCCCACCACTCTCCAAGCTTCTACTGCACCCCTAAGTGAGGACATTTGAGGCCCAAACAGATTTAACGAGCACCAGCCGCCTTTGTACACGACGGTCTTATATATATATATATACATATATATAAATAAAGAATATATATATATATATATAAAGGATGTGTGGGAAGGGGTATGTATTATGTGTATATTGTCTATACAAATCTCCATTGTTTCACCAATTCACACCAGATTTGGTACACTTATACTTTAGAACACTACTGAAAACATAGGCTATTTTTTCCTGTCTTCAGACCAATTTGTAGCCATGAAAATTTGCACACAGGTAGTCATAAAAGTGCCTCTCGAAGCCCCACTTTCAAAATCTAAAGTTTGTTTTTCTGCAATAAATGGACACGGATAAGGAAACACGTTCGATAGAGTTTGTGTATATGAGTTAACACAGGAAAATGTAGCCATCATATTTGAAACACGAGCAACGCCGGGTTATTCAGCTAGTATTTAATATACAATATAGTATATATATTTATAGTTTATATATAAATATTTTTTATATATAAATAAATAACTGTATATTTTTATATACAGTTTATATATAAACTGTATATACACTACCCAACAATAATGGACCGGACGCCAGCGATTTGCAAAAAATCCAACTACATGTTTGGGGGCGTTTCTCGTGGTATGGCCTGGGACCTTTGCATGTTGTTCCTGGTAAACTGAACGCCGACACCTACATGAACATTTTGGACAATCAGGTTCTTCCTACGATTTGGAAAGTTTAGGGAATGGACGAATGTTACTTCCAGGACGACAACGATGTCATGTTGCAGCCTCTGTCAAACAGTGGTATCAAGATATCGATGTAAAACGTCTTCCCTGGTCTGCTCAGAGTCCCGACCTAAACCCCATAGAACATTTGTGGGACGAGTTAGAGCGACACCTGCTAATCCGAGAACCACATCGGTAATCTACAACTCAGCTGGCGACATTCTTGCTGCAAGAATGGTCACAAATACCCATAACTGTGTTTCAAAACCTTGTTAAAGTATGCCCAGAAGGGTTGCTAGTGTATTTGGAGCACGTGGGGGCCCATCCGTCTATTAAAGCATATATTATTTCCCTTATACCATCACATCTTGCTGTCCGGTCCATTATTGTTGGGTAGTGAATATACCCATTACATGAACAAAAGTATTTGGACACAGCATGTTTTTTTAGAAAAAGTGCTTTATAATTATATTTAGTAACGGGTAGACCCTCCTATTACAGCTGCAACACGTCGAGGCTTACTTTGCATAAGTTATCTGTAAGTATTGGCTGTAATAGCTCGCATGCCTCTTGCAAAGCTGTGTGAAGAAAATGTTGTGAAGATGGGTGTGCGTGCCTGTATCGTACTCGTCGCTTCAGTTTGCCCCGCAAGTGCTTGATTGGATTGAGATCGGGGCTCTCAACTGACCAGTCAAACAAAATCACGAATCGTCGTATTATTGCGAGTGTAAGCAAGGCCAAATCGTCCAGAACGTCGAGGTACACGTCAGCGTCCATGGTACCAGGTACATAAAACAATAGGCCGAGTCCTAAACAGATAAAACGACCCCACAAAGATGGATCCTCCTCACTTCTGCAGTGCTCAAATCATTTGATACATACAATGCATATATAAGCTTTTTCGGAAGTTATTACTTAAATCGTGTAAATACAATTTTGATAAATCAAAAAAAATTGTTAGGCCTATGCACCGACAATTATTGTTATTAGTTTCCAAATTGAGTCAGAATTTGATTTATAGGCATACAAATTACTATGGGGGTAATTAAAAATAGCGACAATATGTGAAAATAAACTCCATGTGACAAGCATATCACTCAATTCTAAAATAAAATAATTACACTACAACACCTGAAAATTACGAAACAAGCATACGTAATCAAAATTTTACAACAAAATTATGAAAAGTATGGCGAAATTCTTATTTGCCTTCACTTAAGCCCACTAAATTGCAAGTATTATCAAAAAATATTGTTAGCAATTTAATTAAAACCATCTATATGGAACATTTTAAAATCCGAGAAATGTCGAAAAATGTGAGAAACGGGTTTTCGGAAATCATTTACTATATTTATCTTTGCGCGTTTGATGTGGTATATTGTAACTATATGACTGGGAAACTATTTTTGTTACCCACAGTAAATATTTCTGTGTATATAACTCTTTTTTGGAACTAAAGTTAGTTCTAAATTTTTTTATTAGATAATTACTACTAAAAACTGCTAATTACTATAAACTAAATAAAACTACTAATTACTATGAAAATTTAGAACTAATACCTAAAATTAGTTCTAAACTAACTAATTACCTACTTTAGGTTATATGAATTATATTTATATAAACTAATTTTTAGAACTAAAATAAGAAAATCTATTTTGATAATTGTATAAAGTCAAACCCCTTGATACAGAACTTTCTGATCTCATTATCTGTACAGTGATCTCAGCGTTTGACCCAACACAACTACTAATGCTGACTATATCTAACATGTTTCTTCCAACTCCATCTCTTGTACACCGAAGAATGTGATAAATGCATCAACCATCACAAACTTTGATGCGTTCATTCATTTTTCTCAATCATCCATAGGGTGCAATGAACGGTGCGATGCACGAAACCGAAACTACAAAACTATTGTCTCTCATACAATGAAAGCGTACAAGAACATATACAGGAACTATACGAAAGAACGAACAAAAAGAAAATGTTAGGTAATAAGGTTCGATAATGACTTCGAAAACTTCTTGAAGAAGCATAAGCTATCATCATCTTTAGATTAAACTAATGATACAAGTGATTAATACTAGTGTCGTGCGCTATTCATTCAGTAAACCTTACAAATGGTATTCTTTCATTGTCATTGAGAAATATTCACTTTGAAAATAATGATTAGAGACCGAAATCTGCATCTTTTTCATGGCAAATTTATTTTCCTATTGTGTCTACAAAACTTCTGTAAGTTATACAAGAATATTGTAATGATTTTCTCAAAGACGAGATGGGTGTGAATGAACAGAAACCAAGGGGTTTAGTATTTAACCCTCTTGGTGGCTGTCCAGCAACCTCAGAGTTGTAAACCGTGTAGGTTCGATTTCTCCTAGGGTGTATTTCTCTTTCCATGTCCATGTCTCTTGTGTCTGTCCATTACTTGACATTGTCTTGTATCTGGCATAGCATGGCCAAATATGGCCCTTGCGCCATAAGACTCCCAATCTAAACAACCAACTTGTTTGTGTGCTTGGTGTTTATCTCGACAAGGTAGCGACTAGGGATGCGACATCGATGGCAAAACATCGATGTTTTGAAACATCTATATTCAAAATTAAAACATCGATGTTGATAATACATCGACCCAAAAACATCGATGTTTTTAAATATGGATGTTTTTAAAATTCAGTGTATTTAAACTTTTTCCCCCATTTCTTAAAACTGGTTTAGCAACTAATGATGCTGCATCGGCTCCAATACAACGAGGTTTTTTATAAAACATTGACATCGATGTCGCATCCCTACTTTTCAGACCCTTCATCCTTGGTCACTTTGGTCTAAAAGTATGTTCAATTTGCTGATTATGAAAATTATGCTACTGGTTTTTTTTTTTAATTTTAACGGTACTTTTTTCATTTACAAATAATACATCGACAAAGTAAAAACATCGACAAGTATAAACATCGATGTTACCAAAACATCTACCCCAATACATCGATGTTAAATACATCGATGTTTAAAAAAAACATCGATGTTTTGCAAACATCGACATCGATGTCACATCCCTAGTAGCGACCAGACCTTGATGGACGAGGTATCTTGTCATTAAAAGAAAATTAACCAGATCTTGGATCTCATCATAACAAGACGGCAATATTTGGAAGACGAGGGACACCTTCAGTCACTTTCTATAAGTGGTTGATTATAAGTTACTAGTCCGGTCCTATTCTAAAAATAATTTTCCCTTAAAGTATGCGGTAGCCCAATTGGAAGAGCAACGGATTAGCAACCAGAGAGTTGCGCGTTCAAAACTCGGTCCAGTCAAAACCCGTCGTGTTTACGGGGGCTGGTACACGTTAAATTTACTGTGGCCTCATATGTCCTCACGTGGTTTAACTCGGCCAACCTACAGTTAAGTGTCTATTCTCAAGTCTAGTCATTTGACTTGTATTTTGACTAATCTAGAAATAAAATCGTTATACGAATTTCATTTCAAGTTCGTCATGTAAAATGTACTTATATTATTTGCCGACTTCTGTGAAAAATATTTTTAATGCTAGTTTTCATAGCATTACATTCCTTTCAGTTGTGTTTTTTGAAACGCAATTTGATATCATTACATAAACAAACGTGATATTAAGATCACATACATTTATCTTTCACATTGTCATCTTATATCAATTGAAACCCTGAAATTTGCATGTTTTTGACTTGTTTCACTTCACGTTTAGGGTTTGGATATGTCTTGGTGGATGTTTACACATTACATATCCAATATTGCTAAGTTAGGGTTGATTCACGTAAAATGTATAACTAATGTAATTTATCATACTGCTCGAGCCGCGGTAGCTCAGTCAGTAGAGCGTCGGGCTCGCATCAGAAGGGTTGTGGGTTCTGTCCTCGGCGGAGCCTACAATTCTGATGATTGCGAGATCGGCGCTTCGACCTGGTTAAAGACCGTCGTGTTCACTAATGGTGACTGGGGCACGTTAAATAGGTCGTGGTCACAATGTCCCCCATGTTCCCATACCAAATCAATACCTCTGGGGGTACCTGATCAGGGGGTTATCGGCCTCTGATTGGAATCTAAATTACGATATGTGTGAGTGAATGGATGTATGAAAGGGACCTTCCTGTAAAACGGATGTGTCATGTATGTCGAGCAAAGTCGGACTTCCTCCCTGTGGGGCTCAATAACATGGAAGGCGCACTCCCCTCGCCTCTTCCCGTCTTCGACGGGCCTGGCACTCCTCTGGTCTGCCAGTGTAGGCATAAGAAACAACAACATCATACTGCTCATAAGTTATGGTTGGTTATAGTAAAAGATAGAACTAATTTAGTTTATCAAATTGCTAAGTTGGAGTTCATTCAACTACAATGTAGAATTAATGTACTTAGGTACAGAAAATTGGTTAAAACACATTTTTTCATTACAACCAGGTGAACCTTAACTAATTTTACTAAATGTTTTTCATATTTCTCAAATTCAAAGAAACAACCATTTCCATCAAAAAACACCATCAGAACTATGCAATACTTCAAAAGAGAAAATAAATAAAATCACTAATAAAAATATTCCATTCATGTTTCAAAAAGTCTTTTATTTTCAGATTTTCTTGCAGTATTCTAGTTATGAAACTTTATTTTGAGGAAGTCTTAACTTTTAGTTTTACTCACTACATGAAATGAACTGAAAAATTGAAGTGAAAAATTGAAAAAAAAAAAAAAAAAAGTGAAAAATTGAGTGCTGTAAATAAAAATCAAATTTCTTTAATGTTTACATTTACCTTATAATTAAAGAGTGGAATGAAATATGGAAAATCTTAAAAACTTTAAGGGAAATACAAAATAGCGATGATCCTTAATTTGAAACTACGATTTTAGAAGTGGAAATTTTTAAAGGGATGAATTCAATTCTTCGAGAGATAATTTTTTTCAATAACTTTGTACATACTAGTTACAAATAGGGAGATAAAAAATGTCTGAAATATTTAGTTTGAAAGTTGTACAAAAATAATCAAACTAAGAATTCAATGTAAGCATTTTCAAGAAGCATATCTGGGGGGTGTGTCTAACAAAAATATCTATTAACATTTCACCACAGTTTTAAAAATTAAATAACTTCCAAACTCAAGTGCCTTGTGTTCTGTAAACCACACAAGAATGGTTAATACGAGCGTGATGCCGTATATATATAAAAAAATTAAAGTATTGACATTTTTAAAGATAAAAAAATTCTTAGGGTACATGTTCCGTATACCGCCTATCCAAACTATTTCTCTGTATCTCAGCCTCCTGGGTTGGGAAATCAAGCTGGAAACTAAATTAATACCATTAGGAACAATTCTCCTTTGGTTTCCCGCCATCATATACCTTCTTTACTCAAGTCAGTTTAAGTTAACTAGTAAAACTTCAGCACGTTTCCCAAGAGAATTTTCAAGAGTAGGTTCTTAATATCGCTTACCCCTGTTCCTATTACCACCTGCCAGGCGAAATGAGGAGCTACTATTAAAAACTATTTGCTAGTAGAGCCATATACATACCTACCTTTAGTATTGAATGTAATTTCAAGTCATATAAACGAAATTATGATTTGGATGCACTTACCTGGATATTACCTGAATTGATTGGAGACAAAAAATACGTTGATCACAGCTCAAACACTTCAGACGTAATATTGTTGTTGATATAACTGATAGGATACAAAACCCTAGACCGTCGAGGTAACTACATAAACTAAGAGATATCGCGCATAGTAGCTTGCAAACACAAGTAGGCGATATTAAGCACAGGGGTGATATTTGGAACACCTACCCTATCTATTTATTAAAATGTTTATATGTATCTAACTATAAAAGCAACTTGGCACAATCGATAACTATGCCTGTGGTACAATACATTGCTTAATTCCAGTGTTAGGCACCACATCAATAAAAAAAAATAACATTTTTTGTTCTGCAAAGCTAAATACAGAGTGCTCTAGTGTGTTTCAAAACCTCTTTTTAACCCTTCTGGTAATTGTCTCTCAACGATGTATCTCGTCATTAGTAAAAACACTGACCAGATCTTGATTTCGTCATCATCAAAAAATAACGAGATACCTCGTCATTAGCAGAATTAGTCATATCTTGATAGACGAGATATCTAGTCGAAACCACTTAGAGTTGAATTTTGTGTCGCAATTTGGCATTTTATTCAAACGTAATTTTAGCATGTATCGCTTGAATTTAAAAAATTCGAAAAAACGTCAATAAATAAAATTGGTTTTTAGCCAGAAGTATTTTTCTTATCCGGTAGTTTGTGTTTACATTGAAAATCCATATTGTAGGAAGTATTTTCTTAATTGTATTCGTGATTATGTTTATTTTCTTTCAAATTTTTAGCTTGTATCCGAATGAGATGTCATTTACTCCAATTATTCCATAAATTAAAAAATATTTACAAAACACTAGCGCCCTCTGTATTTAGCTTAGTAGAAAAATTCTTATATTTTTGAGTGTCGCAAAGTACCCCATTGGCGTAATTATCAAGTACACGAAATGCAATTCAATTACTTTAAGGTAAACATTCCAAGAAATATCTTGGAAGATTCTTAATCATTAAAATGGAAGTATTGCTTTAATTTTAACAGAATACATGCGAAGTCACGTATTAATCATTGTTGAGAATTAGTGATTTTATTTATTTTCGTTTCAGTAGAATTCTATAATTGCAACTGTGTCTTACGTTAGTCGGAAATATATAATCCTCGAATCAATTGCATTTTCGACGAAACCGAATTCTTCGACGAGTTTAAGTGCAAATTGAGTTTGAATCTGTTATAGCTTCTTATTCATTATTCTCATTCTTTAAGTTTTAATTTCTGCTAACATTCATTGTGGGGTAAGGAGGTTTTACTTTTTATTAGTTCGTGGAAATACTTGCATCAAGAAAAATTACGCATGCATCAATACTTTTCTCATTTTTTTTTAAATTTAAGCTTATATGAACCATGAAGCAAGGATGTTTGGAAATTCTTGAAATAAAAGTTACGAACTTATTATTCTGACTGTCTCAAATAACGCTCATCGAGCACATATTGAGGTATTGGTATTCGCAATTAACGTCAAATTGGAGCATCTTAACGGACTAACAAATTTTAGGAATGGCCTAGTCTTCCAGTACCGTAATACAATAATGTTAAATAAGCGTTATGTTTAATGATTTTTGACGTAATTGTTTGGCTGACTTTGGGGTTTAGGGCGAAAGGGCCATATTTGACCATACTGCGCCACATACAATCATACACAATAAATGCTTTAATGACACAGAAAAGAGAAATACACCCAGTGTAATGGTAATGGAAGGTTTTAATTAAAATCGCACTAGAGTAACACAACGGGACACTGATAACGGTCCGGAATCAATCTCCTTAAGGGAAAGATCCGAGGACAACGCCACGCAATCTTGAACCACGCCACTGTCAGATGAAGTGGTAACACCTGAGCTGGCACCCCACTCTTCAAAAATACACCCAGGCAGAAATGCACCTGACAGGAATCGAACCTGCACCGCCTACAACTCGCAGGTTGCATCGCGAATACCCACCACTAGAAGAAACATCCAGTAGATAAAGATAGTGAAACCCCGATTGAATGTATTTCAAAGTAAAGAAATAATGTTAGATGCGGGAAAGGGGCTAAATCGGGGTCGGTTGGTTGGTTGTTTTAGGTCTTATGGCGCAAGGTCTGATAATGGACAAGCTGCGCCAAACGCAGATCCGTACGGTAAAAATCGTCATTTGACGATTGTTCAAAACTACGTAGTGTTACTCTCGAATCTTTCTCTATGGGATTGATATAGGCGATTGTCGTCAATAGCCCGTTGCAGGGTGTCAAGATTTGAATCACTTGATTTAAATCAACGATTAAAATCATGATTTTAATCAAATGATTTTTTTTTTAAATCACTGATTTAAATCACAATTAATCTTACATTTTTATAACTAAGTAAATACACCATAGAAAAGTCACAGAAGTGGTCAAATGCTTTAATTTTTCTGCAGTCATGGTGATTTCAGCACTAATGGCTACACCAAGCTCAGAGAGAACTGGGTCAATAACTGCATATGATAAAAGATTGCAACAGCCAATTGTAACTTATTAGAATATACTATATACTGGAAACAGTAATGTAAACACACATGACATAAATCTAAATGCCAGGAAGAGTAATGTATAAACATTTCTGATTAACAGCACTCATAATATAAACACTTAAAAGAAGTATACAATAATTTGATTCAGAATTATAAACTAAAGGGGTGACTGATTTTATTAGCTAAAAATACACAAGTGGGAAGTAAAGTTTTTAAGGCATTTGTCAGCTCAGGGGTTCCTGAAGTGTGTGCTGCAGCACCCTGGGGTGCCACGTGGAGAGATGAGAGGTGTTGTAAAGCACCTGTAACCTCTAATCTAAGCTATTTCTAAGTAACAGAAAAAAAGGGTTAAGGTCACTCATCAAAAATCGGTTTACTCCCCAACCAAGAGCATGATGAAGGTAATTTTATTTGTTTTATTTATATTTTCACCAACCTATGTTTTCTTATTAAGTAAAATTAAAGTGTTTGTGTGTGAATTTTAAATGCTAGTTGTATTAATTATGTTTATGTTCTTAATTCTCTTATTTATTTTTCAAAGTGTTACAAATATGAAATTTGTATATATTTGTAATAATATACCACAGATAAATATTACATGACGACGAGGGTGCTGTGAGAAAATTACAATTCTCTTAAGGGTGTCACCACATGGATAAGTTTGGGAACCTCTCCGTTTGCTTATTCTTTTAGTTAGCAATAGAGATTAAAAGAGTAGAAATATACATTTTCACACACAGCCTTTAAAATGTCATCAGGAAAAAAGAAAGATCCAACACGAATTAAAACTAAGTGAAAATCCGATCAGTATTGCTGCTCGGCAGTTTTATTATCAGAATTTACTATAGTCTGATTATTTTCGAGTTCTATTCTACTTCTCAGACTATAGTTTAGGTCTGTTACTTACACTTGCTGAGAAATTTGTTAACATGATGATGTAATTTTCTCAAGAAAAACTATGTAGGATGTCAACTTGTGTTTTAAAGTTAAATAAATGTTAAGTAAATATTGATTTAACATGCCACAAATTCTGATTGTTTACTTAAAATAAATATTGGTTTACATGTCATGTCACAAACTCAATTTTTTATTTAACAAATTTATATATATTTATTATATAAACAGTGTTTAAGGCCTGCAGAAATTTAAATAGAAAAATCTTATTTAAATCAAAATAATCCGATTTAAATCAAAATAATCTGATTTAAATCAAATAAATCCGTTTAATTGATTTTTTTTTTAAATCATGATTTTTTTACACCCTGGCCCGTTGTGTTGCTCCAGTAAGACGTTAATTCAAATGCCTACCAACGGTAAGGTAAAAAATATTTTTCTCGTGGGTAATGAAGGTAGTTAATTATCCTTGCACTAGAACAAGACAATGGGCTATCGGCGATGATCCGGGATCATTCCCCAAGGCAAAAGTCATCCGGTAAGATAAGGTAATTTTAATTAACCTCGTACTAGATCAACATAACGGGCTATTGATGACGGTCCGGGATCAATCCTCTAAGGGAAAGATCCGAGGACAACACCTCGTAATTTTGAACCGCGGTCAGATGCCGAAGCAACACCTGAGATGGCACCCCACTCTCCAAACTTCCACACCAACCCAACGTGAGTACTTTCGGCCACGACGTATTTAAGGTGCACCAGCCGCCTCTACACAATACGCTTACAAATATCTACGCACTGCCCCGGATTCGAACCGAGCCTTCCTATCTAGAGGATAACACCTAAACCACCAGACCGGTTGATCGGTCCCTTAGTTACAGGGAAATGACACAAAAGGAACTTCGAGAGTAACGAACCGATGGGCAAAAAAAAGACCAATCATATGAACCGAAGTAAGTATTTGGACTGAACTTCTGACCCACGCGTCCTTCAAAGTGGACTGTATTGCGAAATTGTACAGGTATAAAAGTCACATCGAAATCAAACTGCATTTAAAACCGAAACATTTCATACGATTGCATATTTATATGGCATCAGCTGTTGAACTGACTCTTCCAAGCTTGCCAACTCTCGTTTTCAAATTCGAGAGTGCGGTTATGCACGTTTTAGTAACAAGTTTGCAAATTTTATACTGACGTTGACAATCGCACGATCCAACAAAACTTTGAGAATAACGATGAGACCGTGGTAGCCCAGTTTAAAATGCAATGGATTTGCAGCCGGAGGGTTGCGAGTTCGAAACTAGGTCCAGCGAAAGACCGTCGTGTACAGCTAGTGCACATTAAATCTGCCGTGGCCTAAAATGTCCTCACGTTGTCGTGGTGTGTAAGTTTGGACATTGAAGTGCCAGCTCAGATGTTTTTATCGACATCCGACCGTGGTTCAAAATAAAACTAAGTGTTGTCTTTGGATATTTTTCTCTTCGGAATTTATCGCGGTCCGTCACCAATAGCAACCGGTATAGTGGGTAAGGTGTTAGCCTCTAGATCGGAAGGTTCCTGGTTCGAATCCGGGTCCGGGCATGGATGTTTGTAAACGTATGGTGTAGAGGCGGCTGGTGCACCTTAAATCTGTCGTGGCCGAAAGTCCTCACGTTGGGTTGGCGTGGAAGTTTGGAGAGTGGGGTGCCAGCTCAGGTGTTGCTTCGTCATCTGACCGTGGTTCAAAATTACGAGGTGTTGTCCTCGAATCTTTCCCTTAAGGGACTGATTCCAGACCGTCGTCAATAGCCCATTGTGTTGCTCTAGTACGACGTTAACTAAAAATTACCATTAACGTCACCAATAGTTCGTAGTGTTGCTGCAGTGCGACGTTAATGAACTACCTACCTTAATAATAATGTTTCTCCTTAACTTTTCCCAATATCTCGTCCACCAATATCTAACCAATTTTGCTAGTGACAAAATATGTCCAGGGTTGGCAAGTTGGGCCCAGCCCAGAAAAACCCGCCCGGGTTTTTCTGGGCGGGCCCACCAACAAAAACCCACTGGGTTTTTGTTATGAAGTGGGTTTTTGTAAATAATCTGAAATATATATATCCAAACCCGCCTGGTATTTATATGTTCGTATTAGAGAGTGTACTGTACACAAAAAAAAATTAAATCATAATATCATTAAACTTGTAACAAAAACAGTTGATAAAACCAACAAAATTTACATGAAAATATAATATACTATTACAAAAGACTATAATTAACATGAAATATAACATTCCTTCAGAATAACAACATTTTAGATTGAGCATTTTATTCTAACAAAATGTAATATTTGACGGTTACAAAATCACTTCCATCGAAGATGCAATAGCTGCACCAAATTGCACTTAACAATGCGTTTAATTAAAATGTTTAAGAATATTAAAGGGATTAGCATTATAGTGTTTATTTTGTTTTTCATATGTACAGTTATTATCTGTAACATTAAAGAATTATTGCTTTTGCATTTAACTTTTTTTTTCATTAGAAAAAATCAAGAGTTCCTATGTAATGCTATATATTTATCCTTAGAATGGCTCCAAAATGTTTTTGCATAAAATTGCTTCAAAACAGTGTTTTTGAAGAAATCCCCACCCCCCTTATCAACCAGTTTCCACTTGAACGGTAACTGTTTTTCCTGTGACTTACACAGAGGTATTTAGATAATTTTATAGGACATGATTTTTAAAAAAAGGACGTTTACTTTGAAATTATAAAATGGGGTATGCTTCAGATTGAATAAAAAAGCGGATCTGCCCCCCCCCTCAAGGATGTGGCCAAGGGGGGAGGTCCAGACTTCTCCTTCAGCTAAATTGGACCCATAGACTAATGTTAAAACATTTTACTTAATTGAAATTTCATATTATGGACCCCCCCCCACTTAACAAAATCCTAGCTACATGCTTGCCCCACCCCCTTGACCACATCACTGGTTGCTACATCAAGCATAAAAAGATCAAGTTAGAATGATATTCTACTATTATTTATAAATACCCAGAAAACACCACTAAAACCCAGAAATCCCCACAAAAACCCACCCGGGTTTTTGCCAACCATGAATTTGTCGTCTTTAAGTTGCAGATTTTTGATGATATCGAGATCGAGATTTGTACAGCTTTCTTCTAATGGACGATATATCTCGTGGAAACCACTTGAAAGGCTAAATATCTGAATATGACGAGATTTAAATGTATACCTCCAACTTAAACCCGAAGAGGGGTTAAGATTGGAAGTCACAATGGCGATGGTTTTTTAGCTGCCTTTAATTGTTCTGATTATTTACAAGTAAACTACCAAGTAATGAACCTATCTGATACTCAACCTTCCCAGTGGTATCGACGAAATATCTCGTCCATCAAAATATGAACAGCTTTGCTAATGACGCGATACCTCATCCTCAAGACACTGTCGATTTTATGGTGACCAGATAAAGATCTATCTAAGAACTAGAGACAATTGAATCTTCATGTACGAGATATCTTGTCATCGACATACTGTCGATTTTATGATGACCAGATGGTGATCTGTTTAGTTTTCTAAGAACGAGGGACGGCCAGATTGTTATGGATGAAATATCTCGTCCGTCGCGATCTGGTCAGGTCTTGTAATGACGAGATTTCTTGTCGAAACAATCTCCAGGAGGGTGTAATAATCTTTCTAACATATTTATACCATCCACACATCACACGAAAAACATTTTACTCGAGCATATATTAATCAATTAGCACAATAAATCACATTACAATAGACAGTACTAACATAGCTTATGAAGGTTGTATAGCATAGATATAGTTAACATTCTAAATCAACCCTTCTTACGCTAAAGCTGTTAGTCTCCCCAACTCCCGACATTAAATTTTCTAATCTCCTTTCTTAGTCCTCTTAACTTCTTAATAGATCCGCCTCACTCACTTATCTAAGGAAGCGAAGCGTTGCTCTGTTATGAGTCCCCACTCTACTATTTCTAATAAAATTTTATATCCCTCTGAGCGTAGAAAGATTTCTGAGTAGAGTATATTGTTCGTACCCTCAACATAATTAATGACTGATCAACCACACCTATTAGTAGAAAAAAATCAACGGATTCTTTTCAGATTGGTTGTAAATATTATTATATTAGGGGTATATACTAAAAAAAGGCGTTTTTTTATTAAAGATGTAAATTTAGTGTCGGGTTGTTGCAAAATTTCGTCCCGTTTTTAGCGCTAGATGGTATTGCATCGCAAAACGAAAGTGCTATCTATTTACTTCACATGAGTAAAGTTTTTATATTGTTTGAAAGAAGGAATTTCAGCGAGTATTTGGGTAGTCATGCGGGGTAATTGTAAACAAGGGGTAGTTGTAAATAAGCGATACAAGTGTCCACGTGGGATTCCGAGAAACTTAAGTGTAGTGAAATCTGAAAGGTGGCAATCCTGAGGATGCAATATGGCAATCTCGCATTTCTTTGAACCCCAGCTGATAACAATATGTTTAGTTGAAAAATTTGTGCTTTAAACGTCTGGGTTTCTAAGTTGTGTGTTACATTTTCTGTTGCCCTCCATAATCTATTGACACAGGTATGTTGTTCCAATTCTTTACAACTTCCAGTTAGGTTTCTATCTAACAGAAAATCATTGACTTTTGCTTCTTGGAACTTTAATACACCTGTTGTTTAATGTTTACAATTACCTCCTATTTTTCGAGGAATGGGGTAATTGAAAATATTACTTTTCCAATAATTTCATTTAATTTGGATGGTAAACCAATGTGGCTTTCTGCGTTATTATGTACGTTGAGTATGTTTGAATTCCATTTTACTGAATTTTTCGTGTTCATTGGGAGCAGGAAATATGATTTACTTAAACATCAGACATATGTTGAAGTTCTTGCAGCTGACCAAGTTCTGTTACGCCTGAAGGAGACAAAAGAGAAAAAGAACAAAAAGGAAGCCGAGTCAGAAGAACGTGGAAGAGACAGGAGTAAGTAAAAAACCAAGAAAGAAGCAAATGGAAAGGAAAGCCGGAGAACTCGAGGATGAGGAAGTATTGAAAGAATTGACTGACATTGAAGATGAAGAGTTTGAAATTCACCAAACTTTCAATCAAAATATGGAAGACGATCTTCTGAGGGAAATTACAGATTTGGAGCCATCAATGAAAGACACTGAAACGATTACATTTCTGCTTGTAGATGTTGAGGGGGGAACGAGAAAGAAAACCCATTTTTCATATGTGTGAAGGGTGGATGTCGTTTCAGAAGAGGAGTTTGAGGTCACCGGACTCAAAAGCAATGATAATGCAAAGACAAAATTCGTTCTGGTTGAAAAAGACAAATTCAGTGTTACCAAAGACCATGTCAAAGCACTTTTACCTTCTCCAACCTGTTGGAAAGAAGGCCGTATAGAAATTTTCCAATTTGAGGGCACTGGTAACGTGGAAGCAATGTAATGTTTGTTTGTTTTTGTACTCAATTTTTAATGTTTTGAATTTTTAAATTTGTGGTTTTCCGTTTCTTACACTAGTTACATTCTTTGTTCAATAAGTGATTGAATTATTTATTCCTATGTATTCCTGGAAGTTCATGATCAATGCAACTTTCAAGGGTCCCGATATTTTTCTGGGGTAAGAAGTGGGAGTATGGGGTAAAAGTTCAAATTGGGCTAATTGTAAACACGCTATTAGCAGGGTCAAAGTACCATTGGAGTTTCTTCAACTGTGCCATGACTACTGCTCGTACTATCACTTGTTCAATATTCAATATCAGGATTAAAAAATCGTTGTTTACAATTACCCCTACTTTTAGGTGTAATTGTAAACACGTGGGGTTATTATACACAGTCGATTACGGAGTGCAATTTCTTTTCTGAAATCTTCGTAATAGTGAAATATCAAAGTAGGATAGTGACAAGTTAGTTTAGTAGGTTGAACAATGCTTAATTACTTCATCAAAAGTTTGAAAATAGGGATGGTGAAATACAAATTTTGTTTACAATTACCCCGCCTTACCCTAGGTATATATGTAGGTATTTTAATTAACGTCACACTGGAGCTACACAACTGGCAATCGAAGACTGTCCGGAATCAAACATGAACGTGAGCAACAGAATCCGAGGACAGTCCGAGGACAGTCCGGAGCCACGGTCAGATAAACTTTCCAAAGGATTCTCTTTTAAGGAAATGAACAGAAGAATCGTGTTTCAATTGATGCAAATCTAAAGAAGAGTGTAATATTCTTTCCCAAAGATTCTAGTCTTAGGAAATGAGCAGCAACGGAATCTTTTCAAGGTATTTATTCTTGGAAAGTAGCAATAGAAGATTCGAAAGATCGAAAGAACCATCATTCAAATGATGTCTTCATGTACTTATTAAATATGTTGTGGATAAAAAAGTGTATATATGTATGTATATATACACAAACACACACACACTACTCGCAACAAATTTCAAGTTCGGGTGATTAAAGGATTAAAAATGTCAGTTTAATATGAATTGGTGTAACTAACTCAATGAGTAGAGTTTAGGTGAGACTCTTCCAAATCTGTATTAGACCGCCTTTAATAGATTTCACACAAAACATAATGGATAATTCGAGGACTTAGTTATAGAAACTGCAACTTTGTATCATCCCTTTTCTAAACGTGGCGAGTCAGGAGGATATTACTGTCTATGAAAAACTGAAATCATAGGCAGTCCATCTTAAAGGTCAGTTTTAAGGCTTTATTATTTTTTTTACACAAAACCACTTCTTAATGGAAACTTGATGTGGGATTTCACTGTCTTGAGCAACCTATTACTTCGAAACCTTCTGTTTTGTGATCCACAAAATACAGCAGCTGCCAGTGACGGAGTACAGGATTAAAAACCGCGATTTTTATCTACTCAAAAAGAATCCGCAGGAAACAGTCAACTACAGGCAAATCCAGTTTCCTTCTGCAAACATGAAATATCGAAAATAAAATCCCTACACTTCAGAGAAATCCCATTTCCAAGAAACTGGAGTGGAAAGAGTATTGAAGCATTAGCAATTCTATGGAATTATTATCAAATACCATACCCGTCAAAATGCTACTTACAATACACAATACAGTGTGCTTCGAAATTCTCCCGCGACACTTTAAAGGGTGGTAATAAGGACTTCAAAATACATATTTTTCTCAGAGAATGTATATCGGTAAAGGTTGTGAGTGTATTCTAGAGGGCACTGTTTGGCGCGTTATTAAGTCATTATTTTTCAACGTTCTGAGAGCTTTGTAACAATAATCCAACATAGAAACCTTTAGTCATCCCAATTTAACTTCTCACTACGGTCCACGTAGCAAGCTTGGATGAGTACCGGATTACAACCGGAGGCTTAGGAGTTAGAAACTAGATCCAACCGAAGACCTTTGTATACGTAGGGGCTGGTGTATGTTAAATATGCCGTGTACTCAAATGTTCTCACGTTTGTGTGATGTGCAATGTTCGACAGTAGGGTGTCAGCTCAAAGTATCCGCAACGTTAAAAAAGCCAATTTTTACGAAAATGTGCATTTTTTATTAAATTTTACTAACAAAATCCCTTTACTTTTGTGCTTCTAAAACAGTTCTAATTTTTAATGTGCGATTAATAGAAAAAACGTTAGGTCAATTTAAAATATAAACGAAATCGTTAAGTTATACCGAAAGTAGCGTAACGAAACCGGAACTAATAATAAGAATATTCTATTTTTACCACAATTTCAACCCTTTATCTGTTATAGTAAGTTCAAATAAAAATAGTTATGTAGCTATAAAGAGGACACTACAATTTTTTAATAAAATTCACTTATTTGTTGGAAGAATTTCGCAATATCTTTGCTCTCTTGGATTTTGTTTACAAGCATTTTCCTCAGAATTATATTTTAAGCATAAACATTGAATTCCAGAAATGATAACTAAAAAAGTTATTGATACATATTTATAAAAATTTGTATGCACTTTCGAAATAGTGTCTGCTAGTGCATGCACTAGAATCATATTGATACCTTAATTTTTTGTTCTTATATATGAGCTTGCATTTGAATATCGAGGTTGCAAATTGGTAAAAATTCCTTTAAAATTTTTCGATGTGTCATAGAACCTTTATTTTTTTAATACATTTCTACTTCTAGTAGAAGCACTAGATAACATCAGGAAGTTTACTCTGGACATGTTTTCTTGCTACTAATTTAAATTGTATGCTCTGTATCATTTTTCAAAATCTTGGGGAAAAAACTTCAAATTTACACACAAAATTCCACTTTTTGTTAAATTTCTTTTTATTTTTTTTAATTTTAATTATTGATAGTGCAAAATTAATTTTGAACACAAATAATTATAAAAATAATTTTAAATTGCTTCTGCATAGCCTTTTTTAAAAAAAGTGCTCCGAACGTATGCGGATACCTCAAGTCGTAACTTGGCATCACACCATAGTTGAAAATACGAGGTGTTGTCCTCGCATCTCTTCCTTCGGAATTGATCGATGAATGTCGTTAATAGCCCGTTATGTTTCTCTAGAACGACGTTAATTCAAGTGCCTTCCTATCTACCCAACGTTTTATATTTAATTTAGATGCTATTGGTGATCATGGTGTGAAATATAAGTAGATTGAGCATTGCTATTGAGTGGAGCTTCAAAAATTGTGCCCAGTATGTCGACTGGTAGTTACGTGACTACCTTGTAAAAATTAATTTAGTTGGCATATTTGGCAACTTTTTGCCACATTTGGCGATATAAAATCTTATAATATGATAGGTGTGGGGATTTATACAAAGTGCCAACAAAGGTTGTAAATCGCCAAAGTCACAATCCTATGTCGAGAGAATCAATGAGATGATAAATAAATGGATGATTTCTTCTCCAGTCCCGTCAATCACTCATATGATGAATGTTCGTTTCCACTCGTCAGACGAAAATATTCTAAAGATCACGTTACTACTAGGGATGCGACATCGATGTCGATGTTTTCAAAACATCGATGTATTTAACATCGATGTATTGGGGTCGATGTTTTTGTAACATCGATGTTTATACTTGTCGATGTTTTTACGTTGTCGATGTTTTATTTTTAAATGAAAAAAGTACCGTTATAAAATTTTAAAAAATAACCAAGTAGCATAATTTTCATAATCACAAATTGAACATACTTTTAGACCAAAGTGACCAAGGATGAAGGGTCTGAAAAGTAAGGATGTGACATCGATGTCGATTTTTTCTAAACATTGATGTTTTAGGGAAAAAAACATCGATGTATTGGAGCCGATGTCGCATCACTAGTTACTAAACCAGTTTTAGGAAATGGGGAAACAAGTTTAAATACACTGAATTTTAAAAACATCGATGGTTTGGGGGCGGTGTATTATCAACATCGATATTTTTATTTTGAACACCGATGTTTTGCAGTCGATGTCGCATCAATAGTTGCTAAACCAGTTTTAAGAAATGGGGAAAAAAGTTTAAATACACTGAATTTTTAAACCATCGATGGTTTTGGGGCGATGTATTATCAATATCGATGTTTTAATTTTGAACATCTATGTTTTGCTGTCGATGTCACATCAATAGTTGCTAAACCAGTTTTAAGAAATGGGGAAACAAGTTTAAATACACTGAATTTTAAAAACATCGATGTTTAGAAACATCGATGTTTTTGGGTCGATGTATTATCAACATCGATGTTTTCATTTTGAACATCGATGTTTCAAATCATCGATGTTTTGCTATCGATGTCGCATCCCTAGTTACTACTAGTTTTAGCCCCAGGTGACTGGGCACATAAAATGTGACCATTTCTCTCCCTACTTTAATTTTTCTTCTATAGTATTCTCCTGCTAGACGGAGCATCAGATGATGAATTTCCACCCGGCAGACGAAAGCAGTCTAAGGAACACGTTAGGACTAGTTATGGTCACATAATCGTAGGTGCATCAAAAGATTACTATTTCGCATTTTACTTTTAAATTTCTGTTCTGATTGTGAGTCTCAATATCGTATGGAGTTGTTGATGCCATTCCATTAAATACTATTAAACGATGTTTAAAGTGCCATGATGAGATCTCTTTCAACGTACCATCTTTACCTCTATCCTTTATCCTCTGTTTTACTACTCAACAATAGAATTTATAAATCATTTCACTTTTCTTTGCAAGCGCTCATTACGAGCCCGAACAAAAAAGTTCTCAGAGCTAGTTCCAGAAGTTCCACGGAGAGATATTAAATCCCAAAGCAAATGGAAGCTCTAAGCACGACTTCCGTTTTTCAGCTTCCGTCTCATTTACTTGGAGGACAATAAATACAGGTCCTCCTCTCCGGTAGAAAATTAGAACTTAATCTTTTCCTATCTGAACGGCCGCTGCGAAATAAAGCAAATAACATTTCCGGCAGCAGAGAAAATGGGTAATGTGGTGCGTTAAAGCGTGTTTACGTGTTTCGTTGATTCGAATTTACTTACCGAGGAAATGCCAACTCTAATGTGGTTTGCAGCTCGACGACGTACCTTGAGAGATTTACCACTCTATTCATTTAACGAGGATTTACGGTGGATTGGGTAAATGGTCTTGGCTCTACAACGCATAAAAATTTGCGCTGGCAATTGAAAAGTAGGCCATTTTTCGTGAGATCTCTTTATCAAGGTAACAAACACTCTCCCCCAAGGCATTTATTTTCATACCACACTTCAAGGGGAGGAAAGTTCCCGAAATGATTCCGTAATTGAATGAAAGCACTAAAACACGTCTGGTAGATAAGGAGACGGGTGTTTTACAATTTCTGCTTACCCAGATAAATTTTAGTTGCTGGTATGGGAGAGCTTTCCGTTGTAAATGTAAACATGTGGCAAAAGAAAAAAAACCTGGTTAAGAACTGACTATGAAACACCTGTTCATTGTAAAAACAAACACGTTGCTGGAAGAACAAAAATACTTTCCGTTAAGAAATGTGATTATGAGAGGGCTTTCCAGTGTAAATGTAAACAAGTGGATGAAGAAAATACGTACTTCTAGTTCAGAACTGTGATAATAAAAGAGATTTTCAGTGCAAAGGGAAACACATTTTTGGAAGAAAAATACTTTCGGTTGAAACCTGTGAATACACTAGACTTGTGTCTAGTGTATTCACAGGTTTCAACCAGTGTAAATATAAACTAATGAAAGAAGATAAATTCTTCTTGTTAAGAAATGTGATTATAAGAGCTTTTAAGTGTGGGTAAACATAAAAAGAAGTGCAAAAAAAAATCCATCTCCTTAAGAACTAAGATTATGAGAGTTTTCCAATGGAAAAATACTCCTCTTTAAAAAATGTGATTATGAGAGAGTTTTACAAAATACATATAAACAAGTTGAAGAAATAATATTACTAGTTAAGATCGGGTGATAATGAAGGGAGCTTTCCAGTATAAATAGTATAAACAAGTGGAATAAAAATCCTTTTGATTAAGACTGGCAATTACGATAGAGGTTTCCTGTGTGAGCGTAACCACAAGTGGAAGAACTGTATATGGCTAAGGTACACTGTGATGATGAGAAAGCTTTCCAGCGTTGACATAAACAAGCGGAAGAAAAAAAATCATTTTTAATAAATGGAAATTATGAAAAGCTTTCTAGTGTAAACATAAGCAAACTGCTGGATAAATAAAAATAATTCTGGTTAATAACCTCGATTATAAGACGTTGGTTGATATGTTTCTATGATGCAAAAGCTATATTTGTCCAACCTGCGACAAGAAATGACAAGTAAATGGACACACACAAGGAAGCCTTTACATGAACATAATAGATAAATACACCCAGTGAGAAGTGAAGCTTGTGCCGATAACAACTCACAGGTTGATAGTCCTCAAGTGTACCCTCTAACCCACGACAACCTAGAAACTGTCAGAAGGCTTTCGAGTACAAAGAGAAACAAAGTACTAGAACAAAAAAGTTTATCAGATGAACTCAACATAGTGAGTGCATCACTCAATTGTATAGCAAAAAATGCTTTAATGTGCCAAAAAGCGGTGGTTTTGTTACATTTCAAACAAAATTCCAAAATTTGAAAACATGGGTTTTTCTTATTCTTCGATTTTTACAACAGATTACAATGATGATCGAAAAAAATTAAGGAAATCAATAAAAACCATATGTGCACGGCAATTTAACGTCAAGCATTCTCCAATGAAAGAAAAATGCGATTTTTGTAGCTGACTTTATATACTGCGTTTTATGTTGTCAAACCATGTTTTATGTTGTAACTCCGTCAAAAATGATAGATCGTAATTGAAAATTTTTCTCGATCTGAGGAGTTGTATATAAACCCATAAATTAAAAATTTAACTTTTCGATCGTTTTAGTGGATTTTGACAGTACACTGTCCCTTTCACAGTAATACATAGAAAACCCAGATTTTTAACTAAGAGGTAGGTTGGTAGTTAATAAACGTTGCACTGGAGCGAGTTATTGGCGACGATCAGGGATCAATCCCAATGGGATGAATTTGCGTACAATACCTTGTCGTTTTGAAGAACAGCCAGGTAAGAAGGTCAATACCTGAGCTGATATCCCACTCTCCAAACTTCCACACCACGCGTTCATTTGAGTCCACAATGGACTAAACGTGCACCAACCAACAACGTACACAACGGTCTTTGTACCTAGTTTCAAAATGAAAACCCTCATAACATATATTTGGTCAATATATTTTAAATATTTCCTTAGTTGACTATACCCAAATAAAAGTTTGCAATATTGCATTGGCCAAAATAAAATTTTATTACGACTTCTATTAGAGATACTTAGCCATTTTTTACCCTATATTTAATTCCCATGAGCAAAATACAACGTAATGGAAATTCGTTATTAAATCGATTAGCAGTTTTGTCGCTGCCTTAGTATAATTGATGAGCATGTAAGAAGAGTAACGGATAAGCAACCCAATTCGATTCCAACCTAATACCGTCATGAACAAGGGGGCTGTTGTACTTTAAATGTGTTGTGACCACAAATGTCCTCACGTTGGCATGGTGTGAAAGTTTGGAGAGTGAGGTGCCAGCTCAGGTGTGAACTCGTCATGTCATGTGACCTTGGTTCAAATTTCTATGGTGTTGTCCTCAATCTTTCCTTTCGGGTTTGATATCGGACCGTCGTGAATATTCCGTTGTGTTCGTTGCTTCAGAGCGACGTTAATTAACTACTTACTTATAATAGGTGAATTTTAGTTACATACACTCAATAGATCAACTGCAATTAACTTTTCAAGTTTTTTTGGCTATATACTTGGAATGGAATCGTTTGGAACGAGATTTATAGGCTAACTAGCCAATGCCTGGCTAGCCCGGCGTTGCCCGCGCCCGTGGTGATGGGTTTTTATCTTGTGTAAAATTTTCAACAGATTTCAAATCCGTTGAAATTTTTAATCTGTCTTTAATGATTCCGATTTTACGAAAAAATAACATAAAAATCCCAGTCAAAATGTTTTTATTTCTTTGCTCACCTTCCCTTAAATGAAAATTCACGTGACGTCACAATCTCTTGCGAAAATATAAAAGATTAAAAGAAAATCAAACGAATAAGATATCCATCTGTTGTAAAATTTTCCGCAGATTTCAAATCCGTTAAAATTTTTATTCTACCTTTAACGTTCGCTGAGATAGAAAAAAGCACTGAATAACGCCAATGATAACGTTAGTAATCTTTACTGGAATCCGTTTCGCAGGAAATCAAAATGAATGAATCTCGAAACAAACGAAGGTCATTCGAATGTGTTCCCTCCTCGGAGATGAAAAAAAACTTGGCATGGTTCCTAAGGCTGATGTCAAGGTGACAAGTGAGGGCGAAAAGTCTAAATTTTTATGTCTCTTCATTCCTCGGAATTACCGTGGTAAAATGAAGAATGATGAAAAAAACTATTAAATTCATTTTAAAATGTTCTAGATTGAATTTTAAAATTCGCCTCGATCCTAAAATTACAAAAGATTTTCACTACCTGTGTGCCAAATTCCATTACTGTAAGTGCCATATATTCGTCAGGACTTCGTGGACAAGAAACAAACAGACAGACAAACACTTCCTTTTATAATAGTAGAGATTCTGTCAGTTGGAAGCCCCTGGAAAAATTCTATTGTTCCTGTCTACAGCATAGAATCCTTTGTAATTATTCAACTGCTCATTTGATTGGAAGGGAACAATTTTTTAAGATTGCGTTGGTCATTTACTTGGAATAGAATCTTTTGAAACGATTTAATTAACATATTATGTTGATCAGAATCCATCTACGAGAGATTGTATAAGTCATTTCATGAGATTAGAATCCCTATACAATCCACTCCAGCTGCAATTCAAAGAGTGTCACGAGATTTTCGAATGTTGTAGTATACAAAAATAGAATATATAGAGTAAACTTTGAAAATACAATATATTTATCTCCCCTTAAATTAGAATATGAAAGCTTAGAAACATTTTATTGGTCAAAGCAAGTCATGCAGTGAAGACTGCCGCTTACAGTTAAGCGAGTGAATCCCTCAGAGATGAAAACATATTCTTTGTACGCGAAATGTTGAAATAGTACAAAATAAATACGGTTGCTGTGTTTTGCTATAAGACAGTCTACCAACTGCGAAATACTGAAAAAAAATCAATGAAATTCGCTGATACATACTCCAGAAAAAAACAAAACATATCCTCGGGAGAAAAGAACGGGCGGCTTAAGTATGATAAAAATGTCATTTCGGAAGGACCTATGCTCTTATATCCGAATCAGGTGTGTTTTTCGTGGAAACATGTAACCCTCAATTCAAGACAAAATGTAAGTATTACAAATAGTACTTTGAAATGCTTCAATATACCTATTGATTTGTCTGCATTTTGTGTGGGATGTGATGGTACTGTCGTCAATACAATAGTTGAAACAGTTGACCTGTCAGCTTCACCTAAATGTATTCCCTTCCAGAAACAAGATACGTTGAGTTTTCTATATTGTCTTTTGGGTTTAGTGTATTGTATATTTTTCTTTAACTTAGTTGTAAGAATTGAGGAGCTAGTATAGAGAAGCGACCTGATTAATTGTCAAGAGGAGGACAATTTTAGCCCTTTGCGAGGTTCCCCTCTTAACCCTCCAAGTGGTTTCGATAAGATATATCGACCATAAAAATGTGATACTTTTGGCAATGGCGAGAAATGTCATTTATCTATATTTAATCAATTTTGGCAATAACGAGATATCTCGTCATCAATATTTTGACTGTCGAATTTCTTATGAAGATGAGATCAAGGTTTCTTCTAGTGACGAAAAATCTCGTTCATCAAGATTTCTCTAGTTTTGGAAATGCCGAGAAATCTATCTCGTCCATCAACATTTGACCAATTTTGGCAATGCCAGGTTATCTCGTCCACCGATATATGACAAATTTTGGCAGTGAGAAATCTCATCCATCAAGATTTAACCAATTTGACACTGACGAGAAATCTCATTTCCACAAAATTGGAATCATTATTAATTGATTACTCTAATCTATTAATCATTTCTTAATCAGATCATATTAATATAATCAAGATTTTGACTGCAGATTTTTTTTTATAATGATGCGACCAAGATCTACTCAGTTTTGCTAATGACGAGTTAACTCATCGAGACAATCATTCAGTGAGTTAATTCCATCTTGCAACTTGCAGTCTTTCTTGCACCATCGAACGATTTTTGACCATCTTTTCAAAGGATTATATTTCACAGAATGGGCCAATAGAATATTTCCAAAGGATTCTGTTCTTAGGAATGGAGTAATGGAATATTTCAAAAGGAGTGTTTATGTTAACAAAGACATTCTTATTAAATTCATTTACCTTATCGAATTTCAGTTAATTTTAAGATTAGAAATACCTTTAGCAGTAAGTTAGCATCAGGACAATTGATATAATTGATGATGTAAATTGATAAATATATTAGTATCGCAATAATAGAATTCGTGGGAAATATCCTTAAAATGTCATAAGTAGAATATGTGATTACTTTTCCAGAAATATTTTTATTTATTTAAAGTAAAATCTTATATATATTATACTAAGCAACACTTAATTAAAATAAAGATCTGGTTTATATTTTACTAAATGATATTTATGTATATTAAGGGAAAATCTGATAAAAAATTGTGAAATGATAATTATTTAGTTTTTAGTAAAATAGGCTTGTATTATTTGAGCAAAAGATTTTTATTAGTTTTTTTTATTTAAAAATGTTTTTTTTTTTTTTTTCAGGAATGAAGTTTATCTTTATTGATAATTTGCTTTTGATACGGCAACGCAAATGAAAAAAAAACGATTGGGAAATGGTCCACACACACCCAAATATATTGGTTTGACTAAATAATGTTAATGAAATAGTTACTAATACATGAATAAAAATTATTAACTTTAGTTTCGTGTCTGATTGTCAATCAATGAGAACAAACGCAATTATTTATGCCCAAACAATAAATGTCATATATTTTGTAAATACCTATTTTTACCGGAACGGGTTAAATAATTCATTATGCATTTGGATGCAGGTAATAGTGAAATTAAAGCTTGAAACAATAAACAAAATGATATTTAAACAGTATTTTATATAATAGTTATAAACAAAATTATATTTAAATAATTTATGAATTATAAGCCAAATTATAATTATATAGTAATAATGGTTATAAACATGGTTATAAGCAATTATATTTAAATAATAATTGAACAAAAAATTAAAAATTTAAAAATTTGATAACCATAATAAGATAATGTTTCAACTCGAATCTTGATCTGATGCAATTACTTCAGTTCATTAGACAAAAAATAGAATTTGAGATGTTTTGTTATTGATAGGATGCAATGAAGATCTTTACAGATGTGTATGTGCTTATTATTTTGCACAACACTTGTATATAGAATGGTTTTATATTTTACAATTTTGTGTAATTACAAACAAAATACTGTAAATATAGGTATGTTTCACAGTATTTGTTGGAGCAGGGAGAGACAGAAAATATGTATCGCACTACTAAATTAATAATAGTAATATACTATTAATGTCGATCAAAATAATATAATAATAATATAAAATAATATAAATATATTATCAATAGTATATTACTATATAAATACTATAGTAATATACTATTAATATAGTAATATACTATTGATAATAGTAATATATACACACTTAAAGTCAATTGACGAAAAGAAATGCAACTTAAAAGGTAATTTTAAGTAAAATTTTTAAAACGGGTCATTTGGTAAATTTGGAATCAAAATAGCTTTTCTGTTTGAAATATCACCAGATATAAATACTCTGTAAAATGAGAAACCTGTTATTATTTCAATGAAAATATATCTTATTATGATAAAAACATTTGCATTTCATATTTTGCAAAATGCTTAAAGCATTGAAATTAGTATTTCAGTCTCTTGTGAATATTGCTTACGTTTTGAATGTTGCTTTTACAAAATATTTAATTGAAGTATTACAAAAATTCTCATTTCCTAGTTGCTATCTGAAAATGATGAATTATTCTCTCACTTCATATTTATCTCTCTCTTTCTCTAGTACTACGTATATACCAATAATATTCATTTTCAAATACATTTTAATCCATGACTGATTAGCGTTTTAGTTCGTGGAATTTAAGAAAGGTTTAGGTCACACTAATAAAAACAAGTTTCAAGCGCTTGTTTGCAGAGTCTAATAACAAATTTCTAATGATGATTGAAAATACAGAAGCACGACTAGAAACTAAGTTAAAATCAATACCTTATTTTTATAAATTCATCTAAATACACCATCTGAACAAGTTTCCTGGTAGTATTGCTTTTGCCGCAATTGAAACACGAGTTAATAGCCGCGTCTATTGGCTGTAATAATCCATGGAATCTTCCAATCTTTGTAAAAATGTAGTGATACTTCTCATACAATAGAATCATTTATACATATTCTGTTGCTCCTTTCCATGGAAGAGAATCCATTCGAAATATCATATTGTAACTTATCTTAAAATAGAATCCTTCAGTAAGATACAGTTTGTCATTTCCTTCCATAACACATATAACTTCATAGTCATATCTATTTGTTGCAACAATTCATGAATTCTTTCAAACTTAACAAAGATAATGTTGGTTCTTTACTTAAAATAGAATTTCTTACAATCCTTCTATTGTTCCTCTCCCTGAAAGTGAATCCTTTGTGAAGATTATATTGCTGTTTATCTTAAAAAAATGATTCAGTAAAAATCTGTTTGTCACTTTCTTCAAATAGTGTATCCTCTTTTTGGAAACATTATATTTATCTTCTGCTTTGAATATATGTATGAACAGATTCTATTGATTGAACCTCAAATCGAATACTTTGGAAAAGTTCTATTGGCCTTTCCATTAGAACTGAATTAATTGAGAGCATTCTATTGATATCTTCTTTAGAATTTGGAAATATTCAATTGTTTCTTTATTTAGAATACAATCCTTCCGAATCATTGCATTAGTTCTTTTATTATATAAGTAGGGTTTGGGGTTTAATTGCTCACGGACATATCTGTCCATTCTGCCTTTCCTTAGAATATTAACCTTTCAAAAGATTATATTGGTCTTTGTTTAGAAAATCATTATTTGAATTAGGGAAACCACTGATTCTTTACTTAAACCAAAATTATTTGAAAACATATGTTGAACATTTCATTTGAATAGAATAGTTTGGAATGATTCTAATGGTCCTTTTCACTCAGAATATAATAATTTGAAAAAGTACTAAATCGAGAACGACTCAAAACAGTTCCGAGGCACAACCTGTGCCTCGAAAGTGAACCTGGTTACGGTTAGATATATGTTATGAAAGAGGGGTTAGATATATATTATATTATTGTTAGATATATATTATATTATTGTTAGATATATATTATATTATTGTAGATATATATTATATTATTGTTAGATATATATTATATTATTGTTAGATATATATTATATTATTGTAGATATATATTATATTATTGTTAGATATATATTATATTATTGTTAGATATATATTATATTATTGTTAGATAAATGTCATCACTTGGTTGGTTGGTTGGTTCATTGATTTCGGTTTTATGCCTCAAGGTCCAATAGTGGACAAGCTGCTCTAAACACAAGATTAAATATTATTAAAAAAACAACCAGGATAGTAAAAATAATTTTAAAAGGCTAAAATATACAAGTATACAAACGAGGAATACAAAAACAGTTTGTCAGAACCAAAGTCTAAAAGGGTTTATTTAAGAGATGCAATTAAAATATAATGTATTATATATATGCCATAAAAGTCCAGAACGATGTAAAGAGACAAAAAGTGATGGATGAGGTGGGTGATGCAACAATTCAGATAAAATAGGCGATGTGTTAAAAAAATATTGGTAAAACCGTCCAAGACCAGAACAAGATGTTAAAATGTGACTAATGGAAGGAGGTTGTTGGCAATGTTGGTACGATGGTGCGGTTTCGCCGACCAATAGAAATCGATGAGTGATTCTAGAATGGCTAAGGCGAAGACGAGTTAGAAGAACATCGAACCGTCGAGATGGGAGTGAGACGGCCTGGAAGATGTTAAAAAGTTTATTGTTGATTTGCTCCCTCTAGTCTTCGCGCCAATCTTTCCATTCAATATCCTATAGAATAAATACTACGGAGATCGTGGTATGAAATGCGAAGGTTGAATGGGGTTACGATATTTTTTGCAGCGGTATCGGCCAGTTCGTTGCCAACAATTTCGATGTGTACCGGTATCCAACAAAATTTGAAACCCCAGCCACGTCAGGTGAGTTTTTTATGAAGTTTTAAACATCATATGCCAAAGGATGTCCTGGAGAATCTAAATTTAATGTCTCCAAGACACTTTTGGAATCTGTGTACAACATAAAATTTTGAGCTCTAAGGCTGGAAACATACTTTAAAGCTTTGTAAATATCTAAAAATTCGGCTGTAAAAATAGAGATAAAAGATGGTAATAAATAGTTAAAAAATGACAGATACACAATTAAAAGCGCATCGGAAATGATTTAGACTTTAAGCCGTCAGTATAAATTGATGTCTGATTTCTAAAATGATGAGACGATGAGATAAAAAGCTTACGGTAGATGATCGCGCTTGTGTTGGACTTCTCAAAACCAGGAAATAAATATAAAAATTATAATTTACATGATTTCCAGTGTGGTATGGTAAAAAGAGTTCTTCAGCAACTTCAAATGAATACAGGCGAGGGGGGGGGGTGCTCCTCAGGGCATTTCTCATGCGAAGCCCGAAAGTCGGAACACAGGACGGGTGATTTAAAAATAGGCGATCAAGAGAATTCTCCATAATTATATTTTGTAGTGGATGGTTTGGATGCTCCAAGATTCAGTAATACTGTGGTAACGACAACAAACGACGTGTGAAAGCTAAAGATGGTTCACAGCATACCACGTGCAGACTTTTGACGGGTGAAGTGTGGATTGCTCCGGAACAGATCCTCAGTGCAGTGTGCTGTACAGTATCGAGCCTTCTAAACACAAACTGACGGGTGGAGCCATAGGCTTCGCAGCCATAGTAAAGTCTGGAACGAATTAAAGCTCGATAGATATTCATCATGGAGGATCGTTCTGCCCCTCCCCAAGATGTTTTCGAGAGTACCTTCAACAGATTGAGTTTTTTCTCGCACGACATCCGAAGCTTCACAACGTGGGGAGAGGAAGCTAAGTTTCTGGTCAAAAATGATACCGAGAAATCTTACTCTGTCCTCTGCGATCCAGACATTACAAAAAAAATTTCTGGGTCAGGATGCAGGTTCCGACGTCGTCAGAAATGAACGCAGGATGTCTTTTGAGCGGAGAAGCCGAAACCGTTCTCGTCATTCCACCGCGTCAATCGGAGACGAATGCCTGAAGTTGTCGTTCGATGTACCGCATGTCTCATCCTTGGCAAAATATAGTTAGGTCATCCACATAAATATATCCTTGGACAGATGGTAGTAACTGAGATAGTATGTCATTTATTTTGATCGCAAATAACGTAAAGCTAAGAACGCTACCCTGAGGTACGCCCTTGCCAATCCAGTCAGGTCATCCACGTACAATATTCCCTGGATAGTTGGAGTGGCTAGAAAATTTTGAATAAATACCGGCAGATCTCCTGGAAACCCAAGAAAATATGTCGTGGAGGATTCCATATTGCCAGGTACGTGCATACGCCTTCTCCGTGTCAAAGAATATAGAAACCAGGTGGTTTCGGCGTAGGAACGCATAGCAAACTTGAGTTTCAAGAGACAAAATGTTATCTACCGTACAGAGGGCAATACTGAAACCGCTCTGAAAAGGTGATAAGGCTTGCTTCGTCTCATGGATATAAACGAGACGAGTATTCACATTCCTTTCAAAAAGAGTTAGCACATACAGCTTGCGAGTGCGATTGGCCTATAGTTATATGGATGTGTTGGATCCTTTCCATGTTTTTGAAAAGGTATAACAATGGCCCGTGTCCAATCCAAAGGGAAGGTATGTTCCTCCCATATGCGATTGAAAAGATGTCAAGGAAGGATTGACGAGAAAGGTGTTGCAATAAAATGTAAGAGATGGCATCAGATCCAAGTGCTGTCATCCTGGTCCCTTTAAGACATCACATCAATTTCCTCTTAGTAAATCGACAGTCATAGGCGAGTTCGGTACGGGAAAGGAAATTAAAACGACGGGATTCTGCGCGATGTTTCGTGCGCTAAAATGTGTCCGAGTAATTGGTAGTACTGGAAGCTGTAGAGTAGGCACGCCCAATGGCGTTTGCAATCTGGACAGCCTCCGATACATACTGTCCATTCTCTTCCACGAACGAGATCTTATGTTCGGGATACTATCCCATCGCTTTTCGAACTCGGTCCCGTAACTGCTTCGAGAGAGTGGCAAATGTTATACCTGAAACATACTTTATCCAAGATTCCCTTTGAGTGCGCCGTCGCACTCGACAGAAAATACCCCAAGCTTTCCTTTGGATCGTAATGACTGTAGTGCATTCTTTATTCCACCAAGGTTTAGAAGTCTTTTGAAAGGACTTTGATTTCTTGGGATAACCTGATTAGCAGCTTTAATCATAACATCGGAGGTTCTTTCTATTCCCTCGTCAATGTTGTCCACTACCATTCGCTCTGATATAATGGCCTGAGATGTAAAAACAGACCAGTCGGCTGCCTCATAAACATGTCGTGACGGGCAGCTAACAGGATCATTTCCTCCGATATGAATAACGAATATTGGGAAATGATCGCTGTTGCCCAGGTTACTACCGACAAAAAAAAGATAGAAATGGTAAGATGAAAGGAGAGAAGATAGTGAGGTCGAGAGCATGAAAGGTTCGGGTTGATTCGTGGAAGTAGGTAACTTCGTCGTTATTGAGCAGACAGAGACAGCGATCTGTCATCAGCTGTTCAATCTGTCGCCCACGGGAATTGGTATCCCTACTTCCCCAAAACACACTATGACCATTAAAGTCACCGTGTATGATGAAAGGTTCCGACATATGATCCAAGTTCTCAAGGCTCTGTTGCTGGATGGGAGTAGTCTATGGTAAGTACAGAGTAGAGATGGTAATCATCAGTCTCAATTGTATTCTTGCAGCTACGGGATGGTATTCTGCCAGTCAGGGTTTTAACGTCATCCAGTTTGTGTTTGTAGCCTCGAAAGTTTCAAGAAATAAAAGCTATTATTTATTGATAGAGAGAGGAGCAGCTTGTGGCCGCTCTGGAGATCTCACGACCTTCATTTTAGACGTTATAGTTGTCCTCCAAAAGTTCAGAGGTATTTAAGTCGTATATGTCCTCAACAGAACGGTGGAGAAATTTAGATTTTCTGGTGTAAGGACTTTTGACATCTATTTTTTTTTTTTTTGGAATTACACACAATTCTTGTAGTATATTTACTATTACATTTTTTTTGCAGTGCGTGTTGATAGATCTGGAATATTTGAAGCTACGGTTTCAAGATTTGCAGGGGAAGTATGTGATGCAGAAGCTTTTTTTATTAGATCGTTTAATTTTAGAGACTGAAGGTTTTTGTTGTATTGGCGGTAAGTTAAATTTGAGAAATGGAAAATTTATTCCGAAAGAAGGATGTTTGCGTAATTGTACTACATATATAGTTTTGGAAGCCGCTGCTGCTTAAGAAACCTCAACTTTTGGAGTTCGAGATTCAACTAGTTTGCGAGCTTCTGAATAGGACAGTTTTTGTGTTGTTCTTATCGATTTTATTTCTTTTTCGAAAATCTATTTGCTACAAAATCGTGAATATGCGGTATTATCACCTTTGCAGTTAATACAGCAGGGTTGAGCTGTGCAGTTATCGCTTTCGTGGCCGACTTTGCCGCAGTTAGCGCAAGCGTCGGCTCAATAACAAGTGCTTTTTAAATGTCCAAACCTTTGGCACTTAAAGCACCTTGTCGAATTTGGAACATAAGGGCGAACTGGGCAGCTCAAGTAAGCCACTTTAAGATGAGGTTGAAGTGTCGGTCAGGATAAGATGTTTTGCAGGAAAGGATTTTCCTTCCTGACGGATGTTAATGCGAAAGACTCCGCACCACGTTTTGATCGAATAGATTTGCTAGAGAATCTCCTCCTCCTACGTATGCAATAAGTCTGTTTCAGAGATTACACCTCATGAGTGGTTTAAACTCCTGTGTTCAGATACAGAAACTGCAAAAGATCCCAATACTGTGGATTTAGAAAGAAAAGTCGCCTGTTTCGAGGATTAAACTTCTATTAGAAGGTAGCCTGAACGAAGTATTTGTATGGATTTTACAACAAGAACAGATTAAATGGTTTTATTGATGAGAAATGGAGAATTTTTTTTTAATGAGTTGCTAGTAGCAGATACATCGGGAAGTTTAACAATAAAAAAAACACGCGTTTGAGTGAAAATTTGCATTTGTTTCCATAATAGAAGGAAAAGAAATTCGGTCACCGACAGAGCCACCCACCACGGAGTCCTACAAGGGCATGCAAGCATCTGCATGGGCACTAGTCGGTGACTACGCTCACGGCACACCCCTGGAACAGCATTCACCCTTAGCGAGGTGTCCAGCAAGTGGCCGATTGCTTAGCCCTTGCCGACGACGAAGTCTAATCGACCAGCCGATTGATGCATACGGTACCATTGTACACCGCCCGTTTACCTGAAGCCGGGGCCAAAGCAGTGTATTGGGTCAGTATATCGTCCCTTAACTGCCAGGATCCCTTTTTCCAGGAACACGGGACTCCATGCATGGCAAACACATGGGTGATATAATCCCCAAGAGGAGCTGATAACAACAGAGTGGCGAAAAGCTTCTCAAGGGGAGCCCTCACCTCCGAAGAGGCAACCACAACGAGGGAGGAGAATTTCAATAGTGGACAAGCTGCGGCAAGCAAAAGATCAAGTACTATCAAATAAAATCTTTTGAAAATAGTGGTAGTAACACATAAAATAGGATGAAAGTTGAATTAAAGGAATAGTGTTTAAATGTGATCATAACATAGGTTTAGCGATGCAGTTTAAAAGGAGCGATAAAAACTCCACACAGAATAGGTCTTAAAAGCTTAAAAAGGATTTGATATATATTTAATATATATTTAAAAAGCAAGGGATATGCATGTTAAAAATCCAGAATCGTGTAAAAATGGGAGAAGTTCCAAGTGTGGACGATTACGCAATAAGACGGACAAATTAGGCGATTGAGTTTTAAAATAACGAGTGCATAAATGCCACACACTTGGACAGCAAATTAGAAAGTGGGATATCGTCAAGTAATCATTGCAATAGGGGCAAAAAGGAGAGCTTTCTCCGGCCAGTAAGTATCGATGAGTAAACCTCGTATGCCCAATACGAAGTCTTGTAAAAATAACATCAATACGACGAGAATATAAAGAGGGCCAAGGTGATATGGTCGGTTGTATCTTATGAAGTTTACTGTCACTCTGTAGTTCCCAGTCTCTCTGTCAATCGTTCCATATGATGCCGCGTAAACTTAGTCAGACATCAATATATGGAATTCGCGGACTCAAAAAGGTTGTCGTATTCCTGGCAGCTGTGTCAGCAAGCTCATTGCCGGCAACCCCAATGTGATCCGGTATCAAACAGAAAGAGATACAATAGCCACGTCGAATAAGTGAAGGGTAGAGGAGAGTGAAAATGAAAGGGAGGGACGATCACACTCAGGTACCTCGGGGTTGTGACGCCCGTATATACCTAAAGAAGATATGCCCCTGAGGACATACGTCACAAAGGAGAAAACCCATACAGACATAACTTGGAATGAAACTTTGAGCCAATTCTAATCAATTTTTAAGAGAATACACATCTGTGGCATTGACCCTCCCCTTTGTCTTGAAGCTGTTCCTATTTTTATAAATTGTCCATTCAATTCAGAGAAAGTATGAAAAACGTGTGAACAAATGAATCCGTGCAGGGTATACTTTTCGGAAGAAAAATAATTACAATGGAGATAAATTTATGTACACAGGAGGATTCGGTTATGGATCTAAGTAGGTGTGGGATTTCCCTAGAGTAAACTAAAATGTAGTTTGTTTACAAAATACCTGCGGTTTTTCATTTCGAACGTCAGCAAAAGGTGTGGTGGTATACCTTAGGTGTAAAGGCTCAATGAAGTATATAGGACCCAGAAGGCAATATAACATTGGAATAAAAAATTTTATCATGCGTAATTCCTCATCAAAATGCGCTTCTATGGTCGAACAATTTCCTGTCGAGGTTTATACCTCATTTGGGAATTTAACCTTATAAGTCCGAAATTTCCGAATAGGGTTATCATTGCTTTCAAAGCTATATTATTGCTTTGTTAGTGCAGTTAGAGTAGAGAAATTTTCGCAACAACACGCTGAAAAATTAACTACATATATTGGTTGATGGAATCTATAAATTCTTCAAGCATTTTAAAAGAGTCGATTCGTTTTTTTCTTTGAATATAATACTTGTAACGTTTTTATTGACCCCTTTACTTTGAAAATAATCGTTTGGAACGATTCTATTAGGCTTCTAGTTAGAAAAGAAACATTTGGAAATATTATATTATTATTTTCCTTGGAATAGATGTGCTTGAAGATTATCTTGGTTCTTTTAATATTCCTTTTTTAAAAAGGATTATGTTGCTTCTTCCTTTAGAATAAAACAATTTGGAATAATTCCTGTTTTCCTTTTCTTCGAATAAAATGCTTTGAAAAGATTGTATTGGTCAAGTAGGTCACAATTGGTTCAGAATATTCCCTTCCTCATAATATAATCATTTTAAAGGATTCTATTGGCCCTCCCAGTAGAATAGAATCCCTTGTAAATTTACTATTTTCACCCTTACTTTAAAATAGAATTAAAATTTCTCATTTTCTTAGAATATATGCTTAGGAAAGATTATATTGGTTCCGAGTAGGTCAAAACATAAAAAGTCATGCATGGAAGATTGCAGTTTGCAAAGTGAAATTATGCACGTAAACTTCCCAGTCTTATGTAGATAAATATGTAACTGTTTTACGCACTTTTTTAACATTGTTAGCAACTATTTTAGTTTCATAGTTGACACTCGATATGAAATGCAAAATAATTGAATAAAAATATGTATTAAAGGTAGGATATTTATCTCAGATAATTTTTGAAAGTTTAAAGTAGTGATACTAAAGTGTTCAAAGCTCAAAAATCTCCCAAATATATTTCATTTTGTAAAGAGCTTTGAAAATAAAATGCGTAGTATAAAATGCATTATATTCATTTTTAACCCTTATCTCGGTCAAGTTACCTCTGGCATTATATTGTTGTTTTCTCGTATGGGTCATTTGTCAAGTGTGAAGTTGCAAGACGGAAGGAGTAGGAACGTGCCGATTCCAGAATATTCGCATAATTGCTTTAATATTTAAATAACTTATGCGATATGAGCCAACACGTTCAGTGTTATTTCATGATAATTTTGCACGTATTTAATATTTAACCCTCTGAGGGCTTCACACACATAATTCTAACTTGCAACATTGAGTGCCTGTATGACATTTAACCGATTTAGTAATTTTTGCTCAATATAATCTTTCCAAAGGATTATATTCAAAGGAACTGATTAATAAATTATTTCCAAATGATTCCGTTCTACGGTAAGGAGCCATAGAATATTTCCAAAGGATTCGAATGTAAGGAAAAGACCAGTAGAATCTTTCCAAAGGATAATATTTCACAGAGAATGGGCCAATAAAGTATTTCCAAGTTCATTCTATTCTTATGAAGGGACCATTATAATAGTTGCAATTAAAGATTATGTTTAAATGATTCAACAAATTGAATCGCTCCAACGAAACATTATTTTCTGATGAAAACAACAATAGAATATGTCTACAAGTTAAAAGGAATCCCTAAATTGAAAACATAATAGAATTGTGTCTACAGATTAACAGAATTCCTGGATTGTTTATGTAGATAGAGCTATTTTGCCATCAAGTGAGAAGGGATAACACTTCACTATTCAGAAATATCGAGACGCCAGAGGGTTATGAAATTCCACAAACGATGAATACAAAAAAAAAAAACTATTTCGATTTCAAAACTAACAGTTGTAATGAAATTTGTATAAACGATATACAGTAGAACTCCGACTATCCGAATCGCTGATTATCCGAATCGCTTTCAGAATTTCAGAAAAAAATTAAGACGGAAACGTATTGCGATTCGCAAAATAATGATTTTGGGTTTCAAATTCTAAATGATGATGAACTTATTGAAAGTTTGAGTGAAGAAAGTGTCGTTAAAGAAGATGACCTTATTGTCGAAGTTGAAGCATACACGGGACCATCTGCTAGTGAAGCATTTGCCGGCTTTGAAACTGCTTTGAAGTGGATGGAGCGACAGCCCGAGTGTGACCATATGCAACTTCTCATTGTCAAGCGGATGCGCGACTTGGTTGCCCGAAAACAGGTAAGACAGTCAAACAGCTTACTTTGACCGAGATGTTTAGCAAGCAATGACTTTCATTTACAGTACGGTACGTACATACTGTACTAATGTACATCACTTGTAAGTACGCTTAACATGTAAAAGTGTTCCCTTTTCATTTAATTAATTAAAAGCTCTTTTTCTTTAAAAATAGTTTTTTTTCTCCGAATTTCAACCATACATACAGTAATTATTTAAAATACAAACAGACCCTTTTTTCGGAAACAATCCAATTATCCGAATAGGGTCCGGTCCCAATTGATTCGGATAATTGGAGTTCTACTGTACAAATATTTTGATTTTTCTGATGATCTTGAAATTGATGCAAGCATTATACATCAGCTATGGAAAAATTCTACCTATACAATCGGTAATTCAGATTCAAGATTGACGGGGATTCAGGATAAGTCTGAATAAAAATCGACAAAAAAAAATATAGTAAACATTTACGTAAATATATTCCACTTCTAAATATCGGCAAATTTTTGGAAATGTCCAGTAGCCCATTAATTCCGACTTGAAGACAAGTATTCTCAAAAACGTAAAGTCCGAAACGGTTTATAATTCTCAAATTAAACAGTTCGCATTTCTTACCTGTTACGTAGGTATTTAATTAAAGTCACACTGGAACAACACAACGCCGAAGCTCCATTGTAAACGAAGAGACTAATATTTCTAATTTGTTTGAAACTAAAGAAGTTCCCGAAGCAGATATAAAAGTTTTAGCTGCTACAAGAGAACTACCGGTGTCTACTTTGAGAGCTGAAACGTGATACGTCAACCTCTTTTTTTAAAGTCCCCAGTCCAACAATTAAAGCCACTCTCGTAGCTCTTAATATCTGACTGTAAATTTGCTCAGAAACAGACCCTTAATACAACCTCAGGCTGCTTTGAAGCCCGAATCGATCACCTTTGTGTGTGTCGTCAAAAAGCGCAGAAAATCCGTCGTCTGAACCTCAGAGAGAGCCCCGCCACCTCCTCCAATTAAAAGCCGAGTTGTACTCTTTTTAAAGACACTCTCGAGGTACTTGCGTGTGCCAGGGTCTAGATGCCGAGTTCCTGAAATCAAGATATATTCCCATTATTTGGAGATTCTAAAAGGGAATTCTTAGTCACGTCTTTCATTCAGGAATTTGTAATGCTCGTAATTGGCTTCAACGCGTCGAGACAGTAAACGGGCCGCACACTTCCGCGCTCGATGTGCTCGGCTGTCGAGTGCAGCTGCGATATGCAAAAGTTATCTTCGGAGGCATTAATTCATCTGGATAACTGTAGAGTTTAATAACAACGAAATGCGCGTGGATTGGAAGGGTGAGAATGGCTTTGAGGTAACTCGGACTGGAATCTTACCTAATTCGAACCGCAGTACGTCCTTATGGGTCTCGGAGAACCAGCCTAACCAAATAAAGGCTTATAAAGACATGCTCATCTTCACGTTGAAATGCTAGAGAACCACCAACTGTGTGTGGTCTACTCAGTAGTCGAGGGCAGACGCAATATGCAAGCATCTTTGAAGTCATTTATTTATCGGGATAATTCCAAAGTTAAATGACAACGAATGTGCATAAATCAAAAGGATGAGAGTGACTTTGTTGTCACTCGAAATAAAATCTTATTTAATTCGGACCTTATAGTCCCGGAGGCAGCGACATTTAGAAGATGATTATTTTACACCGGCTGATTTTCATACCAATAATAGGTCTAGGGTAGAGGATTATTGAAATGTAATTCAGCTGGTCCACTTTTGGTGGGTGTAGGCGGGAGGGCTTTCGGAATATAAAAAAAAATTGTTTTTATAAATTATTTTACATCGCCTGAAAATTTGACACGAGATAGTCAGTTAGGTATAATAAAAAAATAATATTCAGCTGGCTCGGTAGTGGTGGAAAAACCTTCAACTGAGGTTTTGAAGTGGTTGCGCACTAAATTATATTCGAGCCTGAAGGTTTCTTCTACTACTACCGAGCGAAAGGAAAGTGATTTTTTTTAACCTTATCTGTAAACTATAACATACTCGAGTTTTGTGTGGTGTAAAATTGATTTAATTGGGAAAACATTCAAAGTGTAACGATTTTTTAATTTCATTTTGTTTTATCTCAAAAGCGAAAAACATGGTTTAGTGTATGACACATGAATATTAATAACACTAATAATTTGGAAGAAATCTTAAATATTCTCATAATCGGAAGTATCAAAACCATCGGAATCATCGTCTTCTAGTGTACTTTCTTCAGTATCAATATCAATTTTAAAAAGTTTTTGTTTTGAAAATTTTTTTGTAGGCATACATTGTATTTTGGCAATTATAATAACTATTTTATGTTTTCTAAACTTGGATTTTTTTTTTATTAAAATTAAAAAATATCAAAATTTTGATGTTGGGCAAAATTGATGTATCTTAAAATATTTTATAAAATATCACTTCATTCTAGCATTAATTGACTTCCAAAAGTTTATACTATAAATTGTCTTCTTGATTTTTGGTTAAAACAATTAGAAAATTTTTTTTTAATATTTCGTTCAAAAACTACATAAAACACATAGTATACGAAGTTAAAAAAATAATATATATATACACAATTGCTGAACACAAATTAAAGAAATATATTTGAAAAGTAAATGTAGAAAATTTCGTTCATTTTTGACCAGTAGATTGATATTGCAAACACGACAAATCGCCACCCCAACACGAGATCTTGACGATAAAATTAGAGCCGTTTCTCGGAATGTCTTCGATGTTTGAGGGAATTGAAATTATTATATATGATTGCATGTTTGCAATTCTAAAAACTGTAATTCTGTAAACGGGGCTTAAGCTTTCGGCGTGGGCTGATGGTAAAGTAACGTGCAAATTCTAGGAAAGCAACTCATCGCGCGCGCGAAAAAAAAAATCAATTTTAACGAACAGAAAAAAAAATGTGTTTAATTTTCTCTAGTTTAATATACAATGAATTTACTTACGCAGAAGCAGCAGCAGATGATGTTCTATTTTTAGGCGGTAACGCTGTAAATCGCTGTTTACACTTGGAGTGATATCGTTCAAAATCGTTCACTCGTGTTGGTAGTTTCACATCTTTAAAAACTAAATTGTTATCCGTGACGATTTTCAATGTTTCCAAACATTTTTGCAAACTTTCTTCTGTAAAATAAATTAAAGGCTCTGTTTTTCCCCACAAAATGCACAGTACGGTTTGACTGGCGTCACTTTCGATGCGAGACTGTCCGATCATTTCGTTTCGCAACAGCGTACTGGGATACTAAGAGCAGATGCAAAAATTAGAGGGACAGCTGTCCCGAAATTTCGGAGACGGGGCATGTAGGCAAGCGAGGTGTTTGTCTTAGCCTGATATGAAGTGTGCGCGCTATCTTCACTCGTGCAGCTGAAGGTTTTTCCACCACTACCGAGCCAGCTGAATATTATTTTCTTGATTTATTTCTAAATAATTATATCGTGTTGAACTTTTTGCATGTTTCTAACGCTAGCCGCACTGTCCCCCCCCCCCGCCTACACCCACCGCGGTCGTGCAAGCTGAATTTGATTTTTGACATTACCTATATACTAGCTAACTATTGTGACACAAATCAGTCGGTGTAAAATGACTCACCCAAAAGTGTCGCTGCCTCCCGGACTATTAGCATTTATGAGTTCTGTTCTAAAAATTACCCAACCCTGCAATGTGAAACTCAGTACATTGCACTTTGGAATAGTCACCAACTGCCTCGTTGTGTTTTCCTGATTAGCAACCACGTTCTGAAATATTCCCTTTCAAAGGCAATTTTAGCTTCGAGAAAATATTCAATTCTTGATTTGGATTATAGGGGACTAACCCATCTGAGGAATTTTGCGAAACATTCTGCACTAATGTGATGAATGAACGGGTCAATCGTCGTTATTAATCTAGCAATCAAAGATCCAAGAAGATTGTTCATCGCCTTAAACTGTAGCAGCAGTTCTTAACTGGTTTCCGTATCAGAGGCTACCCACTCGGGGAAGTTTCTGATGCAACGATAAACTATCAGGAGGGTTAATTATTGGACAAGAGGGAGCATACAAATGATGGGTAACACCTTCACAATCAAACAACACAGTCACCATGGTCTTGGCGTTGTTCCTATCTGAGGGATTTGGTGTTTTCTGAAACATTCTGTAGTAGCCGTGATGAATGAAAGGGGTCGTTGTCATTATAAATCTGCATGTCACCAATTGCCCACATCTACGGAAGTTTTCTCCGTACTGCGTCTCTCAGCCGGAAAGAGCATTAAAAGAATACTCCTTATTAACTCGCCAAGTGGTTTCAACGAAATATCTCGTTTAAAATCCGGTTAATTTTGCTAATGACGAGATACCTCATCAAGACAAAACTGCACAATAACTCCAGGGGAATAAAGATACAAGAAGGAAAAGGAAATTGTTCTTCAAAAAGATCTAGTGGCAGTTCTTAACTGATTTCCACATCAGAGGCTCGCCACTGGGGCAATCTATGATGCGAGGATAAACCACCAGGAGGGTTAATTATTTGACAAGAGGGAACGTGCTGGTGATGGGCAACACCTCCACACTCAAAAAACAGTGAACATGGTCTTGACGGTGCTGAGACTATGTCGCGTCTTCTAGGCGCCTTCAGTTGCGAAGAATTCGTAATCATCTGATTATTTCTGCCGACGTATTTCACGTTGCTTGCAAAATGCGATGCAAATTCGCTGATCCTTTAGCTCGGTCATTGGAAATCCGGCGGTATTAACGGAAACGTATGTTCACTCATGGGCATCTTAACACCAACGGATTAGTCCGATGGATTCGTTACTTTTCGCGCACGTGTATCAGTGTCCTCCTCTGCGTGCATGCCAAGTTACATCAATGCCGCTTGAACCGTTCTCGTTACATTAGCGGTGCCGGCATGCTGTTGGTGTCGTTTCGACACCGGAATTAATCGCCTTTTCTCCCTTTCCTCTGTTTTCAACCCGTTAGCTAGGTTCGGAAGTTTGGAAATAGGAGTGCCATCTCAGGTGTTAACTCGTAATCTGACCGTGATTCAAACGAGGTCCGGGACGTCGCCAATAGCTATTTGTGTTGCTCCAGTGCGAAGTGAATTTAATTACAACTTCCTACCTACCACTTCAATGAAACTTTCCTAGAGTGTATGCCCATTTACTTGACGTTGTTTCGCACAGTTTGGTCAAATATGGCCCTTGCGTCAGAGAACAATAACCATCAATCCAAAAAAGTATTTGTATTTGAGGGTCTGGCGAAAGATTCAAGGTTTGATATTCATAAATAATGAAAAATAAGTTGAAAAAGAATTGAAATTTCACCTACAAAATTTCACGTTGATTATGCTTAACGTAAAACACGCATCATTTATAGTAATAAAAAACTGCTATGTTGTTTCCTAAAGCAATCGTGTTTTATACAAAATATTCACACTGTCTATGAAATAAATTAATTCATATTCCTGTAGAGGTTTTATTTGCATATTTGTGCATCACAAAATTATATTCGATGGATGGTCCGTTAAAAGAATATAGATCGCACCATGACCCTCTGAGGATATTTCTTGGAATATCCTTTCCCCAAGGCAGTTTCAGGGAACTAATAAAGAACTAATAGATATACTTTTTTCAGTCCACTCCCCAATTGGTGAGGTATCACGGAAACAAACAGGAATAACTTTCCAAATATTGACCTCATAGGGAAGGCTTTGATCTTATTGGATTTCATCTTCAGGTGTAGTTGTCAATATTAACATTATTACGCGCATTCTATTTATATCTTGGCTTAGAATATACATCTCTATGAGAGAAATATATCATTTCAAAATAAAAACGCAGGGTAGCCGAAGTCTTATTTATATTAGCTACAATCGGTGTTCTAGCAGCTTTACTTAGCGAGTTTCGAAAGCTAACGACGTTCTGCCTCTAAATGTTTGTTCTGATGTAGATACATATAGCTACCTTATAGCGTGCCTTGGAATAATTTATCCAGCTATTAAGCGAAATGTTTGCCATGCATATGATTAAAAGTGTGAAAACGGTGAGTTCGGGTGATCGTTGTTTACATGCGTACGGTGATCCTTTTATGTGGCGTGATACAGTTCAAAGAAATGTTTGGTTGGTTTCAATAAATCTACAAGTACATCCTGCAAGGAGGCACTGGCGGGTCAATTTACATAACTATTTATCTTTGAAAGTCTATTCCCTGGTTCTAGAGGAGTTTTCAGTATCAGGAGATTCGTACTAACCCTCCAGGTGGTTTCGACGAGATGTATCGTCAAGATATGGCCGAAGAGATCAAGAACTGGTCACTTTTCGTCTACTTGTGAGATATCTAGTCTATCAAGATCTGCTAATGGTTTTGCTAATGACGAGATATTCATCAAGAACCACCAGGAAGGTTAACTGGAAGATAATTTCTATTACATTTTGAATCCTCTATCGCATAAAGTGAGTCTGAATCTCATTTATTTTAAAATATAAGGTAAGTAGGGTAGGCATTTTTATTAACATCGCACTGGAACAACACAACGGGCTATTGGCAACAGTTCGGGATTGATTCTGAAGTGAAAGAACCTAGGACAACACCACGTAATAGTGAATTACTGTCAAACGATGAGGTCATACCTAAGATGGCACCCCACTCTCTAAACTTCTATTCCACGCCAACGTGAGAATATTTGAGGCCACGACAGATTTAACGCGCAACTTTCCCCGCGTACACGAAGGTATTTGGTTGGATTCGAACTCGCAACCCTCTGGTTACTAATCCGTTACACTCCCAACCGGTCTACCGCGGCCTAATTTAAATATAAGGTGGACCAAAAAAGGCAGTCCAACGTAAATATTCGACGGATTTCTATGCTCAGCTTTCTTTTGAGGAAGTAAAGTAGTGTTTTCGCCAGCAAAAGGAATCGACCTGTCACACGAATCCACTTGTTGCACATTTGATGAAATCATGGGGCTCACTGAAGAATGAACTGAATTAAAACAATCGGATTGCTAAACGGAACATTGATGGTAGTGTTTTTCCAATATTTAAGATGAAACAAAAGACAGCCCAATGCAAATCTTTTGAGTAATTTCTAAGCATAGCTCTCTTATGAGTGATTGAAATATTGCTTCCTCCAGCAGGATGGATTGAGTTGTCACACGTTTGGCGAATCCATGAGGCTCACTGAAGAACGAAATGTAAGCAAAAGGTTGTGGCTGCTTCCTCGACGCCGAAGCGTAATTTTCACCAGGGGTGAAGGGTGGTAATGATGATTGTTGGGTTTTATGGCGCAAGGTCCAGAAAAGGACAAGCTGCGCCAAACGCAAGGTAAAATTTAACCAGGGGTAAAATTTAAAAGAGAATATATGCCAACAATCCCAAGACAATAGACGAACTGCATTAAAACACTCGCGTTGCTTAACAGAACATTGATGTTGGTGAGTTGCAGAGCGTGTTTCGAAACATGCTGCGACGGGTACTCAGATGGATTGGTGTTCAAGCAGATCATTTTCAAGTTTTCCAAAAAGTACAAGGTAGAACGGATATCGGACGTCTTTAGACCATGCTTCTCGGGATATTCTACCTACAGTAACGAGACTGAGACGGACTGGAGTGGTTTACCCTTGTTGGTATCTCCAAACAAAAACAGAATCTTGCAAAACGTTGCGTTCAAAGTTTATCATCTCAAGTTTAGAGGATAGAGCATCCAATACTAAGTAGCGTGTGAGTCATCTTTGCGACACTACTGTTTTTTAACCCTCCAAGTGGTTTTGACGAGATATCTCGTCAATCAAGATCTGACCGATATTGCAAATGACGAGATCTCCGAGTCCCACTATCGAATCTTGCAAAAAGTTGCTTTTAAATATCTAAAGTTTAGAGGATAGAGTGTTCAATAAAGAAATCGCATTTATCGTGATTGTGTTGTTCAGTGATAGATGGGGGCTTAGTAATGCATTAACCATCACCAATAAAGAGCCAGCTTAGTGGCTGATTTCTACCCTGCACAGGTCAGCATAAATTTCCGATGTTGCCCTTAAATGTTTTACCGTGTGTACCTTTAAACGCCACTTTCACTCGAATTTTACACATTATACAAGTCTAACTTTTCAAATCTCACCGAATTTTGCCTCTACGACCATTAAAGCTGGAGATATAAAATTTTCAAAAAGTATTGACATCTACATTTGACATGGGGGTATGTATTGTGTGTAAGCTTATCTCGAAATGCAATTTTTGCTAAGCATTACTCTCCGTAAAACATATCTCAGAATACATCGAACAAATTCTTTTAAAATTTGTTTACATGTTCTAACAATTGTAAAAGCAGGGGTTGAACTATTTAAAGCAGGGGTATAAAAAATTTTTGCAAAATGTGTACCGTAATTTTTTTATTTGTTCTTTTTTCATGATTTTTTCGGGGGATGACAGACGTTGAAGTTAACGATTAATTTAAATATACCAATACAGTAATGATTGTAGTTCAATACCAGAATTAACGCTTTTAGAAGATAATTTTTACAAACGGTAAAAATATTATTATATTTTTTTAATACGATGTTTTGCGCAAATGGTATTTTTGACTTTTTTTTATAATTTTTACTCCATTTTCATAAAAAAATTAGTTTACAACACCATATTTTCCTCCATAAAATACTTTTTCTAGTAGAAATCAATAATGAAATCTAAAAAAGTCGATGTAAGTATTTTAATGGACTTCGAACTGGAGCAATACAACGGGCTATTGACGACGGTCAGGGGTCAATCCCCCATGGAAAAGATCGGAGGATAGTACCAAGTAATTTTTAAACACGGTCAGATAACGAGGTTACACCTGAGCCGGCACCTTACTTGCCAAACTTTCACACCAAGCCAACGTGAGGACATTTGATTTCATGGCTCAAGCGACTAGATATGGCCACATAATACACATGGATACCAGAAAAAAACGTTTTACAGGGAAAAAATAAGCAGTTTTTTACAGGAATTAAGTCGATATTGCCAAATACTCGTAACGAACGCACAAGTTGGATGATTGCATTAGTTTGGGTTTCTATGACGCAAGGGACACGTTATGAATATACATTAAACAAATCTTTCTAATTCTGTTTCAGACTTTGACAAATGCCTATTACATTTACTTATAAAATGAATATTTAACCTCTGTGAGGTGGTTCACACGCAAAATTCCAATTTCCAAATTGCATTGTTCATTGCATGACTTGTAACCAATTTTGATCATTTTGAATAGAAGTCGCTGCAACCCAGTTTGAATAGTAATGGTTTAGCAGTCGGAGGGTTCCAAGTTCAAAACTAGGTTCGACCAAACTATACTGTCGTGTAGGCGGGGACTGTAGCATGTTGAATCTGTTGTGGCCTCAAAAGTTCTCACGTTGGCATGTTGTGGAAGTTTGGACAGTGGAATACCAGTTCAGGTTTTGACTTCGTCATTTCATTTGACCATGGTTCTTCTCACGTTGGCATGTTGTGGAAGTTTGGACAGTGGAATACCAGTTCAGGTTTTGACTTCGTCATTTCATTTGACCGTGGTTCTGTATTGCGAGGTGTTGTCCTCTATTCTTTCCCTTCTGAATAGGTATCCTTAGATAGCATTTATAGCGAACTATAAACGTAGAGTGAGTAATTTTTACAGTTTTATATACCCAAGATCATGTGACCAAAACTAGAAGTGACGTGACGTTTAGACTTCTTTTGTCGGTCGAGTGGAAACATTCATAATCCAATGAGTCCATGGAAATAGTGAAAACGCACATCCATTGACTCATATTCTGATTGGTCAGGAAACTTAAGGGGGGGGGGCGGTCTGGAACTCAAAATATGGAGGTGGAAAATCCAATTTTTTTATTATCTTACAAAATAATATAGATATTTCTGAATGAAATTATACCCAAATTTTTTATCTACCATTAGAACCGGAGCTATTCAACCTTTTATAAACATAACAGCTGCAAATCAAACGAGCCTTCATAATTTTTAACGCTCTTTTTCTCCTTTTGTGTTAAATGGGATTTCAATAGCGAAAATCGATGTAACTTAAAAACTACTTGTCATAAATGAACGAAATTTTCTAGATATACTTTTCAAATATATTTCTTTAATTTGTCTTCAGCAATTGTGTGTATATTTATCATTTATTCTTCTATATTGTTTCGAACTTTGTATAGTATGTGCTTTCTGTAGTTTTTGAACAAAATATTTTTTTATTTTTTTCTAATTGTAAAAATTACGATGACAATTTATAGTATGAACATTTAGAAGTTAATTAATGCAAAAATGAATGGATTTGTCATGAAATATTTTAAAATATATCAATTTTGCCAAATGTCAAAATTTTGACATTTTTTATTTAAAAAAATTTAAGTTTTTAAAATATAAAATAGTTATAATAGCAAAATACAATGTACGCACAAAACCTACAGAAAAAATGTCGGTACAAAAACTTTAAAATTGAAGATTTTAGGATTTTGAGTCCCCCTTAATAAACGTTGAAGATTTCCCCACTTTTGTCGAAATTTTACAGAAATGCTAATTTACACATCTACCCTGCCAAGTCAGTTAATCACCTAACAGTCAAGTGACTGCTAGTCGACATGTTGATATCCTCTTAATAACAATTCCTTGTCTACTTATATTTCCCGTCTATTAGGGATTTGACATCGATGTCGATGTTTTGATGTATTTAACATCGATGCATTGGACCCGATGTTTTTTTTAGCATCGATGTTTATACTTGTCGATGTTTTATTTTTAAATGAAAAGAGTACCATTATAAAAATAAAAAAATAACCAAGTAGCATAATTTTCATAATCATTAAATTGAACATACTTTTAGACCAAAGTGGCCAAGGATGAAGGGTCTGAAAAGTAGGGATGCGACATCGATGTCGATGTTTTATAAAAACATTGATGTATTTACCATCTATTTAATGGAGCCGATGTTTTAACATTGTCGATGTTTTCGAGCTGTCGATGTTTTATTTTAAAAATTAAGAAAAAAAAACCGTGTAACTAAGTATTTGTCAGTGATGCAGACATCCGTCCCATCAAAAAGAGTTTTTTTCCATAACTGGTGGGAAAGTTTGTGAATTAAGAAGGTCGGCGTAAAGGGGGAGAAAGTTAACAAACTTTTTTTTACGAACTGTAAATAACAAATATTGGGGCATGTAATAATTACACGCCCCAATATTTTTTATTTACAACAAATAAAAAATAAGTTGGTTGGGTTTTCCCAACCATAAGTTGATAAATAATTAATAATAACCAACAATAATTATTGTTATGCACCTACCTAATCATACTTATAATTAGTAGTACCTATGTCAAATTGTTGTAAATATTATTTTCTTTTATACTATTCAATTTGAAAATAAAAGATTTGTTAATTGTTCGTATTAGTTTGGTTTTTTTACTTTGTTTCGACAGTTAAAAAAAGTGACAGTTATAAATTAATAAACACGGCAAATGACAAATTAAATCAAATTAAAAAAAGCGAACATTAATGTTTAGAGGTTGCTAAACGAGTTTGAAGAAATGGGGAAAAACAGTTTAAATGCACTGATTTTTAAAAACATCGATGGTTTTGGGGCGATGTATTATCAACATCGATGTTTTAATTTTGAACATCGATGTTTTGCTGTCGATGTCGCATCCCTAAGCATCTATATAATTAATCACTGATAAACTCAAAGGAGTAATGTGACGCACATATTCACCCCTACTAAAATGTAACTCATCATTCAGTAGTATAGCAGTGCAACTAAAATCTTAATGATTATGTATTCTTGGTAGGAGAATTTGCGTCGATCAAACCACGCTCGGCTACAACTCCATTCAAAGAAAATGTTCTATAATGTGATACAATCACGAAAAGCAGCGATTATGAATCTAAGTGTATCGGATTGTTTTCTATCAACTATTTAACCTCTGAGGGACACGAGATTTTCAACTAGTGCAGTATTGATTTCACCATAGAACAAACACGCAATGGCACAATAACAGCATCTATTAGCTGAAAGAGTACTAGGATTCTTTCAACTTCTAGAACGATTCTATAAGTCCGCGTCTTAGAATAAAATAATTTGAAGAGCTCCATTAATCCTTTTCCTCCTTATCATAAAATAATTTCAAATTATTCTAATGGACCTTTCCCTAGAATATAATTATTTGGAAATATTATATTTGCCATCTCCTTCGAATAGAATCGTTCGGAAATCTTCTGTCTGTCCTCTTCCTAGAATATTATCATTTCGAAAGAGATTCTGTTTTACCATCTTCTTAGATTAGAATTGTTTTGTAAGATTCTGTATGCCATCTTTTAAAAAAATATTTTGGTTTATTTACTATCTTATAATACGATACTTTGGGAAAATTATGTGTTTCCAACTTGTTCTATCAATTCTATCGATATTCCTCAGAATAAAATCTTTTAGATAATTTTAAAATCTTTAAAAAATATTTTATTGGTCAAGAAGATAAATTCTGGTCAGAATTAATGCAGAAGGACTGCAGATTGCAAGGTGTAATTATATGTTGTAATTTCTCAGAGGGTTAAAAAGATTTCAGAAGGCCTGATGGGGATTAAGTTTCTGTTTTTCGCCACAGAAAATTCATCTTCTAACGTTGTAAAAGACTTAAAAAGGCGTTTGCACAAATATGAAATGGGACTTTTAAAAAAGGGGATAACTTATAGAGCTTACTCGTTGAAGGAATTTAATGATTTATAATAATCAATGGAAGTAATTAGTTCGATATATTTTTAATCACGATGACATGCAGGCACTTCTCAAGTAGTCTATGTATTTTCAAATCGGAAATTATCTGTTTAATTATTCATCAAATACTATTTTGTGTGTAAACATGAAGATCAAAGGCTAGACTGACTTAGCAAGTCTCGCAGAGTTGGAATTTAATAGAAATCCGATACTGTTTAAATACTTTGCGTAACCATGTGAATTATAGCCTATGACCAAAATGGAATGATGATTAGTTTACATTTACCAGGAATGAAAAGTAAAAAAAAACAGGATTTCGACAGGTTAAAGTTAGTTAGTAAGTCACTTTTTCAAAAAGAAAGACTCAAAAACCAGATCTAAATAAGAAATTCGGTTATCAGAAAACACGAAGTCAAAGCTACATTCGTAATATTTATTTCCCCTACAATGCTAACATTGCAACCTTTTTGTTCCAGAATTTATTACACTACCTTTTGCGTTATGCATATTAGAAATGATTTTAAACTATCTGTCTTCATATTCGCACTATGAAACGAAGATTGATGAAAGCAAAGATTTATTAACAAAACTTAATGGATGCTAATTAAAAAAGTAACAAATACTTTTTTCACAGCTTCTAAAACTTATTTCGGACGCAAATATGCGTATGAGATGTATATAAGATATATCCATCCATATAATCTATTTCATATTTATCGCACCTTTCGGCTGAAAGAGAAACTGCAAAAGTTTTTTCTAAGGTGACTAACTACAAAGTATACCTACCCGTTTTAATTTAACGCCTACCTATCCTATTTTAAAATAATTTATTTTAACTTTCCATCATTCTAAAATATGAGGTTAAACACCTTAATCTAAAAGGTTTTATTTTGTATATTTTATTTATTTTTATGAGAAATAATTCTACAAAACATTACTCATTCATCCAAACACTTCTGGAAAGTGGTTCAGATTATACATATACAGCCCGATATTACCCATGTCTAGTGATATTGTGTGTAGAAAACAAATTCTTTACAATTTAGCATCGAAATAATGTAATAGGTAAAATACTGGAACACATGATTACAAACAGAAACGAAATTCCAATCATTGAAAATATGCAGAATTCTGAAAGAAACAGATATGTCCAAGCGTGTCGAATTACGACTTCCTGGGTATATTCTGAAATAGAGAAAGCGGAATAAAATACGTTTGAACAATGATTTATTTACTAAAGAACAAATTTATAAACTTAGAATTGCTTAAATATGATCGCAACATTTTGCTGTCAACTCAAATACACAAACAAGGAATTCTAAAGCTATATAAATAAGAATGGAGTTTGTACATTGAATATTTTCGTCCCATTTTAAGTTTTCTATCCGTTTAAGACCCTTCTGATGCCAAATCCGCGTCTTACGCGTTTGGTGTCTGTATGTATTGTATGTGCCCTATACACACACACGTTCACACGGTTTAATATATTTTCATGGAAATTTGCACTCAGTGAGTACTTATCTTCATTTAGTGAGTGAAATTGGTGGCGAACGTCTGTCTATCCGTCTTTCTGTTCTATGTTCGATTTTGTGTTTGTGTGTAGGTATCACATGAAATTTTCTCCATATTTTTGATTGGAATGTATTTTATTTTATACATTATATATTAGTTTAGTGAATGCAATATTAAAAATTCCTTTATTGTTATATTTAGATGAGTTTCATGCTAAAGCACCTGAGTAAGTATACTTAAATCAACCATAATTTGGTAATGTTGGAAAAATTGGAATGTATATTGAGTATTACGATTACTTTGATTGTTTTACCAGTACTGCTAAATAAACGCATATTCTTCAAAAAAAAAATTATGGAATTTCAACTCTGGTACTTCATTTATTTCGAGTCTTATTTTTGTTCTTTGCGCAATGTAAACGATTTCCGAATATTTGGGACAGACGATATTTTTCAACGAACGGGAATGAAACGGAATCTCGTGTTGGTTGATCACGTACAGTAATATTTTCTGTTTCTTTTGCTCTGAATTAATTTCGCATTTCTAAAATTTGTGCACCTTTTAGTTCTAAGTTATGGCAACTGCGACATCAAGATGTAAAAAGGAATCACAAATTAATATCTTTGGAACAACTTTTCCCCGACATCTCTTATTTCATTTCGCTGTTTTCTTTTGTTTTCTGTTTTAAATATTTATTATTTTATTAAATTGTATTTCTTTGCCATCACACGCAACACCACTACAAAGTATTCGACTTAAAGTGGCAGGTAAGTCAGAATAAAGCAAATTTAAGTGTAATTATTCCATTATTGAAAGAAAAATGCCGTTATTGAAAAATAATAATTTTTAAATATCTGAACTAGAACTTTTCAAACATTAAAACATTCTTTGTCATAATGACAGGAGAAGATTGCGAAATTCCACTATGTCGCATGGCGGATGCAAGAGCGCCACAAGTAAAAAAATATTGTTTTGTTGACTTTGAGTACGAGAGCACTCGCCGTTAAATCGTCGTTTATATTAATTGAGTTGAACATAAAGAACTTAAGAAAATTAATTCCAAATCTCCCTCAAAATCGTCTTGTAGTAGTAACCTTAATGTCACCTTTCGTCATTTTGTAGCGTTGCCATACATCAAGGATATGCGATGCATGTGAAATGTATTATATGAAAGGATATACATGTGCAGGATTTGTGTCCAAGTAGGTTGTAGAAATTATAAAGATGAGGAAAGGTGTTAAAATATTATTTTATTCTACGAAAAACGTAAGTGATAATATGTTTTGATCATCTCTTCGATCTAGAGTAAACCAATTGTAACCGAGTAAGGTCGGGTATTTTGCTAGTCAGTTATAAAAGTAAAACATTAATGCTGACGTTGCCAGACACCGAATATCAAAATAGCACTCTATGATCAGTAAGATTTTCGTTTAAGCCTATCGTGTTTCATAGAAAGTGTACGTTATGCAAAAATAATTATTTTTAATACATTTTTTCATCCGTCACATATTCATAAATTATTTATATCGTGGGAAGAAATAAAAAGACAGTTCAAAGATAAATATTAGAATTTTTAGTTGTTTTAAAAAACGTTTCGGAAATTTTCACAGTACAACATAATATTTTATATACATACTGCGTGACCAGCACGACGTTGCCCGTGACAGTTCTTTTCGTGGAGTCAGGTGTGACCACTGCTCTCTGACGCTCGCCAACCACCGATGATTGCTACGTGTTTCCATTTGGTTTACTTCGCAAACGAACTCTACAGGCAAAGCCGCGATGGCCTCGAAGTGGCTATTATCAACAACGTAAATCAAAACACGCTAGAAAGTAAAACTTGGAATGGCAAAGGCATTGCTTAGCAAAGGTATTTAGACGAAAAACGTTTGTGAACGGTGAATAAAACTAATAAATTAATTTTAAAATTTTCAAGATTAAATTTAAAATTTTGGCGCGACACAAAAATCGTGTAAAGGTTTTGGACTAGCTGTGTGCCAAATTTCATTATTGTAAGGGCCATAGATTCGTCAGGACACTGCATGACGACACAGAGTCACAGACAAACACTTTCTTTTACAATAGTAGAGATATCCTCCCTGAAGACGACCTGTTCCACCACTAACATTTTCATTTTCGAAAATAAGTTATTCCTTACTACTTTTTGAATTTTCTTCTAGGTTTTCGTTATCAATATAAATTTCCTTTTGTTTACAAAATTCTATATACATAATCAAAACAATTAAACACGCAAAAATATCAAAAAACTAAAGAGCTAAAAGTGTTGAACAGTAACGAGTCTAGCCAAAATAACAAATAACGGAAAATCCGGGGTTTTGTCAACCAGAAAACAAGAGTCATACCTATCCATGATAGCGCGCCGAAGCCGCCCACGTAGCAATGCAAGCAATATAATTTTAAATATATATATTCATATATATATTATTATTTAATTCCCAACTTTCACAAACCTTGGCTTTGTCAATCTCTGACATTCCTACTTCACTGAACTGCCTCACGAAATGCAAAAACCTAGAAACAGTAGACACTGCGTCTTGCAGCGATTGGCGTTTCGCAATTTCAACAATTTCCTGATTGGGAACCCGAGCTGACCGGTCGCCGCCGTCTAGCCCTGACAACTGGTCCCGTTAATTTGCAACAGCAACGAAGGGGTAGCAAAAGTTAAATAAAGGCCTCGGGGCATAAGGATAAGTCTTCTTTGTGTAACGAAATGTACACCGACCGATCCAGTCCGGCCAGTGTCCAGACTAATTCCACGAAGCGTGATCGGAATGAAAAGGTTCGCAGTTGGAGACCATAGTAGAGGAAATAAAACTGGGTACGATTGTTAGTGGGAAATATTTCTCTAGAATAGAATTCTTTGAAAAACGATTCTATAACCCATTTCCTTATAATAAAATCCTTTGGGAAAATATGTCATTGCTCATTTCTTAAGAATCATTTTTTACCCTTTTATACGATTATTACACTCTGTTGAGTCAATTCCTCTGGAAAAATTCTTTAGTCGTTTTGTCAGGTAGGTCAAAATTGGTTAGAAATCGTGGCAGAAAACTTGAACCTGTGGTGACCTATGATATTTTGGTTATGATTATAACCCATGCCTGAATCTCTTGTCTCACTTGACTTTTTGCCTAATTTGCCATTTTACTCTTGTTCATTCTGGTGTTTGGGGGTTGTGTGGGGGCTATTTTTGGTGTTCCACTGCCCACACACAGAAAACACCATGTCGTGTCGCCTGGTTAAAGCTCCTCCCTAATGACGCTCTAAACCACCACCTTTTTTCATTTTTCATGTTTGAAATTTTCTTAACATTCTTTAATTTTCCTTTGGTTTTCTGTAACTGAATTATTGAATTATATTGCTTGCCATGCCATATCTGCGGCCTCAGCGCGAATGCAAGGAAAGTTCTGAATATATATTGATTGCGAATTTCCGTCGAAATTTACTGATATTGAGAACGTCGGTAATTTACTGACACTGAAAACGTAGGGAATTTATGGTAATTGAAATGTTGATGATATTGCGATCATCCAATTTACTTATATTGAGGATGTAGGTAATGTACGGATATTGAGAATGCCTGAAATTTAATAATACTTAGTACCGTCAGCACTTTTTAAGCACTACCAAAGAACATTTTTCTTTTTAACACCAAATATATTACAAATTCTCTTTTTAACTATTTCAAAAGCTATGGATGAATGAATTCGTGGTTAAAGCTGTCAATATATAAACATATTTTATAATTTGTTATTATTTTAGGCGTGTTCTAGATGGGCAGTAAGACAAAAGAATGCCCACCAATAGAGTTTGAAAATCTGTAAACCCCTGTTTTGGAGATACCTGTTTTGGCTAACGAAAAATTATGATAATTTTTTTTATAAAATATACTATTATTATTTTAGTTAATATGTTATTTTGTATTAAAATATTATTTACATTTAAAATATCAATTTATATTTCAGGGATACACATATACAACTGCAGCAGAGGCAAAGGTCGCAAGTGCGGGACATAATGTCGCCAGAAATCTAATCGTAACAGAAATGTTGGCTCTGAGGTATAAGATTTAATAAACAACGTCTAGGAAATGCCACATTCATGAAAGAAATATCCTTATCTTTTTATTGTTTTCATGACTTATATAAGGAAGGGATTACTATTTCCAGACGATAAATATTTTTCGTTTCCTTTTGCTGTTTGTACATATGGGAAAGAAGTGGGTTTGAGCTGTATGTCGCCCCAAGCAAATATCCGATGAGGAAAAAGGAACAATGAAATGGTAAAAACCAGCATTGATATTTTTGTTTCTAACTTACTGCTATTTGGAATGCAAATTACTTATATTAACTATCAATTTGAAGATTCTCTAAAATATTCACACCCGTAATTCCACCTTGCAACCTGCAGTCTTACCTGTTGACGCCTAATCCGTTTTGACCTTCTTGACCAATAAAACCTTTACAAATAATTATATTTTAAGCAAATGAGCAATGGAATATTTCCAAAGGATTATATTCAAATGAAATTAGTAATATAATTGTTCCCTAGGATTAAACCTAGGATTAAAGTCTAATGAAGTGAGTGTGGGCGTGTGTGCTCAATGAAATACTTCCAATAGTTTCTAATCTAAGGAAATGTGCAACACACAATATTTTCATAGGATTGGATTCAATATGGTTTTGTGGCATTGAGAGTCCTCTTGGGCCAAACAAGATAAAAAAAATCAAACTCGAATACATTATTCTATGATTTTAAAACAATTTCATTACGCGTATAAATGTAGGTCTTAGATATCTTGTGTAAGAGATCCGAATATAAGAGCTCAAACATATAATCTAATAATAAAATTAAATTAGTCGGATGATAATAAAATGAATAGTATATATAAAATTATATGTGATGGATAAATCCAATGGTCACGTAAAAAAATCTGATTTGTTGGATGAGGATTCTCTCCAACCATGTCTTCTAAAACCAAGTTATATGAATTAAAATGTTAAAGTTGTTGATTATTGAGATGAGAACATTCTTTCAAAATGTGTTTTCCGTTAGTATGCAAATGCAGTAATTGCAAATGGGATTATCTTCTCCAAGGAGGAGGTGTCTATGGGTTGTCCGCATATGTCCAATACGGAGGCGTGTTATTACTACATGCTGCCTTCTTAAAGGTAGCGATTTCAATTAAGATATATTTGGTTTAATAGCGTAAAGTTTGTTATCCGTTTGTTCATTACTTTCGTTCTGCCATTTTTTTTTTCTAAAAATTTGTAAATTCAAGATTTTAAGTCACGATAAGGAATGGTATGATTAATATTATTTATGGCCGATTTGGCGGCCTAGTCAACTATTTCGCTTCCTAATATCCCAACATGAGATGGGATCCAACAAAATACCAAGTTAAAAGTTTTTGGAAGAACAATATTTTCATATGATTCTATTCAAAGGAGAAAAGAAACAATACAGATTTCTAAAGAATTCTACTCTAAAGGGAAGAGCACTGAAATATGTACAAATGTTTCAAAGATTTCTATTCTAAAGAAAGAAGCAGCACGATTTTTTAAAGGATTCTATTCTACTGAATGGGTGATTATAATCGTTTCAAATTACTTATTCTAAAGAGATGAGCAATGAAATCTGTCCAGTAGATTCTATTCTAATAAAATAAGCAATAAATTTTTTTCAAGGGATTCTTTCATAAGGCAATGGGCAACGAACTCTTTCCAAAGGATTCTATTCCATAGAATGAGCCAATATAATCGTTCCAAAAGATTATATTCTAAAGCAATGGCCGTGGTAGCCGGAAGATTGGATTAGCAACCGGAGGTTTGGAGTTCCAAACTTGGTCCAACTAATAGATCGCCGTGTATGTTGTCGATAGCGTGCATGTAATACTCGGTCACAAATGGCCTCACGTTAGCAAGATAAGGAACTTTGAAGAGTGGAGTTACAGCTGTGTGACCTCATCATCTGATCGTGGTTCCAAATTACGTGATGTTTTCCTCCGATTTGTCATTGGGATTGGATCCTGGATCGTCGCCAATACCCGTTGTGTTGCTCCAGTGCGATGTTAAATGAAATACCTACCTGTCTAAGGAGATGAGCATTAAAATATTTCCAAATGACTATATTCTAATTCAATGAGCAATAAATTGTTTCAATGGATTATATAATTATAAGAGAAGCAATGAAACCTTTCTGTGGTATTCTCTTCCGAAGAAAGGATTACTAGAGTCATTTTCCAAAGAAATATTCATTTTTAAACACAGAGCCAACATAATATTTTCCTAAAGGTTAAAATAACTCATGGACTGCTTTCAAACATGTGGTAATATATTCATGTCACGTTGTGGATTGTGTGGGTACATAAGCGTGTTGTGCCGAAATTCAATTATTTCCAAATTATTCTATTCTAAGTTAACTAGGTAGCTAACTAACGTTCCATTGAAGCAACGCAACGAGCTATTGGTGACGGTCCAGGATCAAGAACGATGGGAAACACCTGAGGACAAGACCACTTAATTTTGAACCAGGTTCAGATGGCGAGGCAACATCTTAGCTGTCACCCTCAAACTTCCACTCCTTGCCAATATATATTCTTAGGAAAGGGCCAGTATCTTCTCGAGTTTGGAGAATATCGCACAAAAGCAACACAACGAACTATTGGCGATGATCCAGGATCAATGCCAAAAGGAAAGATGGGAGAACACCATGCAATTTCGAACCACTGATGATGAGATAGATATCACCTGAGCTGGCACCCGACTCTCTAAACGTCTACACCACGCCAACATGAGGACATTTGTGGCCACGACAGATCTAACGTGCACCAATGATATACGGTTGGATTCGCAACCTTCCAGTTTCGAATACGTTACTTTTCCTACCACGACCCCTCGAAAGATCTCACAGGATTACTTCTCTCAAAAGTTTAGGTTTTTCATTCACTAAATGTGATGCGGGGTAAAATACTACACAACCTAAAAATCTCGCGAAATTCAGAAGGTTAAATCTTCAATAAAGTACATGTAGATATTTAATTAACGTCACACTGGAACAACAGAACGGGCTATTGGCGATGGTCAACCCCCAAAGCAATAAAGGATAGAACAGGGGATCCCAAAGTGTGTGCCGCGGCACCCTGGGGTATCACGAACCGCCCATAAAGTAGTTGCTATTATACGGAGGAAATATCGTTCCAAAATTAATGTCGCAAAAGAAATGCGAGTAGCTGTATCTTAATTCCACGATTCGAACAATTGTTCAGTCAGCAGCAGGATCACCTATTGCACTAAACACACACATGTATACCTCCAAGAGTATGCTGAAGGTAATTTATTTAAAATTTCACCTACACCTTTGTTTTTCTATTTACAATTAAAGTATTTGTGTGAATTTTAAATACGGATTTGTATTAATTATGTTTATGTTCTTACCACTTCTCTGATTTCTTCAAAAGTATGAACTATATATATAATATACCACATATATAGATATTACATGAGCATTTTTTTTGTGCTGGAGAATATTATAATACTCTTAAGGGTGACACGACTTGGATAAGTTTGGGAATCCCTGGTATAGAAGGTAAAAGACTCTCATAGTGAAATGGAAATAGCTCCTGCGAAACGTATCGACATTTCTGCTCCTTGGGAAGGACTTGCATGTAGTCATATTTCCGTCCACTGTTATAGGCGTATTGACAGGCCATGCGAATTATTTTCTACTTATGTCAAAAGTATGTCGATTTTGTTTCAAAGCAATAAAAGGTTTCTGGGCATTGACAGCCAAAGATTAAATCTGGTATGCAGACGATAAGGATAAATCAATCATGCAAAGCGTGCTAGATTATCCAACTCAGTGGCGCAAAAAGATGTATTTCTCATCAGATGAGAAGAGTGATAGTAGCCCAGTTAGAAGAACAACGGACTAGCAGGGTTGCGAGTTTGAATACCACCAATGTTCGTCTTGTACGCGGGTACAGGTGCCCGTTAAATCTGTCGTGGCGTCGTATAGAAGTTTAAAGAGAGGGGTGACAGCTCAGGTGTTGTTTCGTCATCGGACAGTGGTTCGAAATTATGTGTTGTCCTCGTATCTTTCCTTCGGGTTTGATGCCAGACCGTCGCCAGTAGCCCGTTATGTCGTTCCAGTGTGATGTTAATTAAAATACAAACCTACCTTCACTAGTAAAACTGACCCTATCTCGATTGAAGATACCTCGTTATTAGAAGAAAACTGTACATGTTTTCATCGCGTTATCATAACAAAGATCGGCAATATCTTGGTGACGAGATATCTCGTAATTGCAAAACTGACCAGATCTTTATGTACGAGTTATCTCGTCCAAACCACTAGGAGGGTTAAATTAAATGCAGTGAATTTCTCCACGTTGCTTATTTTAATAAATAGCTCCAAACAACTTAAATGGAGATAAATAAATTTTAATGGAAGCAAAGATTTGTTTTTTTAATAGAGATACATCTCTTAACATGATCCTCCTTCGAACTGCTCTGAAGGCATTTCAAACTTACTTATGATCATTTTTTTATTTAATGCATTTTTCAATATTTTTTGTAATTATCTTCAAAGATTTGTTGATCTGGGATTCATAATAAATGCCAGATCCCGATGTAAGATATTTAAAAACAATCTTCCCTTTCTAACAAGCCGTTTTTCCGAAAACACGATCTAATTTTTTAGACAGAAATGGAATTTCCTCGCTTTTCCGGTCATCAAAAGCATTTACGCAACGCCTTTGATGTTGACAACTGCAGCACGTCACCTCCTTAAGCAAAAAAGATAAAAATCAGCGAAAAAGATAAAAATCATTTTTAGAATATGGAAATTTTAATGACTTTTTCCGAAAGAAAATGAGCATGCCATATCTAATGAAAGCGATGAAAAGATGGAACAAGTTTGAGTTGCTGTTGAAGGAGAAATTCTACTTTCACGTGCTCAATATTTTTTAATTATTCACTTTTTCTTTTTTCATCATTAATGGAAATTAATCGTATCCGAAATCATTTCGTACTTTCGTACGGGCCTTTTCAGTTTACTGTGTTTGCGATATTGGACACAACTTTTACTGAATTAATTATCTAATCTAGACTAAACAAAATCTGGGTGTAAAAAGAAAGGGCGATGTTTTTTTTTATTTTTTATATCGCTTTCGATTGTTTTTCAGCTGGGAAAAAGTAATCGCTTTATTAAAGAATACATACACTTATGCTTTGAATTATTTACTCAGTCAAGAAAGCTTAGTGTGCTTTCGCATGTGCTCGGTTATATTTAGTTCATCGGAAGAAAAAAAGAAAAATAAGTTTCTTATTATTGTGTTAAAGTTTGGTAGGTATTAATGAACTTTACACTGGAGCAACACAACGGACTGTCGGGATCAATCCCGAAGTGAAAGACTCAAGGATGACACCTCGTAATTTTGAACCACGGTCAAACGACGAGAACACCAGGGATGGAACTCCACTTTCCAAACTTCCATACCATGCCAACGTGGGGACATTTAAGGCCACGACAGATTTAACGTGCACCAGACCCCGTGTACACGGCGGTCTTTGACTGAACCTAGTTTCAAATTTGCAACCCTCCGGTTGCTAATCTATTGCTTTTTCAACTTGGCTACCGAGGCCCACTACTACTGGTGAACAAACGGAAGTTCAAAAAGAAGTGACTACGAATTTTGCATTCAGAATTTCGCTTTATACCAGTTCTATCTCGTGTGGAATGACTGATGGCTTTCGAATATTATGATTGTATTGATTATCGTAAAATTATCTATACAATCACACAGTGTTCAATTCACAACTCAATACAATAATTTATAGATCGGATTTGGCGAGTTCGTATTTGTACGAGTCTATAGGCTAAATTATACATCATATGCTAAGGGGATAAAGGACTTTCAAAACAAACTTTTGATGTTATCTGATTGATGAAAGATGTACAACTTCCTGATGTTAAAAGGTGTATTTCTATTTCCTTTGACTATAATGCCTATGTACAAGGTTTGGCCCAAATATTATTAATTGAAGCGGAAGTTATTGCATAAAAGTGGTCAACAATGTTTTGGTAAATTTGCAAACGTTGATAGATCCCATGTCCATCAGTTTTCAAAATAATGTAAAAATTTTACTTCGCATTATAGTTTGTGTATATATACGTCAAATTAACTTCATTTGGTAAGTGTGCTGTAAAGCAGAACCTCTAAGTGAGGGGGCTCCCTAAACGATGAATGTTATTGTCAATGTGATTGACGGTTTCATTCGATGGTTGTTTCAACATAGCTTCAATCAACCCGTCAATATCATTCGATAAATGTTTTTCGAAGGGACGTGACGTGTTTCATTTTTGTGTTTCAGATTGAAAGATGTTTTCAAATTGAAATTTTGGTTTTCTTGCTTTGACTTTGGTTGTCTTCAGTCGAAATAAAGAAAAGAGGAAAATACGCCGGTGCAAAGAGTGTTATAAACTGAGTAGCCAAATTACTCATTTACTAAACTTTCTGCAGATACTGAACCGTACGCAGAATAATTTTGTTTTAATTTTTCCTCAGTATAATCTGATTTGTTTTGTTTAAACACATCAATCATTTTTTGTGAAGCCATTACTTCTTTTTTTTTATTTAAATATTCACTTGACTTCCACAACTAAGGATAATCACTATACAAAATAATTATAAGCTTGTTAAACTCCCGTTCCCAGACAGAATCGCTTCTCGTGAGGTTCGATGCATCCTTCATGTCTGCTGTCTTGAGCGAAACTGCCGGACGATTGACAATTGCTTGTTTTAATTAGTGGGCCGAGTGGAGTGTCTGTCGAACACAACGAAACAGCCGAATTTACAATTAACTTACGTTTATTTAAAAAAAACTATATACATATACGCTTTATTACAATAGAGATTTGAATTCCAGATCCCCAAGTTTCGACCGGATTTTAGAAAACAATAAACTAGATACAAAGCAAGGAATAAGAAAAGTATTATCTTGCTACGAAGAAATTCCACGTAAAAAAAGAAGGCATTGTGTTGTCAGACGAATTTGTTAGATTTTATGAAGCCAACGACATCAAAAAAAACTTTTTTAATATTTTGTATTACTATGTATAAATAAACTGCAATGTTTTATTAAATATGTTTCTTCTAAACTAGTGGTTTTGTTACTTCTTGGTCCCAATTGAATAAAATTTATAAATATTTATATGCAAAGTTGTACCTCAACTTACATTCGTTTTACTTTAATTCGTATAGCAAAAATTTGAACAGGTAATTAAGGTATCTATGTGGTGTAAAATTTTCCGCGGATAGCAAATCCGTTGAAATTTTTGCTCTATTTTTAACGATCGAGACTTGAAAGATAGAAACTTGGACTAGGGAATAAAAAAGCCCTACTGCCCGAACGATTGAAAATTGCGTATTTTAAACGATCAATCGGTGCCACCAAAGGCGTCCGTCAATGTCCGTCAGTCAAAATTTCTATAAATGTTAGTTAATCGATTGACAATCATGTCAGTCGCCTCCTACGCGATAAATTGGTTGCTTCAATGAGCATCATTGACAATCACATTGACAGTAATATTGATCGTCTAAACACCCACTTAGATACCTAACATTTTGTAAAAAAAATGTTAAGAAGCATTCTAAACCAAAATTTCAAAATTTGAACACATGAATGCCTTTTTTTCTCACTTACACTTATATATTGTTATAAAATTTACAACAATAAAACTAATGGAGTAATTTGAAAAATGTAGAATCGATTGCAAGGATTTTCCAAAAAATGTCAATGAAATCAATTCAAGTCTGATGCGCGTGGAACATTTCGAAATCAAAATATTATAAAAAAATCACAATTGATGAAGAGCGATTTTTTTTTCTAGAGACTTACTATACCTAACTATACCTTTCATTTGTATAAGTTAACTTCATCAAACATGGTCGTAAATGAACAGTTATTTTTACTATTCGCTGAATTTCATATAAATTCGTTTCTAAACTGAAATCTTAAAAAATCAAATTTTTGATCACTTGTGTGATTTTGATAGTACAATGTCCCCTTCAAAAGAACTAAACTAAAGACTAGACCACACATTTTAAGTTTCATGTTTGAAAAAACACTGGTATTAGAATGTCTATTACACAACCTTCGTCTATTACACAACCTTCGTAACTAATAAAACGAGCTTTCTTTTTAAGTCAAATAATTGTATTCCCCAATGTGCATACAAATTCATTTACACTAACACCCGAGTCTACTATTACTCAGAAAAAAGTATCCCCCCATTATTCCGGAATTAAAAAAAACGCCCCTGTTAACAAAGTACACAGCACCAACAATGAATGCTTGTTTAACTTTCTATTTCCAACTGTTCCAAAGAAAATTAAGCATTTTTCTCTTTGCTTCGAGACTGGGAGCACTTTCTGTGCTTCCAAATCAATCATTTGTTTGAAGGCAATGGTTCTATTCAAAATTGCGCCACCGGTGTCCCCTAGCCAAGTCTAAAAATATAAATTTAAAACAAACTAAGCAGAGGAGGAAAGAAAGAATACGTTCAAAGGGAAGAAAGAATGGATGAGGCAGTAGAGATATGGCACAAGATATGGATTTATTGAAGTATCTAGGAAAATAAGAAATTTCCAGACAGGAAGAATGTGAAGATGACTTTTTAGGGGAGAACTAAAAAGACTTTTTAAACGAGAGATAAGAAGAAAGCAGTGGAAAAACTGAATGTTGAAGTTGAGGAAAGAAAAAAAAAGCACGTCAACTCGCTGGATTATTTGACTTTTCCTGTGCTGCCATGTTTAACAAAATGAAAGTTAATACTGATATCTACAGAATTGCATGGGTTGTACTTTGTGTTTGAAAATATGAAATTTTTTTCCCTCGCTGTGTCCCCTGACTCAAAAAGATATGCGTGAGCATTAGTATTATTTTTCTACAGATGGCGCTCATTCGATAACCATAGTAATCCGTATGTGAACTTTTCTTTCTATTTGTATTATTTGAATAAAAGGTTTTAAATTGTAGGATATCTAAGAAACGTCGAACAATTTAATTACGATACATGGATATACATGCAAAATTAATCACATAGTAATTACAATTTATTTAGTAAGGTTATAGTAGTTTAAATTCGTGAATACAATATATATTTAAACGATACCTTTATAAGGAGCCGTTCCATGCCTTCTTTAAACACTCTGTTATGCGCCAGATGTATGTATGTGAATACAATATGCGCATTTCAATATACATACACTATCTACCAATAAGTATTTGGACACCTGTGATAAAAAAGAAAAACAAAATTTATTCATATTCAATAGTTGATAGAGCCTCCACGAGAGGCAATTACAGCCTCAACCCTCCGGGGCATGCTTTCCACAAATCCTTGTATGATGGATAGTGGTATTTTCTTCCACTCGGCTTGGAGAAGACCTGTAAGTTGCTTCACCAATTTTGGACAATTGTTGCACCCCTTAATTCGGCGATCCAACTCGTCTCAGAGTTTCATGATATGGTTCAGGTCTAGGCACTGGGCAGGCCAGTCCATTCGGTTAACCCCATTGTCACCATACCAAATCCAAAATAGTGCAGTAGTCCTCGGCGTTGAGCTTACCATGAATTAGAACCGAGGGTCCCAGTCTATACCAGGAAAAACACCTCCAGACCATCATTCCACCTCCGCCGAACTTTACTGTGGGCACAATGCATTCTGACAGGAGGCGTTCTCCACTCCAGGCAGACGCCAGACCCAGACCCTGCCATCCGAACGGTAGAGGGTGAACCTTGATTCGTCGCTCGAGAAAACCCGTTTTCCACTGATCTATGGCTCACTTTCGACGTGCTTTGCACCACACTAACCGAGCAGCGCGGTTGGACTTTGTGATCACTGTTGAAGCTGATGGAGTATGTGGGCCATCGGTTGGGTGCGGTTCTCCCAATTTTTTCTAGACACCATCCGTCGTTCTCTGTCTCCCGATTTCGTTAGTCTAACGACTCGGGGCACATTCCGATAATCACCGCTCACCTTCCACTTCTGAATTACATAGGAATCATATAGGCCACTGTCGATTTTGGGTAATTCAGCTCCCTAGGTATGTCCTTTAAGGATTGGCCATTTCCCTGATACCCTACGATTACACCTTTCTCGAAATCAGACAATTCTGCACTTTGTGGCATCTTGCATGCGACTAATGCCAATGTTGATTCGTACACGATATTTAACGGCGGATTTCGTGACGTATATCAGGACTGCAGATATCGTCGTTTGCATGGGTGTCCAAATACGTATTGGTAGATAGTGTATAAATACAGATATATATAATCGTTCTGCACCTACATACTTTTAACACTATTTAAAGAAACATGGTCATATGCTAGCAATTTCGCACGATATGCATGTCTCTGAATGATAGGTATTATTTAAATGCCTTCATAAGGAGCCGGTTCTGTGCCTTCAAACATTTAACGTTTTGTTAAGAAACCACTGTAAATCTACGCACTCTAAGCTTGTCTATGAATACCTGTATGAATTTAACATTTAATACACATACAATTTATATGGAATTGTTCTGTCTTCAAGTCTTTAAGACAATGTTAAGCAATATCGGCAAATGTTAGCAACAAGTGTGTTTGAATACGATATGCTTTTAAATTTTACAATTACGACGAGTAGTTCAGTCCCTTCAAAACCTTTAATACTAAGAAAGACCTCGTAAGTTAGCAGCTACTAACTCTAAGCATATCTGCGTGCGATATTCATTTAAATTATTACATTTATACAGAGCTGTTATGCCTTCAAATCCTTTATACTTTATTAACCCTCCAAGTGGTAAGCCGGGACACAGCTTAGAAAATTTAGTTCAAATACCCGGGCGTACCACTTGCGAGCAAAGCTCATTTTGAATAGACCAGAAATATTCTTGTACGACCAGAAGCAGACTCAGTATTTTCGAACATACAGCTCCGAAAAATTCGAGGCCAGCATCCCACCATACAGAAACCTTTTTCAACTGTACTCGAGCTTGGTGCTTGGAGGGTTAAAAAACATCGGAAACGCTTACCAGGTTAGGTATGTGCAAAAATTCTACCCGTCAAAAACTAATGAAGTTTGGTTGGGAGGTTTTACACCGCCATCCCTATTCTCCTAGTTTGATGTCTACTGTCTATCACTTGTTCCATGCGCTGACCTACTCTTTCAGCCGAATAATCTTTGATGATCTTGATGATGTGAAAACTGCCATCCAAGGCTTTTTTCACTCCAAACTTCAAGACTTTTAATGACGTGGGTTTCATCTCCTACCATAAAGATTGCAAGAGGTCATAGATAGTAATGGCGTAAATGCAGTCTTAGGTTATATGCATTTTGAGTTCTTTGCACTTCTTCATCGTCACAAAAACCGGGTAGAACTTTTGCACTTGCCTAATACATGTCTGAGTACGATAAGCATTATACACCTTCCTAAGGAGCCGTTCTGTGCTTCCAAAAACTTAGCACTATGTTGAGGAACATCGGCAAATGCATCTACGCACTTTATACATGAATGTGAATAGATATACAGTTCATTTCATGTCTTCAAACCTTAAACGCTAAGTTAAGAAGAAACATCGGCAAATGTTAGGAGCTACGCACCTATACACGTCTGTGAATGCGATAAACATTTAATTATCTTTGTAAGGAGCCGTTCTGTGCCTTCGAGCACTTAATTATGCCTTAAGAAACCACTGCAAATGTTAGCATCTACGCACTCTATGTATGGCTTTCAATACGATATGCATTTATCGAGAGCTATTCTGTGCCTTCAAACACTTAGCACTGTTAAGAAAAACCGGTGAAAATCTAAGCATCTACGCAATATGTGCATTTTTAATAATATGCATTTATCAGGAGCCGTTCTGCGCCTTGAAACACTTAAACTATATTAAGAAGTAGGTAGGTATTTTAATTAAGGTTGCACTGGAGCAACACAACAGCTATTGACGACGGTCCGGGATCAATCCCTCAGGGGAAAGAGCCGAGGACACCACCATGTAATTTTGAACCATGGTCAGATGAAATGGCAGCACCTGAGCTGGCACCACAAACTTCCACACCACACTAACGTGAGTAGATTTGATGCCACGACAAATTTAAAGTGCACCAACTACATGGTGTTTGGTTGGATTCAAATTCACAACCCTCCGGTTGCTAACCCGCTACTCTTCCAACCTGGCTACCGCGGCCCTCATTATGTTACGAAGCCACTGAAAATATTAGCATCTACATTGTCTATACATGTCTGTGACTACGATATGCATTTAAATGCCTCTATAATGGGCCTTTCAAACACTATGTTAAGAAACCACCGAAAAATACGTCACTACCTACACACCGATATGCACATCCATCTTTCAAAATCGTACCTCAAATCGATGAAACGAGGGTCTTTTATTTGTTTCCTGTGGAATGTGAGTACTTAAGTTGAGACGATCAGAGAAAAGTTATACATAATGAACAGCCCGCTTGTTGGAAGCATTTTTGTTCATCTTTTTTCGGAAGAGCTTTTCTTGCCCGCCAAAATTGATTTCCTCCATGCTATCCCTCGAGGCAATCGCGTGTTGCCCGAACACGAAATCTGATTTCAAGATTATTTGAATCGCGTTATTCCGAAGGCAGGATATGTTTTAGAATCTCCCGCATTTTCTTGTTGCGGATGCTCGTAATTCTATTTGAACCTCCTTCCGGTTTCGTCTTTGAAGCAGTGTGCGGCCTTCTGTTAATGTGGACCACATCGGAAAGGGGGATCTTGGTTTTCGTTAGAAGCTATGGTGGGCACGCTGAATTATTCACGACTGAATTTTAAATCGTGGGTTAACCTGGTTACAACAAAGCCTTGCATGAAATGAGGTGAATAACAGGCCGAATGGACTTTCTATTAATAGAAAAGAATTTACATGTTATTTATAGGTGTTTGGGTGTAAAAGCTGAATGCGATATAGCTTTGAATTTTGAATTCTTATAAAATGGATATTAACTATTGATTTTGAGTTTCGTTAGACACTATATTGGGGGCACTGAATTATTTGAAACATAAAAAAAAATTTTCAAATAACATCTTAACATTTTTAAAGCAAAGACGTCTTACATGAACAGCTTATTATTTATCGCTTTCCTATTAATAGAAAATAAATTATACATTATTTACAACTGCTTCTTGTAAGCAAAATTAGATCTAATTTTGAATGCTTACAAAGAGAGGAGAGGTGGTAGCCTAGTTGGTAGACCAGCGGATTACCGACCAGAGGTTTGCAAATTATAAAGTCCACCAACCGAAGACCGTTATGTTGCACCGGCTGGTGCACGCTAAATTTGTAGTGGCCACAAATGTCCTCACGTTAGCGTGGTGTGGAAGTTTGGAGAATGGGGGCCAGCTCAGGTGTTGATCTCATCTTCTGACCGTGGTTCAAAATTTCAAGATGTTCAAAATTACGAGACTGAACATACCACTGAGAGCCCCTTGCAGACTTACATTCCATGTGAATAGATTTAATTTTGTGATCCCTGCTTCCTCTTAAAGATTGCATAGGATGTTTAGAAATATTTTATGTATAAAAGGAAAGTAACAGCCCACCAAGAGTCACTATTATTAACCACTTTATACTGTATGCTGTACGGAAACAAAATATTTTTTAATTTATAATCTGCTGTCAACCGGAATATCATTGCATTTGTAACACTACTTGAAGAATTAAAGATACTTGATTACTTGATAGATACTAATACTACTATTTGTGCAAAAGTTATTGTTCTTGTCGGCGTCAGATAAAACTTTCCCGATCATAAAAAAAAGCGTATGCGTAAGGCAAAGGACCATAAGCGCAAAAAAAAAAATACCGTAAGCATAAGATAAATAATCGTAAACGTAAGATAAATAACCGTACGTGTAAGATAAAGTGCCGTAAGTGTTAAATAAAGGACCGTAAGTTTGAGATAAATGAATGTACGTTTAAGATAAATGAATGTACGTTTAAGATAAAGTGATTTAAGCATAAGATAAAGGACCGTAAGCGTAGAATAAAGGACCTAAGCGTAGAATAAAGGACCGTAAGCGTAAGATAAATGGATAAGTGTAAGATAAGGGATCTAAGCGATCAAGATCGGGTCAGTTTTCTTCTAATAAAGAGATATCTCGTCCATTATGATCTGTATGAGTTCTGATAATGACGAGAGACCTCGTCGAGACAACCACCAGGAGAGTTACTGTATCCAAAATTCATTCTATAAATAATTAATGTGCCTAACGTAATGGTGATAACAGCAAACTAATAAGCAACTACAACAGGAAGCACATTTGATGGTATATACAGGTGTTTCGAAACTCATGGGCAGAAATGTAAGTGGTGATAGAAAACATCTAAACAAGCAATTTTCACCACACACTGCATGGTCGGAGAGCTGGCGGTGAACCGCTAGACGGCGCTGTAATGGAAAGCATAAAGCGCGAGTTTCCTTACATATCGTCATTTCTACCGTGGATTTCAGAAGGCATGGCGACGTACAGTAATCAGGAAAAGGCGAACATGCATTTTATGTATGGTCTTGCGAATGGGAATGCTCTGGAAGCCGAAAGACTGTACAGGCAGCGTTTCGCGAGAAGACACGTGCAAGACCGAAACATATTTGAGCGATTGCATCGGTGCCTGTGCGAAACGGGTTCCTTTGTCACTGGCATGCATGATACAGTGCGTGGCAGGAGTGTGCGGACGCTACAAGTTGTAGAGGACATTCTGCAAAGAGTGGAAGATCGTCCGGATATTAGTACGCGAAAGGTTTTCCGTGCCGTAAATGTGCCCCACTCAATTGTTTGGCGAGTACTACGGGACGAAGGATTATACCCTTACCAATGCAAAAGTGCAAGCCTTGATACCTGCAGATTATGCGCCACGTGTCGAGTTTGCACGTTGGTTTTTGCAACGACTAGCAGCGCAGCCCGATTTTTGTGCACATGTGTTATTCACGGATGAATGCACCTTTACTCGTGAAGGCATTTTTTATACTCACAACCTTCATGTGTGGATATCTAGCAATCCGTACGACACACGTTCACGTGCGTATCAGAAGCGTTTCAGCGTAAATTTTTGGGCTGGAATTGTGGGTGACCATTTGATCGACCCATACATTCTGCCATTCCGACTGGACGGCAGAACATACCTCACATTTTTACAATAGGCATTGCCAGTCTAACTTCAACCTGTTGCAGCCAACATACAAGCACGTACGTGGTTCCAGCATGACGGAGCACCACCCCATTTCAGCTTGGATGTGCGGAGCGCTTTAGACACTTAATTCCCAGGGCGATGGATTGGACTGGGTGGGCCCATACCTTGGCCGGCACGCTCACCCGATCTCTCCTGTCTGGACTTTTTCCTGTGGGGCCATTTGAAAAGTCTCGTCTACCAAAGCCCCATCGACTCCGACGAGGACCTAGTTGCCAGGATTTATGTTGCTGCCGGTGCCGTCCAAGACATGCCGGGTGTGTTTGAAAAAGTGCTCTGCTCGCTACGTCGCAATGTGTAACGCCTGCATTACCGCAGGCGGTTGCTGTTTTGAGCATTTTCTGTAATTTGGCCACACATGCTGTCAATAAAACTATTTAGCACCTCCTCTGTCCGTTTGATGTTTCGTTCTTACAAGTGATAGTAACGGCGGATACCTCCTATCGGTTAACCGCTTGCTCTCCGCCCATGCATTGTATGGTGAAAATTGCTTGTTTAGATGTTTTCTATCATCCCTTACATTTTTGCCCATGAGTTTAGAAACACTCTGTATATAGCAGCAACACGTAAAGGCATACTTTCTGCACGTTATCTGTAAATCTGCGCAGAAATAGCTCATGAGCAAGGCTGAAGTGAAAAGTGATAGTTGTCAAGATGATCTTGCGTGGCGGTGTCGTACACAGAGTCGCTCAGGTTTGTCCCATAAATGCTCGATCGGAACTCTGAACAGGCCAGGCATGCAAATTCACCTCATTTTCAGGAAACCAGTCCAGCATACGTTTTGCAAGATAAAAAGAAGCTTGATCTTGTTGGAAGAAAAAACCATCATCGCTGTAGTATTGCCATAGTGTAGGCAGGACCGAATTATCCAGAACGCCGAGGTATACGTCAGCGTTCATTGTACCAGGTGTATAAAGCAATGTCCTATAACCAGCAAAAACAACCCCAGACTAAGATGGTTCCTCCTCCAAATATTTGCAGTGTCTATATGAGTGCATGTGCGTGAGTGTGAATTAAGGTTGGTACAACCAACAAGAGGGTCATGTACCCAAAATTCAATCGGATATATATAAACGTAGATATTGAATTAATATTGTAACTAACACTTATGAGCAACAACTACAACGGTATGCGCATTTAATGGTAAATTAATTCAACAAATATCTAGCAAACGCAGGATCAATTAAAGGTTAGGAATGCTTCAAACACATGATAGTTGTTAAGAGGATATTTTTAATTCACGGATTTTAGGTGCGTATTTGCAGAACAAATAATTGTCTCTTTTATCAATATCTCGGGAGAATAAAATGAGAGACTTCTCTATTCGAGTTTTCGGACTTCACACTCGGGCCATCACTTCTGAAGGCACTGGAGCAAAATAACGACCAGATATAATTTAGTTATTTCGGTGTGCTGATTACAGCGGTTTGGGAATTTATACCTAGGTTTAGTGAAGAGAGTGGAGATGAAATCAGTGCCCTGAACGTGAAATTTGAGCTCATTCCTTGCTATTATCCACGATATTTCAAGAAATCGCAAAATCTATAATACCCAATTGAGTTTATGTCACAACTTTTTATGCAGGGAAATCCATCAGTCTCACTCTTCGATTTAAAATTTGAATATAATTTTTTTTAAACATTTATTGCAGATAAATAGAAATTAGATGCTGATAATTTAATGTGACGACTTTTGTGCTTTCAGCACTCTACCAGAAAAGGATAAGTTATTCCAAGCACAAGATATAATGTAATCGAAAGAAAAGGTGAAAATATTTATATCAGTCAGATCGGAAATTAAAAGTATATATGAAATGTCAACTGAAATTTTTAAAAAAATTTAAAAAGTTTTCACACACACACACACACACATATATATATATATATATATATATATATACATATATGTGTGTGTGTGTGAAAAATTTTAAATTTTTAAAAAAAATATTTATAATAATTTATTAATAATTTATAAATATATATATATATGAAAATTTTTAAATTAAAAAATATATATATTTAATAATAATATATATTATATATATATATATACACACAGTCGAGCCCACTTCTTGCGAGCTCGGATACAGCGAAATATCGGTTATTACGACTTTTTCTCTGTCCCCATGGAACTGTAATATTAAATAGTGTAGTGTTAAAAGATCGCATATAGCGAAGTATTGGAGCGTGAATATCGGATACTGCAAAGTTTTGGGTTCTGGGACCCCCCCCCCCCCACAACCTTTTTTTTTTCCTTAATTCTGGACGACAAAAACAAGAGAGGCAATGGAGAAAAATTTCCGAAAAAACGTGGGAGAAGAGGTTTTGTTTGTTGGTTGTTTATTGGTTACTAAGCTCACGTGTTTTAACTTTGAGCTATGAACCGGATATAGAAGGACAGTTGCGATTTTGTCTTGTTATGTTGCATGGCAGAGTACATAGCAAGCAGATTGGTTTCTTAGGAAGGTTTAGTAAATGGTTTTTTAATCAAAATGTGTTACATCAAAGTTGCAGCCTTTAGATATGAGCATAATAAAATGCGTGAGAGAGAGAAAGTGTGTGTGTAATTACAAGTCTCAGATTATGATGATGCCTGGCGTTTGGTTCAATCGAAAACCATCCAAAACTGCTGGAAACGTGCAGAATTTTTAGGGGAACTTGGAGACTCAGATTTCATTTCTGAGACTGATGCCTAAAAACGTTCCATGTAGAAAAATTTACAGGAAAAAATAATTTTGGATGTGGTGATGTTGTTTTTGCTGATTAGGTTGCTAGCTATTGCAACGTAGAAATTAAAGCACAACAAACAGACTATGACATCATTGCAGCAGTGTTACAAAGTACTTTTGATGATTCCGAAGAGGAAGACATTGAAATTGAAGTAAATAGACAATTAGTGACATCCATATCTGCCATGGATAGCCTTCAAAATTTGCGTGCGTTTCTTCTAATGGCATAGCATTGACTGCCGTGATAATTTTAGTGCACTGGAAAAAGAACTGTGCAACTACATTGTAAATTCAACTGTTCAAAAGAAAGTGTTACAGACTTTTTTCCCACTTAATATGAAATAAATTTTTAGCCTTCGTGTGAAAATTCTTTTGCTTTAGAACATGCGGGTAATTCCATTTTTTATTATATCGAATGTTACGAATATAGGATAAAACGAATGATTTTCAGAGTATCGTACGACTTCGCTATATGCGGGCTCGACTGTATATATATAAAATGACAAGTTGCGTATAAACATATTAATAATTCCTTCATTAGCAATACTCAGACAGATTCTATTGCCTTATATGGCATCGCTGGAACATTTTATAGTAAATAGATGTAACACTGCGTGGGAAGATGCATTTTACTGAGCTTGCATATAAATTAATTATATATATATATTATTATAATTTATTATATATATATATATATATATATATATATATATATATATATATATATATATATATATATATATTAAAGCACAACTAAAGCAATTAATTTTATTATTAGTTGATGAGAATTAGGTTTAAAAGGGTAAAAAAGAGTCCATATCAATGGTAATAATGGCAGTCGATAAAATGTGGTGGTATAAAAATTATAGATTAAGACATTTATATGCAGTTTAAAAATTTAAATAGATTAGGATGGGGATTTTCCCCCACCAGGTCTTGCAAGTTTAAAATCAGATTGTAGAATAAGTTTCATTGATGATGGTTAAAAACTGTATGATTGATTAAAATATGATGAACGGTAAAAGGGACCACACACAGGAGCATACTAATGGAAGATGCCTGTGAGTAAAACGAGTATGGCCGATACGAAGGCGAGTTAAAAGCACGTCGGAATGTCGGTGCATGTTAAATCTGTCGTGGCCTCAAATGTCCTCACGTTGGTGTGGTGTGGAGTTTGGGGAGTGGTGTTCCAGTTAAGGTGTAACCTCGTCATCCGACCATAGTTTAAAATTAACGGACCAAATTGGTGTTGTCCTGATCGTACTTCGTGATCAATCGCCTAAGAGAAATATCCTAGGACAACACCACGTAATTTTGAACCACGGTCAGATGACGAGGCAACACCTGAGCTGGCATCCCACTATCCTAACTTCTACACCAATACAACGTGAGGACTTTCGGGCACGCCAGATTTAAGGTGCACCAGCCGCCTCTACGCCATACACTTACAAACATCTATGCATTGACCCGGATTCGAAACAGGAACCTTCCGATCTGGAGGCTAACACCTTAACCAGCAGACCGTCAAAACCTGGCAGATTAAACACACAACGTCTCAAAAAGGGATAAATTAAAGGAAGGTTTCAAAACGATTCTATTCTAAGGTAGTTTGGTGGATGAGTGAATTAACTTTACACTCTCGAGCAATACAGTGGACCGGTCATAGATACATTCCGAAGAGAGAGATGCGAGGACAACACCTCACAATTTTGAAACACGTACAGATGGTGAGATCAACACAAGAGTAGGCACACCATTCTCCAAGCTCTACACCAAGCCAGCGGGAGGACGGCCACAATAGATTTAACGTGATTAAGTCCCCAGCCCTTTGTACACTACGGTCTTTGGTCAGACCTAGTTTCGCACTCGCAACCCTCCGGTTGCTAATCCGTTAGTCTTCGAACTTGGCGACCACGGCTCCTCTCACTGACTAAAGAACAATGGACGGGATGTGTTTGGACACGGCCACTAGGTCTAAGGCGTAGAATACGTCAGTTAGGACTTAAGGTGAATGTACACTGCTCTAATTTCACTCGTCAAATATGCATCGCTCAGCACATGCACTGACAAAAAAAAATCAATACACCAAGAAGGAGTAGTCCAAGAGTTCTGCCGGGCTCGATCAACTTGGTTGGTTGGTTTGGATTTTATAGCGCAATGTCCAATAGGGGGAAAGCTGAGCCGAGCACAAGGTCAAGTATTACTTAATAAAATCTTTTAGAAATAGAGGTAGTAACACATAAAATAAGACGAGAGTTGAATAAATAGTTTTTGAATGTGATCATAAAATAGGGGAAGCTCGATCAACTAGGAACAACGCAGAATGGGGACGTTTAGTCTTTAGTGACGAGTCCCGTTTCCAACTGTGTCCTGACGACAACCGCATACCGGTCTGGGAGACGTCCAGGGCAGCGTGGGGATTCTGCCCCTTCTATCTCACGCCACACATGCCACAACAGGGCGTTATGTTCAGGGGTGCCATCTCCTTTGTTACCCGATATCACCTGAGCAGTCCCACGGATGACAAATCGAAATGGCTTACCTCAGTCAAGAAGAATAAGATCTCTAAATTTCGAATTAAAAAATGCATCTCTATTGCGGCAGAGGTGGCTAATGGGACCACTGGGGACCTCTTGGTGTGCGTTCCCTCTGACTCTTAATCCTTTAAATTTTATTACTTTTTCTTCTTATTTTTTCTTCTTAGACTGCAAAGAAGGCTGTTTGAACATGTTCTTATCTACTGTAAATATTCTTGTTTTAACCGACTTGTCAGTTTATCCATAACCATTCTCCACTTATTGTCATACTTTTAACCCATCATAGTTTTACCCAAGATAATCTCGGCACCTTTTAATCTTACAGATTTTATCCGTCAATCCCTCTTTGTATATCCATCAATTGCTATTTCTACATCCGCCGACTCTATTTGTATGCCCGTCAAGTTCTGTTTGTAAACCTGTTAACTCATGTTAGTTCATCCGTCAAATCATTTATGTATATTTACCAATCTTTTATTTTCATGTTATACTCCGTTAAAATCTTTGTTTCCACATACCTTTTATTGGGGCCTGTTGCCCAACGCCTTATTGACTTCCTCCCTGTGTAAGGTCAAACTCTGAAATAAATAATTCCATTGTTCTGAAATTTTAATCAATTCCTCCTTGGTGCGTCGATTTTTTTTTTGTTACTGAATCTATATCACCATTGGTGCACTTTCTGTTCATGCTAAAGGTTGTGGCTCATTACCAACCTCCATGGGTCAATCATTCATTGGATTATAAAACGTTTATGTCATCAGATATGCTGTTTGCGTCGAAATGAGCGGTGGAGGTACTTGACACATTCGTATCAGGCATTTGTTCACCTTGGAAAGCGCGACCTACTATACTTTCAAGAACTTCCTCCGAGCCCGTTGACACTCAGCATCGGATGCCCGGATTTTCTTGTATTTCCCGTGTCTCCTTCTTTCTTTTTATAATTCTTGTGTTTATTATGCATATAATTGGATATTTTGAAATTTTTGTGATTTTTTTACACTTTGAAGTTCAATATCCAAACACGTATTGAATATTTAAATTTTATTTCTGTTATTATTTATAAAGTGCAAGAGAAACGAAACAAATGACACCTCAAACATCGTACAAACAAAGGAGGCTGGAGTAAGACTAAATTAATGTGAGCAGTAGTGCATAATTTCAGGACTAAACTTTGCGCTGAGATTGTATTAGCCGATGACGTCAATGCGAGATCAATGAGCGTGTATAACATTCTCTTTTTTTATTGCTCTACTGAACGCGATATCGTTCATTTATGGATCATTTATATTTTTGAAGTTAATTAATTTTCCGTGATTAGTTTTTTTGGTAACACTCAAAAATTAAGCGCGGTACACCGGTTTCGAAAGGCTACGTATTTATTTTACATTCGTTTTTGATGCATTCTACGTCAAAAGACGATGATGACGTGGGTAATGACCTAAAAGTACAAATCAACGACAACCCAGATAACCTCCGAGATGAACACCGATCTCCACAAGACCCTGCATGAACCAACACTATCCAACGGTAACTGCAATCTATTTACATGGCGGATCGTTGAAAGCGTTCGTGAAACATGTAATGTTTTGAAGTGGTACAATGGTACCGAGATCACATACATCAGTGGGGATAGATCATCTGGTGGGACGAATCGGAATTTACATTATTTCACACCATAGGACGTGTTTATGAATGGATAACGCCAGCAGAGGCCTTTCATAATGACTGCTTCTTCCCTACTGGTTGTTACATCCCAGCTGGAACAGAAGCGGATTAGCTACCTGTGGGTTACAAGTTCGAAACTTGGTCCAACCAAAGACAGTTGTGTTCACGGAACGTTAAATTTTCCATGGCATCAAATGTCCTCACGTTGGCGTTGTGTGGAAGTGTGGAGAGTGAGGTGTCCGCTTTGGTCTTCTCGTCATCTGACCTTTGTTCAAAATTACGAGACGTTGTCTTTGGATCTTTCTTTCTCTTAGAAATTGATCTCGGACTATCGATAATAGTCTATTGTTTTGCGAAAATGCGACGTTAATTAACTAACAACCTACTATTGTACTGTTAAACATGGATGGGGCTCTATGATGATGTAGGGTGCTATAGCTTGGAGTGGTTTTGGTCCACTTGTGTTTCCTCATGATGGGATCAAAGCAATTCAAAATGTCATCATTCTGTGATCGATCATCTTTATCCCATGCTTCAGATTGAGTTCCGTAGCAGATAACCTAATGCGAGACGACAATACCCGCTTTTAGACAGGCCTGTGTACCCAAGCATTGTTCTAGGACTACGAGGATATGATCCTCATATGATCTTAACCCTCCTGGTGGCAGTCTCGACGATGTATCTCGTCATTAGCAAATATGACTTGATCTTGAAAGGACGAGATATCTTTTCTTGGGAAGAAAACCTACCAGATCTTGATCTACACTCATGTCCATAAATTAAGGATAATTCAGAAACACAAGGAAATCGAATTCTAAAGTAAAAATTTCATCTGTAGAACTATCGCACACGTCTTCAAGACTAATATCGAAATTACAGGAAGCCATCAGATGACGTCGATCAGTACGTCACAATGACGAGAGTGTAAGAGAGATGTATATAAGGAATGGTAGAAAAGAAGTAAACTTTTTCACAAGCGTTCTGTGAGCCGTGCAGTGCCACAAACAAATAATTATGGCACAGGATACGCATGTCGATAATTTTTTTACGTGGTAGAATTATCGGCCGCCTGGAATGTGGGCGTACTCAGACGGAAGTTCCAGTGGAACTTGGTATCGCCCAAAGTGTCATTTCTAGGCTTTGGCAACTATTCCAAAATGATGGAAATGTCAGTAGGCGTTACAGTACAGGTCTCCCCCGAGTTACAACGCCGAATAACGACCAGTATTTGGCAGTAACTACTAAAAGAAGCAGACGCAGCACAGCATCCGACCTTTCTCTTCAGCTATCTTCAGCCACGGGTACGACAATTTCAAGGCAAATCGTTTACAGACGTTTGGGACATGTTGGTCTATATGCTCGCAGGCCTGTCAGATGTGTTCCGCTTACGTCAACTCACTGACGCCAGTGGTTAACCTGACATGCGATGTGGACATCGTCACAGTGGGTTTGTGTTATGTTTTCCGACGAGTACAGGTTTAGCTTGCAGTCTGATTCACGGCTGACGTTCATATGGAAAACGCCAGGTACTCGCTACCACTAAAGCTTTGGTTTCCTAAGAAAGTGGAGCCGTTATCTAACAGCCGTGATACGTCATGATTCCGCGGGCATAACTAGACGGCCGTCTAAATAAAAATCCCGACGTGTCAACTTAGACGGACAGAATACGTTGGAGAATGGGCAACACAGACGGCTGTCGTGGTTTGTTTTATTCGAGAAACAAAACAAAGTGTTTTTTTTACTCTCTAGTTTAAAGATTCTAACTTCGGGATCGTTGAAGGTAGAGTGAAAATTTCAACAGATTTCAAATCAGCGTAAATTTCTACGCCAGATCAATATCAAAAACAGTTTTATTATTCAATTATTTACCATTTGATTATTTTATTATTTTTTAAATAATTATTTATTTATTTAAAGAAAATCACATTTAAGGTATCGATTTGGTGTCAAATTTTCCGCAGCTTTCAAATCCGTTGAAATTTTCATTCTGTGTTTAACGCGATCCCGATTTTACAAAACCGAATTGATCAATGGCAGTCAAAAATGTTTATTTATTTCGCTCCTCTCCGTTCGAATCGTTTGGAGCAGGAAATGAAATCTGGCCGCTACAAGAGAAAAAACGTTCCCCATCTGTTTGAGACCGCTATGACGCCAGTCATGGAAATGGCGGCTCCGATCATTTTTGTTACGCTCACAAACAACGCTCTCTAGGAAACCAACACCATGTGTCAGTATAAGCAACGTTTTAGTGACGTCACCCACCGATACATCACGGCCGCTAGATCACGGCTACCGTTTCTTAGGAAACCGAAGCTTAAGACAACATCACTGAACGACACCGTTACGGTGGTACAGGATTGCTCGTTTGGGGCGGAATTATACTGGGCTCCAGAACAGATCTACATGTTCAAATCGGAACCATGAGAGGCCGAATTTATCGGGACATCATTCTGGAACAACATGTACGTTTGTTTAGTGGTGCCATGGGAGCATAATTTGTGTTTATGGATGACAACGCCTCTCCTCACCGTTGAAACATTGTAAACGAATGCCTTGAATCTGAGGATATCACCTGTTTGGAATGGCCAGCATTCTCACCTGACTTGAATCCGATAGAGCAAGTGTGGGACATACTTGGCCGACGAGTTGCAACCCGTCAACCACCTCCTACATGTGTACCGGAACTTCGGAGAGCATTGCTTGCTGAGTGGAGTGATTTTCCTCAAGATCAGCTCGATAATTGGATCCTCAGCATGACTAGGCGTTGTATGGACTGTATTTCATCGTCTGGGACACATATAATGTATTAACCATCATACCAACCATGTCATGTTAAGTTTTGTAATGTCGATATTTTTTGTAATTGCTCCAGTGAGCAAAAATCGTAATTTTTATGAATGGTATCATACATACACCATCTTTTTTGTTCTTTATTCTTTGTTTAATAAATGGTCTTTATGAATAAGTCACGTTTGTTTTGTTTCTGAACCTTTATTTGTCGGAGCTGGCATTATCCTTAATTTATGGACATGAGTGTAGTTATCATTGAAAAAAAGGCACTACCGTAATGACGATATATATTTATTAGCTAAGTTGGTCAGATGTTGTTGGACGAGTTATCTCATCACTAGCAAAGTGGGTCGGAGGACGAGTTATCTCGTCAGGAGATAGTTAGGTCAAATGTGGATGTTAGTTAGGTAGGTAATTAATTAACGTCACACTTAAGCAACACAACGGCAATTGGAGACGGTCCGGGAACAATCCGAAATATCCAAGGACAGCACCTCGTCATTCGGAACCATGGGCAGATGTCGAGGTCAACACCAGAGCTGGCACCTTACTCTCCAAACTTCCACACCACGCCAACGTGAGTGCGTTTGAAGCCAAGACCGATTTAATGAGCACCAGCACGACGATCTTTATCTGGACAGAGCTCCGTTGGTATTCCGTTGCTCTTCCAACTGGGTTACAGTGGCCATAGGTGTTGATGGACTAGATATCTAGTCACATTAGCAAATGAAGTCAGTTGTTAATAGACGAGATGTCTCGTCATGAGCAAAACTGGTCGCATATTGATGGACTAGAAATCTCATCATTTGCAAAATTAATCCGATATTGATTGACGAGATATCTTGACATTAGCAAAATTTTTGAGATATTGTTGGACGCAATATTTTGTCCAGCCACACTATTAGAACTAGAGACCCCACTCCAAGAGGAATAGGTTACCATTTCTTGAACATTGTCCACGACCTGTATTTGTCCATCCTACAGATACAGGTCAGCACAATGACCATAACACAATACTATTATAGATTGTTTCCCGGCAGCTCTTGTCCTGGATACAACATGTAATACATGCCAAGGGTGTGGGCCAATGTCCTACTAATATTTTTGGTTTCGTCAAACGGGTATTAGTGTTGCTATTTTGTCCACCACATGAATCTGTTATCCAAGTTAGGTCAGTTGGCGCAGAAACGAGTTCTAAAAAGAAAACGCGCACGAACAAGATAAAGGAGTTTAATCAAATAGATTAATCAAGTTCGCAGATCAAATAAGGTCGTCTGGATAGGTTTACCCGACCCGCAGTTTATATCCTTGTGTTTGGAGCGTGTGTTGTTTTTACATCATTAAGCGTACTTTAATCCATTTTACCGTTTTTAATCAATATCGCTAACCTTTTTTAAAAGCTCTGTTTTAACTACGATATTTGATTGAAAAAAACACCACACCTAGATATTTTTAAAGTTTTAACTATACAATAAAAGTTTTCCATTTATATATATCTCCCTCCTTCAACGCAAACCCCATTTTAAATATCCATCTGCACTAAAACAATTTAATTATTTTGTAAGTTGTTGATCATTTTATTTTAATTTTTCATTTACTGATTCCATACTATTGACTACACCACTTGAATTTTAAATGTTTCGACTTGCCGTTCTAAAACTTTAATGTGATATTATACATTTCTTTTCGCATATCCTTCTTTTTATATCTGTTCCGTTTCAATTGTTTTTATGTCGTCTTATATTTGTTGCAGCGCATCCTGTTTATGTACACCGGAAACTCCATGCAATCAACCCACAGACCAAAGACGGCCATCTCCATCAATATAGCTTAAGACTTGACACGACCCTAAAAAATATGTGTGTTGAATTTCATTTTTGCTGTGGGGTACAATATATGGGGCTTTCCTTTTAAGCATTTAAATTTCTAATACAGATAGGTATTTTAATTAACCTTGGACTGGAGCAACGCAACTGGTTATTGGCGATGGTCCGGGATCAAACCCGAAGATAAAGTTCCGTGGACAACTCCGCATAATTTGTTAACACAGTCTGATAACAAGATCACATCTGACCTGGCAGCTCACTCTGAATACTTCCACACTACGCCAACGTGTGGACATGTGAGGCCACGACAGAGTTGACATCCGCCAGCCCCTTTTATATATGACGTTTTTTGGGTGGTTTAGAACTCGTAGCTCTCGGGTTGCTAATCCGTTACTCTTCCATCAGGGTGACCGCAAAAGATAACAAAAACCAGTATAATATTTCCAAATAACTCTATTATCTTTAAAATACCAAAATAATCTTTTTAAACTATTCTATCCTCAGTAAAAGACCAATAGAGCCTTTCTAATTGATTATATTATCAAAAAAAATGCAATATAATCTTTCGAAAGTATTCTATTACATAGAAAGGTGCAATTGGGATTGGATTTTGGTTAGTTGATTTAGTGGCTCAAGATCCAAAAAAGGATAACCTGAGCTAAGCACAAGATAAAATGTAGTCCAAATAAAAGGTTAAAATATTTATATCAGTCAGATTGTTAAATAAAAGTATAAACAATTGGATTTTTGAGGTTTTCCAAGAACGGATATGCTGCGCCAAACGCAAGATAAAAAAAGTAAAATCGCTGTAAATACAAAAGCATTGTAAAAAGGTAGGTGTAAGTCTTGCGCAAGAAATTTGAAAAAGTGGTGGGATGCAATGATTTAAACATACTTATCAATATGGTAAATATATAAAAAGAAGTTCGGAAATAATGCGACTAAATAAAATTAGAAAATTTTACAACGTTTAAATATTAAAAAAGATTTGGGTGGTGATTTTCTCCAATAAAGTCTTTTAAGTTTAAAATCGATTTATTAAAAAAGTATTGACGATGATAATTAACACCTGGACAGTTAATTTAAAATGTGATAATTGTAAAAGGAACTTCCCACACGCTACATCCGCGCGCTCTCCTAATAAAAGATGGCTGTGGGGAAAACGCGTGTGTCCGATAAGGTATGTCCACACTTGTGCGCTTTTGCTTGCGCTAAGCGCAAGCCTCGACGCAAGGTACGCATGCGTATTAACATAGTGTTGCGTATATTAACATAGTGTTGGATCCATTAAAGTTTTCTTAGTTATGGTGCAGGTTCTAAAGATGTATAAGGATGAATATGAAACAAATTTATTTTTAAGCCGGCAAGGAGAAATTTGATAAATGTACTTCGTTTAAACACACTAATTTATCCTTTAATTATTAATATAATTATTTGTTAAATAAAAGTCATCTAAGTTCATAAGTAGGGCAACTTTTTGCAACAAATGTAACTTTTTTTCACAGATTCTACGCTGCATATTAAGTACTAAAACCAAAATTCCACCTTCGTGGGATGTATTGAAAGCGAGTTATAACCGTAACATAAATGCAACTTTCTGCATAAATGCAACTTTTTGCATAAATGTAACCCACCTGCAACTTTTTAAAATTTAGCTTTTAAAATAACTTAAAATGAAATTACTATTTCATTTTTTGCCCTCTTAACAACCCTTTGATCACGTGTGTCTGACCTTGCGAATGCTGAAGTATGGCGGATCAAACAAGAAGCTCACGAAAAGAAGGTGTTCGTTAACAGACGAAAGTGAAATAAATATCAAGAGGTACTTTTAACACATTGGTTGGCACTCTTGATAACCCAGAGGAAACTTGCGTAATCGACTGCAGAGTTTGCGAAGTGCGTGTCGATCATCAATATGTTGTTGGTAGATGACGTTTTAAAATCTCTGAATGTTGAGCGAAAGTATTTTGCGCATCTGCTATCCGATACATAACATTATATGACTGCGGCTGGCGCAGTTTTTCAATGTTATAGAAATTACTGGCCAAGGATCAGCCATTCAACGTTCTTCTGTATTTCAGTATGTTTTTAACAGTGTTGTACACAACTAAAAGTGTCAATATATTTTTAATTTTTTCATTTTTTACGAATAATTTATATTTGAATTTAGTTTATCAAAAATAAATGCAACTTTATTTCCATAAATGCAACTTTAGGGAATGATTATTGCAACTTTTCCCATTTTTACTGCAAGAAAAAAGTTGCCCTATTCATAAGCATAGACTATATGCAAATATTATTATTCATATTTAACTTAAATATTTATAAGTGCTTACTTATAACGAAATGCACAATTAAGTTTTATCATCTGATTTCAGCAGTAAAACTATGAAATCCAGCTAATCGGTAATGACGATTATTTACAACTGTTTTGTAACCAATTTATACATTGTGTTTTCAAATTATTTTTATTGGTTCCACAACACACATAAAATCCGCATCTATTGGTCGAAAGAATAACAGGAAAGATTCCAATTATAATTAAATTTTAATAATGATCAGCGGGTGGTAGAAAGGTAAATTCAAGTCTAACAGTAACAAGAATTTAATCAACTAGCAAAGGAAGGCATACATGTTAGTTGCATCCAGGGCGAGAGGCATTCGTAGTCGTACTCTGACCCGAGATCGAATAAAACATCGGCGCAAAAGCACGCCTTCCTCTTTTTTTTAACAACTTATTTACGAGGGGAAATATCGTTCCGATTTTAAGCAGATTCAGCTGTTATTCGCTGCGAGCAACAGGAAACACGTGGAAACGATTCCAGCGAAATAAATCAAAGAAAATATAAACATCGCGTTTGAACGTGTGCTCCAACAAATAATAATAAATTTTAGCGTAAATTAATAAATGCTCATTTACGCGTTTTGAAATATTCTTTCATCCACCATTCGCCTTGATTTTCTACGTTTATTTACTTGCCTAATTAGTAATTATGCCGCACTGATTCCTCCAAACAGAATAGCATCATCTTCATCCATCTTGAAACTGCAGTGAGGCTCGAGTGTGCACAGGTGAAGGGCATGCCTCTAAGCGCATGCAATAAGGCATGCGTTGACGCATGTTGAATTGAACGTTGAAAGGCAAGTTGAAAATGAAAGCACACAAGTGTGGACATACCTATACATAGTCAAGTCAGAATCACATCGGAATGTCGAATGGGTGAGGATGGCTATAATGAGTGGATACCATGGAGCTTGTAAACATGTTGTGTGCTCCAATCATTGTGTCATTCGTTCCACACAATGTTACTGACAGCTTGTCGGAGATCACTGCATGGAACTTGAAGACTCAAAAGTGTCACATCATTATTTGCTGCGTCATCAGCCCGCTCGTTGCTTGGAATCCCAACGTGGCCAGGAATTCAACCAAAACAAATATCGAAACCACGTCAAGCGAATTGTCGATTAACGTTAAAAACGGAAAGAGCTAAAGGATGTTCTGGTGAGTCTGATGATAGGCATTCTAGGACACCTTTAGAGTCTGTATAGATAATGAACCTGCCGATCCTGAGTTGAGAGATGTGATGTAGTGCTTCATATAATCGCATAGAATTCGGCCGTAAAAACAGAAAATACAAGGGGTAATGAAAAACTCAGTGGTTAATCCACTCACAAAGGCTGAGCTAATATGTTGTGTGGTTTTCGAGCCATCTGTCTAGACCTCTGTGTATTTTATGTAGTTAACGATGTGAAGAAAAAAGCAGACAGAAAATGACTGCATCGGTGTTTGATTTAACCTTACATATTTGACATAACCTTAAAATAGGAGCAATTGTGAAAAATTTGGATGGTTCCAAGGTGAATATAGGTAAAACACACGCTCAGAAACGGTTGTGGCATTCAAAGATGTATGAGCGAAGACATTCCGAATGCGTAAACTAAAATGAGTGATGACTCGATTGATAAAAAGACGATGAGAAGAGGTACTCAAGAGTAAGTCATGCAGTGGATGACAGGTGAGAGATAAAATCGGTTAAAGGAGCAATTTGATGTTTCCAAATTATAAGTATTTTAAAGAAAAGGTCATTTTCCTAGAAACTGTATTCTAAAAAATAGCAATATAATTTTACTAAAGGATTATATTATAATAAAAGTACCATAATAAACTTTCCAAATGATTCTTTTCTATGAAAAGGACCAATAAATACTTCAAATTATTTTATTATAAGGAAACTATCAATAAAATATCTCTGTCTATTATGTTCGTCTCTCTGTCTGTCTCTCTATAAATATTTATTAGTATTGTGTATTATTTAGTAATTATGTGTGTTGTGGTGTTAAAACAATGTGCTACAGTACTCTGAAATTTCGTGACTCTCATAAAGTTAATATTAAAATATATAGTGTTATAACGTCTATTTTCACCAATAGATATTCTCACAAAATAATTCAACCCCTCTAAAAAAGCATATATTGTACGTTAAAGAATTATATTGTATGATTTTATTTGCGCCATTAAGTTTCTCTTGCAAGAGGGCGTAACTTATAAGTAATGTATTAAATGGGCGGCGGATATAAATGTCCTGGTACGGCTTTGTTTGCTTTGTAAAAGTCATGAATGACAGACAGAAAGTTACTTTAATACTTTGATGTATTTTGGACAGCTGTTGAGGATGACTTTATCCTCGAATGAAATTAGATGTACTGTGATGATTTATTCGTTGTCAGTATCATACGTGTATATTAAAAATGAATATAATTCATTTCATGGAAATATTCATCATAAATACATTAAAAACGCTTTATATTATTTATAAATTGCATATATAATACATATATATCTTGAGTTATATATCAATAGTATAAACAAAATTAATATATTTTATATTAAATTTTTTTTTAATTATTTACTTTGCATTAAGTATTTGGAATTTAAATACTGACCTGGAAATATTATGGCCATAAGCTGAGGATGGCTATCATCGCATGACATTGTATATTCGGTCTGATGATTTACTGTTTGCATGCCCATCCTTCGGAATACATTTAAAACTAATATATTTATTTTGATGGAAATATTCATTACGAATACAATAAATAGGTTTAAGTATTTAATATTTTAATATATAACAATTTCTTGGAAGAATTATTGCTCATGAATATACTCATAAAATATGCATGTACACAATTTAAATTAATCTCCTTGTCAGACTTAGACTTAGTATTATATGCATAAACGTACTGATAATAATCTTCATTTTTATATTTTCTGCGCTATTTTTTTTCAATATTTCGTCATTTTATACTTTCTTCTATTTCATAATCTACTTGATGCAAATTATTTTTTTACTCTTAACGTTTTTCTGAAATTGAACAGAAATATTATATAATCTTTACCCTCCAGTCGTATCGACGAGATATCTCGTCCACCAATATCGCATTAATTTTGCTAGCAACAAGATATCTCGTCTTCTGTCAGTATTTTCATGATGGCGAAACCAAGGTCTGGTTTTTTTATATTCGAGATATATCGTCCATCAAGACGCTGTCATTTTTTTTCTAATAGATATCTCGTCCATTAAGATCTGGTAATTATTTTTCAAACGCCAAGGTATCTTGTACATCAAGATCTGATTAGTTTTGCTAATGACAAGGTACCTCCTCGAGACACCCCCAGTAGGGTCAATCTATTCAGTATGTTCGCATAGTTTGAAAATTTCTGTCATTCCCAATATCGGTAGTCTCGACGAGGTATGTCGTCATTACCAAACATCACCAGAAGTCTCGTCATTAGAAGAAAACTGACCACATCTTCATCTGGTCATTATAAAAAATCTTCAATATCTCTAATATTATAAAAGGAAGTGTTTGTTTCTTGTGATCAAAGTCCTGACGAATCTATGGCACTTACAGTAATGGGATTTGGCACACAGGTAGTTCGACTTTTTTTGCAATTTTAAGGTCCAGGCGAATTTTAAAATTTAATCTAGAACATTTTAAAATGAATTTAATGAAATTTTATCATTATTGAATGCAACAGCATTAAAGCAACACCTGGTATAGGAGGTGTTGATAAAAGAGATTCGATTCTAAATTTATTTTTTTCGTTTCCGTTTTGATTTTGCGCGGACGAATAATTTTCCAGCCATACGTTAAAAACAAATAATATTTTAACTGGGGTCACTTAGTACTTTTTTCTATCTCCTAGACCTGGGACGGCGAACCTTTTTCAGAAGTTCATCAAATTATTTTAATTATTTTTTTAGTACTAGCTCGTGAGTCACTAGGAAATGAGGAAGGGAGCATGGTAAAAACTACTTTTTTGGATCTCAATTTTTTAATCCTTTAAAAAGTTAACGATTCCTTTTTTCGATATAAAAAGGGAGAAATCATATATATATATATATATATATATATATATATATATATATATATATATATATATATATATATATATAGTATGTGTATGTACAATAAAGTTAAAGTATATTTAATGAGAAATTTGTGGGTTTTTTAAAGATAATTTCATAACATTAGGTTATGTTCAGTATTCATTACTTTAACGCCATTTTGCAGTTAATTCATTTCCAAGTTTATTTCTATATGTAGACTTTCCAAAATTCATCGAAGAAAACAATTTTTCACATGAATATGTGGCTCCAAACATCGTTAAAAGAGCATTAACAAGTTTCTTCATTGATATAAAATTATTTAGTAGAGAATCGATACGTTTAATATAATATTTTCAATTTTTAGTGTGGGATCATTATAATTTGCACTAATTTCAAACATTTTCCCTTCTACTTCGGAAATCAAGTTATCAAGTTTATCCAAACTATGCTGCTTTGAAACTTTACTAATTCCATTTCTAAATCATGGATACCTAGCCACTTAAATTCCTAACTCCATTGTTTCGAATTTCGTTTTGTGTGGATATAAAATCAAGTGAAATGTATTTTCCATGCTTTTAAATTGATTAAATCTCCCCTCAAAGGCTTGTTTTATTTCTGGTATATTCATTAAATATTTTTTGATTGCATTTTCTTGAAGGTCAATCGTATTTTCCATTGTTATTGTGTTTTGAAAATGTTTTTGTAATTGATGAAAATATTTCATGATTTTCATTTCCAAATACCTAGTGAAGATGTCAAGTTTCGTCATAAGTATCCTAATATTCTCATGTACATCTTAAAACAGCATTATGTATAATCAATAAATCTAAAACATTTTACAAAAATCATTTATGCATTTTTTTTTCAGTTTTTAGTTCTTTATTAACACTTGTATTTTATTCATATTTTTTAAATGAGGGTTCGAAAAATAATTAAAATTCTTTATGTATATGATGAAATGATGATAAGTTTATAAAAATCAACGCGTGGGTCATTTAAAAAGCCTGCGTGGGTCAGTGTCTGACCCGCGGGTCATAGGTTCGCCATCCCTGTCCTAGACCGTTAAAGAGATTAAAAATTTCAACGGATTTTAAATCTGCGAAAAATTTCACTTTAGATCGACATCTAAAAATACTATTTCTTTAAATAAATAATTTTAAATTGAATATATCTTATATTTTCGCAAGAGAGATTGTGACGTCACCGTGAACTTTCTCTTTCCAAAAATAAACAGATTGCATCTTCTGCCCTTCGCGTTAAAAAAAATAAACAGATTACATTTCCAGCCCTATTCCATTTGAGCGAATGAGAGCAAAAAAATAAAAAACATTTTGACTGGGATTGTTAAGTTCTTTTTTGTAAAATCGGAATCGTTAAAGATAGATTACAAATGTCAACGGAAACTTTGACACCAGATTAATACCTTACATATCTGCGTTGCCCGGCACCGGCAACCCCGGGCTAACCACGCAGTAGCTAGTAGTATATATTAATGACGAGGTACATCGTAACTAGCAAAATTGGTCCAATCTTGATGAACTAGATATCTTGTCATAACCAAAGTTGGTCAGATCTTGATGAACTAGATAGCTTGTCATAACCAAAGTTGGTCAGATCTTGATGAACTAGATATCTTGTCATAACCAAAATTGGTCCGATCTTGATGGACCTGTTATCGCGTGGAAACCACTTAGAGACTTGACTGACTTTTAGGTTTACTTTTTTCCGCTTCCGATTGCACTGACTGGGAGTAGGTTTCGTACAACGTTATTGCATTTCAGTACTAGTTTCGTACTACATTGAATGAAAAACATTCAAATTCGGTAGGTAGCTACGTAGTTCCTTAACGTCGCACTGACTGGAGCAGTACATCGGGCTATTGGCCACGGTCCGGGATCTATCCCGAAAGGAAAGAGCCAAGGACCACACCTCGTCATTTTGAAACAAGTTCAACGACTGAGCTGGCACCCCATTCAGCAAACTTCCACACCACGCCAACGTGAGGGCATTTGAGGCTACGACAGATTAAACGTGCACCAGCTCCGTGTACATGACGGTCTTTGGCTGGAACTAGTTTCGAACTGGCAATCCTCAGGTTGCTAGTCCCTCGATCTTTTCACTGGGTTACAGCATCCCCCCATACAAGCATGGATAGTTTAGAATAATCGGTAATTGTTTTACTTGCTACGAGCATGAGTATTATCATTCTAATATTTTAACGGCTACAAGCAGTCTAGACTTCTCTAGTGATGCCTCTTTCAGAGTACGCACAGAAAACACGTATTACCACAGAAACTCGATCACCACTTCATTTAGTTTTGCAGCAAATGCCTTTTATGTGTATAAACCCACCAAAAAGTTGATAGTTTTTAACTGAATTACCAAGAAAACCATTTCTTTAATATAGACAATATAAGAATAATTATTTATATTTTATTAGCGAAGAATATATCATACGGTATCTCTGATGTACCAGAATTGTATTTTTAAATCTTAGACAATAAATCATCTGCGTGTTCTGCCTAACGTGTTTTGTTTATCTTTTCCTTTTGAATTTTAAGTAACAAATCAGTTACATAAAAAAAAAACTGCTGTTCTTCGATAGATTGAAAACTTTTCACTTGAACAACGTTCTATAAAATAAATTAAAATGTAATTAAATTACATTATTTGTTATTTTCACTTCCATTTATTTTGATTAAAATACACGAACAATATGTGCTGATGGTAGCAAATTGAAACTACTGAGTACAAATTGAAACAATTTTTCTAACTATGTGCAAGAGTATGCATTTTGTTCCAAACTTCACTTTAAACAACCTGTGTATATAAGTTGTAGCTTTTTAATTTATAGTTTTTTGACACTTACTGTAAAAATCTTCGTCTTATATATAAGTAATTTATTTGACACTCACTGTGAGACAAAACACTTTTTAAGCTTCTGCAAAATGGCAGATTAAAATATTTTACGATATCAAAATCTTTACAAATCCCGACAGATGATTGTATAAATAATTTTGTTGATGAGGAAAGATTTTAGAAAACGAAAATTGATTTCTAATATGTTGATCACTATTGATTAATTTTATTTTAAAAAACAAGCATTAGAAAATGATGAGGTTTGTTGCTCCCTTCCAGAGGAAGAAAAAATTTTATTATAATTATTCATAATAATTTTAAAGAAGTTTTTGGACGCCGACAGCACTACCCACCACGGAGTTCCACAAGGGGATGCAGATACTTGCACCGGTGCTTGTCGGTGACAATACCCACACGGCGCACCCCTGAGACAGCCTCCACCCTTAACGAGGTGTCCAGTAGGTGGCCGATTGCTTAGCCCTAGCCAACGACGAAGTCCAATCGACCAGCCGATAGGTGTACACGGGACCAATGCACACCTCCCGTATACCTGAAGCGAGAACCAAAGCAGTGTTTTTTGGGTCGGTATATCGTCCCTCAACTGCCATGATTCCCTTTTCCAGAGAAGGGACTCCACGAACGGCAAACACGTGGGTGATATAATCCCCAAGAGGAGCTGATAACAACAGAGTGGCGAAAAGCTTCTCAGGGGGAGCCCTCCCCTCCGAAGAGGTAACCACAATGGGGGAGGAAGAAAGGGTACACAAGGGGGGAAAGATCACTCAGGTACCTAGAGATTGTGAAGCCCGTACAAACCTAAAGAAGATATGCCCCTGAGGGCCACATATAATATGAAATACACATAATGACAAATAACAATAGCTTTATAGAGAATCCATGCACTCTTTGAACCATTAGGAAAATTGTACGGGTTCTTCCTTACAATAGAATCGTTTGGGACCATTTTTTGGTCCTTTCCTTGTAATAGAATTCTTTGGAACTATTTTATCGATCATTTCCTTGAAATATAATTTCTTAGAAAGATTCTATTGGTCCTTTTCTTGGAATAGAATTCCCAGGAACGATTTTACCTGCTCATTCAATAAAATAGAATACTTTGGAAAAATTCCATTAGTTATTTTCTTAGATTAGAATCGTTTAGAAAAATTATATTGCTCCTTCCTTCGAATGAAATCCCTTGGAAAGATTTTATTATTCCTTCCCTTTGAATGTAATTTTTTGAAACAATTTTTATTATAATTTCCTTGGAATAAAATTTCTGGGAATGATTCAACTCGCCCATTCAATAAAATAGAATACTTTGGAAAAATTATATTGGTTATTTTCAGATTAAAATCCTTTTGAAACATTATATGCTCTTTTCTTTCGAATGCAATTCCTTTGTACTCTTAATACACACACATATATATATATATATATATATATATATATATATATATATATATATATATATATATATATATATATATATATATATATATATATATATATATTTAATAGACTCTTCTATGTCTCAAATGTAGTCACACATAACAAATTATTGTATTTTTATTTGGCAAAAAAAGCTCAATTTTAAAAGCTCATTGTGCTTAAGAAAGTGCTTATGATAACGGTAATTCCCACGAAACTCCGATATCAGTTTTTACTGGTATTTATTACCTTATATACCAATTTTAAATCCTAGTTTGAAGCAAACCGGTAATATTGTTTGAAAACCGTATATATAAATGATATTTTAATTACGGTAATTCTCGCAAAATTCACAATACTGGTTTTACTGATATCTAATTACCATTTTAAACCCTAGAGTGTATGTAAACTGATAACGCTGTTTTTAAACCGTAAAAAGTATTCTTTGATAACGGTAATTGTCGCGAAACTCCAAACCTAGTTTTTACTGGATTTAATTACAAGATTGAAACCCAAGTCTGTAGTAAACCGGTAATGATGTTTGAAAACAGTAAATGATATTTACAAACAGTACTATTTTACAGGTAGGTAGTGAATTGACGTAGTAATTGAGCAACACATTCGCTATAGGCAACGGTCCGGATTAATCACGAACGGAAAGATCTAAATACAACGCCTCGTAATTTTGAACCAGTCAATGACGAGGTTAAAACCTGAACTATCACCCCACTCTCCAAACTTCCACATCATGCTAACGTGACTATTTTATAGGCAGAATAAGGCTGCTGTTAAGAGATAAAAGTTCTTCAATATATTAACTAAATAATTACTAAGTTAAAACTAAAAACTTGTGTATTGCATCAAGCTTTCCGTTTTATATATACGTATAAGTGAATATATAAGCGAAAGTAACATATTTTTGTAAACTATTAAATACAAGTTTTATGTAAAACTACTTTTTCGGATTATGGTTTATGTGTAGTACAAAAATATATTGTCTAGTTTAGCATTTTAATGGGTTTCTGGTTTAGCATTAAAATGGCATATTTATCTTGAATTAATTATCGCTTTTTTCTGTATGTTAAATCTTTTGTGAAAGCTTAAACCCCTGAGGGGTTTATCATATATCTTCATATATCTTCCCTGCACGACTTCTTACCAGTTTTGACTTCCTAGACCTATAGAATCTTTCCATAGATTCTTTCAATTATTTCGTTGCAAAGTCGTCTATGCATGTTCAGTCCATATGAGTGGTGTGCAGTAAAAGCAATGCTACACTACTTCGCAACCTCATGATACTCAAGTGTTAAAACGCACAGTACAGCAATGATTCCAAACGTATATATAGGTGCCGGAAACAGGTATAAATTCATTCAATATGAAAAATAATGCTCACATAATAGGAAAATTTACATTAATGTGTGCATTTTGTCGTCGCTTAAAATTTACTGTTCCTCATAATTTTCTATACGCATTTCTATTCATTGATTGTATCTAGTCTGCTTAGTTTTACAACGCAACTTGTAAAAACAGATGGTACTGCTTTTTAAGAATTTGTATCAGTGTTATATTGTGCATTCTAAGTCAAACTTTCATAGATAACTATGCACTCACTATCTGGCTTTGATCTTGATACGATGCCAGATTTTAATGGAGGAGAAAGTATATCAATTTAAATTTAATTGAGTGTCCAGACTTTTATTCATTTATTAGGGTTTAAAACTACTTGGATGCTGTTTAATATTAGCTAAATAGATAATATGTATCATTCGCAGAATTTAATTTTCTCAAATAGTGTTGAAGTTTTAGTAAAACACACACACAGTTCATACATTAAGCTCTCCAGATAAGCATACACAATTGTCAAGCCTATTTTTGAGGTCTTAAGAAGTATAAATGTATAAATACAATATTAAAAATGCAAAAAAGCTTATTAAATGATAGATGGAATTAAATAAGGTAAGGAAATTCCATTCATTATTTCTTTCGCTTCATAAGGGAATAGAAAAATTGAAAGAGACATTTTCTAGATTAGAATAGATTAAAAATTAAATGAACTAAGAGATGGTTACGATATTTTATATTAACTAAATTGATAATGTATATCTTTAACAGGATTTAATTTTTTCAAATAATGTTGAAATTTCCGTCAAACAGCTCATACATTTAGAAATTCTTAGATTCAAGATAAGCAATCACAATCGTTAAGCCGATTCTTGATGACTTATGAAGAGCAACCCTAGTATAAATATATGAATATAATATAAAAGGCGAAAACCCTTATTAAATTAGAGATTAGATAAAATTAGGTAATAAATTCCATTCACTCTTCCCTTCGAGGCATCAGAGAAATAAAAAATAAACTGAAGTCTTTGAGATCAGAGTAGATAATTTTTGAATAAGTAAAAAGAACTGGGAGGGCGTTACTTCTATCAACAATAACTATCCAGATTTTATATTTCAAACGCATTATCTGCATGAAAAAGGCCTTTCATATAGTTATAAAATGTTGAAAGGAAAAACCAAATCTTAAAAATAAGATTGTATTAGTTATATATTTAATGGTAAACATTACATATATTTTACTATAAAACTTAAATTTATTATTCTCATACAACTCGGGAACACGCTATAATTAGCAGTATGTTATGCATTGATAATAATCATAGTAAATACATAACTATTATATACTTCTGTATTCTCTTATATACATACAGAATAAATACCATGGTATATTGAATGTACAAATTAATTTTTAAAATATAATCTAGCATCTAAATTGCTTTATTTCTTAAGACATGCGGGTTTAATAAAAATACACATAATATGTCACTAGCATAATGTTGATCCAACCAAATAATTTTTTGAATGATATTTGGAAATTATATTAAAATGAATTATGTTTGGAAACTTATGAAATTAGTTTAATTAAAAACAATTATGCTTCAATTTTATAACGCTGCAGAATCTTCTAAGCCTTATAAAATTCATAGATCATAAACGAAGTTAAAATGTTGTAAAGGTCATTCGAAAAATTCCATAACATCAATCCTTCTGTCGAGTTCCAATTATATCGTACTGAAGAGAATTGTTTTAGACGAAATGTCCCAATGAAAACCTCAGTGTACACATAACGACAACAAACACATCGAAGGAAACAAATTAAACACACTCAAATGTCCAAAATTAAAATTTACATATCCTTACAATACTTTACATTCCTCAAACATCTCAAACCATTTCATGTGTTGCTTTTTTAGTCAACTTAAAGTTAAAGTGATGTAAATTTACGAAATTTACTTCCATACAATTCATAATATTTGATATAGATAATGAATGAATTGTCGGCAATGCATGAAGCTTCAGGAACTTTGCATAGCTTCATATCGTATAGAAGAACATATTTTAAATGTCTCAGCAGGTAACATTAATACGCATTAAAATACTACACAAATACACCTAGGAAATAAAATTAAACTCAAATAAACTTTTCAAACTAAAATTAACATGCATTTACATTCGCGTAATATATTCCCCACATGCAATATTTGATAGATCCGTAATAAATGAACGAATTTTCTTCAATGCATAGAGGCGTACATCTCGTACATCAAAACCATTATGTATGTTTCCTTCATTAACTTCAAGTCATAGAATTTACTGAAATTTATTTGTATACAACTCGTGTAATATTCTATAAATATGAAAGAAAATGAACGTATTCTTTTTTTTTTGTTGCGAGAATGAGCGATTTATTGTGAAATGTCCCAGCGAAAACATTTGTGCACATTGAGACACTTCACGAATTCCCATCAAGGGAAATAGAAATAAACACTCACTAAAGTCTAAACTTAAATCAATCCGTTCTTTCATTGTGTTGATAAATTCTCTGCATACAAAATAATGGTTCTAGAACATCATAAAATTGTATATCTTGCTTTTTGTAAAGTTAAGTGATATAAATGAGACCACAAAATTCACCCCAATACGATTCATTGAATATTTGATATAAACATATAATAAACGATGGAATTTTTTCCTTAATACAGATCTACAATAAAAACGAATTAGTTTCATATTGTGTAAAATCGCATAATGTGAAATGTTACAGCAAAATCATTAGTGCGCATTAAGACTCCACAAACATTTAAGTGGAAATTGAACTAAACACACACTTAAAATTTCTAAAATGAATTAACGCATACTTACATTCTATTTTAATATATTCTTCGCATATAATATTCCAGTTAATATTGTTGTCATAACCATTGTGTATTCTTTCTTTTGTTAATTTAAGTGATACAAATCTACGAAAACTGCTTCTACACAAATCATTAAATATTTAATAACTATATAATAAATGAACAACTTTTTGCTTTATATAGAGAAAGCTAAAGTAAATTCTATTGTCTCCCTAAATCAAAGAGATATTATATACAAGGGATTACTATGAAATGCCCCAGCAAAAACCTTTGCGAGCATTAGGGTCCTGCCAACACATCAGAAGAAATATAATTAAATATTTTTAAAATATCCAAACTAAAATTAACGCGCCTAGACATTCTATTAACATATTCGCAGCACACAAGATAACAATTATCAAACAACATATTTATTGTATTTTTTGTTTCTAAGTGGTATAATTAATTTAAAATTCAACTCCTATATGAATCATTCCATATTCATTAAATAAAATCTTAGCTCTAAATTAAGTAGAAGTGCGTTCTATTAAATGTCTCATCAATAATATTTGTGAACATGTACATCCCACAAATACATCAGAATCTAAATAAATTTACTTTTTTAAATTTTCCAAACTAAAATTAACACGTTTGGACACTTTTTTAATACATTTGCCGCCAAGAAGTTAATAGTTTCCAAAAATTATAGCCTTTGTATTGGTTGTTTTTATGTGGTATGATTAATTCAAATATTAACTCCTGTATAATTCATTACATAATGAATAAATAAAAACTTAGGTATATTTGTATAACGAGCGTACGATTAAATGTCCCAGAAAAAACATTAGAAAACTTCAAGACACCCCCACATACACTTCAGGAGAAATAATAAAATATAACAATTTCAAAATTTCCAAGCTAAAATTAAAACGTCTGGACATGCAAATATTCGCAACATACATGGTAACAGTTCTCAAACATCATAGCCATTGTATTTCTCGTTTTGTTAGGTATAATCAATTGAAAAATTAACTTCGGCATAATTCTCATTACACATTTAGTAAATGCTCAATAAATAAAAGCGTTAATGTAATTTAATTTTCTGCATTAAACCAACCACGAACAACACTCTATCCCTGAAAAACACGCAGTCAAATTTCTCAGTGTAACAGTTCTTAAACATTAGCCACGGTATTTCTTGTATGGGGTATAATTAAATGAAAAATTAGCTCCTAAATAATTCATTACAAGGTCAAAATATATTCAATAAATAAAAGTGTTAAAGTAATTTAATTTTCTCCGTTAAACAAACCACTAACACTTCATCTCGGAAAACATGCACAGTTAAGCAGTACTCAAACATCATAGCCATTGTATTTGTTTTTATGTGATAAAATTGAATGAAATATTAACTCCTGCATAATTAATTAACTACATATTCAGTAAATATAAGCATTACAATAATTTACATTTTTGCATTAAAAACATCGAACAATACTGCATCTCTGAAAACACGCTAAGTCGAACGTTTCTCAAACATCATAATCATTGTATTTTTTGTTTTTAATGTGATTTAATTAGATGAAAATCAGCTCCTGTATAGTTCACTGCATACTCAGTAAATAAAAGCGTTAAAGTAATTAAATTTTATCCACGAAAAGTAACACTTCATCTCTGATAACACGCATAGTCCACCAGTTCTCAAACATCATAGCCATAGTATTTGTCGTTTTTTATGTTATGTAATGGAATGAAAAATCAGCTCCTGTATATTTCATGGCATATTTAGTAAACAAAAACGCCAAAGTAATTCAATTTTTTGCAATAAAAAATCACAAACGATAACACTTTTCTGAAAACCACGCACAGCCGAATTCCAACCCAAACATCCGCGGTGATCTCGGTACCGCTCGATAAACACCACCTAAAAGTGCTCCGATCAAAAATCAACAAGTTCTTACCTCCTCCGCCTTGCTTGAAAAACGGTTTTGCAACGCTTTTTTCAGCCCACAAGACGAAAACAGAAAAACACCTCCTCTGAAACTTTTCCGGAGATTTCCGCTTTCCCAAGGAGGAAAAAACGTGGAGGAGAAAAACCAGGAAAGCAAAATTCGGGGAGAGGATCGCACGGCAAAAAAGCGCGGAAAACTTTAAAACCGCGTCGCGCACTGTAACCGCTGTTGCCTGCAGTCCACGACTAGCATCGCTTTGAGAAGAGCGGGTGTCAAGAGTTCTGGGAGGTAGTCGAGACTGTCGAATGAGGTTGCGATTAGGGGGAGACCTGTAGAGCAGCGGCGATTTTCGTTTTGCCTGCAACGCCCAGCACAGGTGAGCCCTCTACCGGGTGGCTTGAGAGTTAGGAACGCGAGCAGGTTGCTGCGAATCCGCTGGTGGTTTTGCCTCGAGATTCGTGGAAACATGGGAAAGGGTTGGAAATTACATTCTAGGAAATATTTACCAGTGCCGTTTCCAACTTTGGGACTAAATTATCTCGAAACCAGTTATTTTGAGCAAGAATTAGTTATTAAATCTGCAAATTGCACGTAGTCTTGAATGTCTCTACAAGAATAAATTTTTACAGTTAGCATTTGAAATTCAATATTTCTCTTTTAATCCAAAGATCTCGACTTTAATTTTTGTCTCACTTTGAGAGAAAGGTTATTGAAAGAAAGCAAGTGTTGCAAATAACACCCTGAAAAATATTTTCCAAGGAGAAAATATGGCCAGGCCCAATTTTTCTTCTTTTTTTTTTCAGTAATATTGGAAGCATTGGAATATTTTTCCAGTCCCTTTGCTGACTAAAGGATTAAAATATCTCGAAAACAGAGTTATTTTGAGTGGCAGCTAGTTATTAAATCTGCAAATTGGATGTCTACAGTCTTGAATGTCTCTCTACAAGAATAAAATTTTACAGTTAGCATTTGAAATTCGATATTTTTCTTAATCTCTAGATCTCGATTTTCATTTCTGTCTCGCTTTAAGAGAAAACGTATGGGAAGTGTCGCAAATAACACCTTGGGAAAATATTTTCCTACGAATTATCTGCAACATTTGCAAATGTTTTCTACCGTATTTCCAGAAAAATTGAAATATATTCTACAGTGCCATATGTAAATTAAGTATGTAAATATCTTAAAAAAAGAGTTACTTCGTGTGGACATTATTTATTAAAACTTTAAATTGTATGCATACAAATCTTGAATATCTACCAAAATATTTTACAGCTGGCTATTTCAAATGTCAAACAATAAAAAACCTAAACCTAGATGCTAAATTTTGTTAAGAGAGAACATTGGCAGGTGTTGTAAAGTACACAATGTTAAATATTTTCCAGCATCATATCTAACTTAAGCCTCCTTGGTGGTTGTTTCTATGAGATAGCTCTTCATTAGCAAGAGTAACCAAATCTTGAGGACGAGATATCTCGGCATCAGTACAATTGGTTTGATCTTGATGGACGATATATCTGATCAAAACCACTTGTATGGCTAATTATTGAAAGTATCTCAAAATCGGTGTTATTTCGAGTGATAATTGGTTATGTCTAAGCTGCAAACACATACCAAATCTTGAATTTCTTTCTACAAAAATAAAATTTTGCAATTAGCGTTTGAAATATAATAAAATTTTAATAAATAACAGATCTCGATGGTAACTTTTATTTCGTGTTAGGAGGAAACATGGGAGTGTTGCAAATTATGAATTGGTTGGAAAATATTTTCCTGTGACATTTGTGACTTACGGATTGAAATACCTTTGGGAGAATCTCATTTGTTCATAAATTACTGTATTAATCTGAAATAATTTTTGCAGTGAAAACATTTGAATACTTTTAAAGACTTTAACGCGGGGTTTTAAATTTTTTTTAATTCACAAAATTATAATTTTTTTTAAATGACAAAAGAAATTGAAATTTTTTTATATAAAATATTTTTTTTAAATTAAGTTTTTTATATCTTATTCTCTTTGTGTTAAGTGTTTAAAAGTGCTTCATAAATTATCATAAAACGTTTCAAGCATGTATCTCAAGTAGTTTTTGAGTAATATGCCCCCAAATATGAAAAAGTATGTTCGGAGACGTACGTCGCGGTAATGGCGCATCTACTTAAAAAAATATTTACAAAATACTTCCAATTAATGGATTACTGCAAATGAGGTATCGTTATAGAGTGGATAGTTCACATTTTCATAGACACTAAAAAGCTCAAAAATGATTTTTGTTCTTCACATTTTTAGGTGCCGGACCCCCTTAACAGAGTTATTTCGAGTGAGAATTTGTTATTGAATCTGTAAAATGCAAGCATACAAAATCTGGAATGTCTACAAGAAAAATTTACAACTGGCATTTTCTCAATCTAATTAAATTTAAAGACCTGACGTATCTCGATGCTAATTTTTGTTCCCGTTGGTTGGAAACATGGGCAAGTGTTGCAAATTTCATGCTGCAAAATGTTTTCCATTATGTAATTTGCAACGGGTAAATTACAATTAACTGGAAATTATTTTCCAGTGCTATTTGTAACTTAATGATTTTGTTACTCTCTAAGCGCTTTTGACGAGATATTACCGATTTTTTTTTTGTTATAATGACATCAAGATCTGGTCAGTTTATCTCTTGGACGAGGTATCTCTTTCATCATTCTCTGATCAGTTTTGATAGTGACGCGATATCTCGTTGAGGTATCACCAGGAGTTTCATCAAGTGGAGTTATTTCGAGTGAGAATTAGTTACTAAATCTGTAAACTACAGGTGTACACAAAATCCTAAATATCTATCTACAAGAATAAATTCTAAAAATTAGCATTTGAAATGTAAAATAAAATTTAAAAAAAACTGACAGATCACGACGTCAATTTTTTTTTTGCGTTGACAGGAGACGTGGGCGATTGTTACAAATTGCCCGTTGGAAAATACTTTACAGTGTCGCATGTAACTTAAGGATTACAATATCTCAAAAAGGAATCATTTCGATTGAGAATTAGTTATCAAGTCTATAATTTACAAGTATGAACAATGTTTAGTGTTGCTCAAGAAGAATAAAACTTTTCAATTGGCATTTGAAATGTAATAAAATATTTTAAATCATATATCTTTACGATCGTTTTTGTCTCACGTTTGGAGGGTACGTGGGAACGTGTTGAAAATTATAAGTTGGAAAATATTTTCCAACTTAAAGTTTCATATATAATTTGAAGATTAAATTATCACAAAAGCGGAGTTATTTAGAGTGAGAATGAGTTATTTTAATATAAAAAGAAACATTCTGTTACCAGTATTTGAAATAAAATATTTTTTAATGACAGATCTCGACGTTAATTTTTGTCACATATTGGGTGAAAACATAGCAAGTGTTTCAAATTGGAAAATAAGTTCCCTTTCATCTGTAAATAATAGTTTTAAAATCTCAAAAACGGTATTATTCAGAGTAGAAAATAGTTTTCAAATGTGTACCTTGAATTACAAGTTTTTTCTCATAAAAAAATATTGAATGCTTACTTATAACGAGAATAAAAATATTTTGGCAGATAAAAATTTTGAAATAAACGCAATTTACCCTCAAACTCGCTTTTCGTTGGAAACAGTCAAAAATTACACACTACACGGGCAAGACAGTATTTTAATTAACGTCGTACTGGTGCAACACAACGGACTATTGGCGACGGTCCGGTATCAACCCCGAAGGGAAAGATCCAAGGACAACACGTAATTTTGAAGCACGGTCATATAACGAGGTCATACCTAGGCTGGCACCTCACTATCCAAACTTCCACACCAGGCCAACTGTTGCTGAATTGGTTGGTTGGTGTTTTATGGCACAAGGGCCACACTTGGCCACACACTGTTGCTGGAATAAAATGTTTTTTTACTAGACCACTATAGTTTATTGAGACTATATTCTTTTTCTGTGTAAATGTATTTTTCTTACAAAACGGATACTCGATTGGCATAGATTACATATACGAATTAAACATAAGAATGGGATGATACGTTACAGAGCTACAATTTTAATTAGGATTGCGAACACAGCGAATGTTTGTACCTTTTGTACTGTTTGTTTCATGTGTCAAAATAAATCACAAAAATACATTATTGGACTCGATGATTACTTTCAATGGTGCCGAAACCCGGGAATATAGTATGTTAGGACTTTTTTGTGATACTTATCGGATTCATGAACTACTTGGAATAAACCGTCAATTATTTGGATTACTTAGACGGCCCTTAACCTGGATTACTTTGACGGCTCTTAACTCGGATTCGTAGTATCATTCAAACAGTGAGTTTGAACTTGAGAGGTATTGTAAACCTTCATTTAAATACTTCAGAATTAAAGATGGTGAATCTTGATAAATTAAAATCAAAACGAAAGCTTACTCGTAGTTCCTGTACTAAATTAATAACTAAAGTGGATTCTTCTTAAAAAAGTCTTGATGCCGAAATTGAAAGTGACCAAGATAAACTTTCGGAATATTTGCTAAATCTAGAAAAGCAATGTGAACTTAAAACTCTAAATTCTACAATTGAGGACTTAACTGATAATGCTGTGTTTGAAACCGAAATTCAAAGTTTAATTGAATATGATGAACACATAAGTGATGCTAAATTTAAAATAAAAAGTAAACTACAGAAGCTTAAAATTGAACATTCTGTATCTTTTCAAAGTTTTAACGTTTCTAATTTGAATATTAGACATTCATCAACTGCTATGAATTAGCCTAAACTAAACATTCCCACATTTAATGGTGATTCAAGCACATTTCTGGAATTTTTCAACATCTTCACAAGTGCAATCGACTCAAATGAATTATTAAGTAATGTTGACAAATTCGAGTCTTAAAAATCTTTTCTATCGGGTGGAGCTTACAAAACTGTGGCCGGATTTTCTCTCACTGAAGAAAATTACAAATCTTGTTTAAATTTGTTAAAGGATCGATATGGTAAACAAGAACATTTAATCAGTTGTTTCAGGAATAAACTGTTAGAAATTGAGCCAATTAAGGTTTCTTTAAATCTTAAAGGACTTAGAAGCTTGCATGACGAAATTGAAGTTTGTATACGAAATTTGAATGTCATGGGAATTGTGTCATGTACGTACGGTCACTTATTGATACCAATTTTGTGAAAACAGTTATCTCATAATCTATTAGTAGAATTTCATCGCAAGAGGAATCCTGAAAAGACCGGTAATGTTAACGAACTGATAAATTTTATTAAATTTGAAATGGCATCTCGAAAAGCGGCTAATGTGGTTTCTGGACTGCCACTGAAAGATCACGAAACTTCTCGCTCGAAAGGCTATTATCAACCACCTATATTTAAAATAATGTCCCAACCTTAGCCGCATTAAACAAAGTTGTAAGAAATGTTTGTCTTTTCTGTAACTCTAACTCGCATATCGGATCAAAATGTAGCTCTTTCACAAATGAACAGAAACCCTACAAGCTAAAAAAGGAAGGACGTTGTTATTGTTGTCTAACTAGTAAACATTTAATTTCCCAGTGTAATGTAAAAATCCAGCCCTGTGAAGCGTTTCAAAGTTTACAGCATAATTCATTGTTTTGCCCCGAAACTAAAAATAAAAACGCATCTCAAGTGTAAACTCTAGAAAAAAACCAAGTTACACAAGTTCCGGATAGTCAAACCGTATTTTCTTTCGTTTTTAAGGGTGAAAATTCTCAATGAAGAGTTATACCACTATACTACAAACTTCTTGTGTACAAGTAGAAAGTGGATCTAAAAAGTTAATTGCAAGATTGTTATTCGATTCGGGCTCTCAAAAAGCATGTATCAGAGGAGACGCGGAGAAAACGCTGAATATGTGAAATTATTCAAGACAGAAATGCTTCTCATTTACACTTTCTCAAAACGGAAACCTTCCGAAGAGGAATTTGATCCTGTAAACATCCCTCTTCGCAGTAGATTCCCACCATACTCATGAATAGATATTCAAGCATTAGTCACCGATGAGATAAGCGCCCAGCTGTATTCGAATATCAATCACAAATTAATCCAAAACATTTTCTCCAACGAATGTAAAATTGCTGATTCATGGAAAGAAACAAAGCCTATACAAGTGCTATTGGGCGCCGACTTCATGTACCCTGCTCTAAGGAGAAAAAGTTAAACAAATAAGTAATAACTTATATCTTCAACCAACAGTATTTAGAAATACGTTGGCAAGGCAGGTGCTAGCAGACCAAATGCTAGACACAACTTCCTGCTTGAAGGTTGTTTGCTCTTCAGTTGAGAATGATTTGAAATTCTTATGGGATATGGATAACTAACTCTTTGTTCGATTATGAATTGGATAGAAATAAAACTTCGTATTGCGTAATTTAAAAACTCAATTCCGGTCTGTAAACGGGCGTTACGAAGCACCGCTTTTATTGAAATCAGAAACTTCGCGAGAAAGTTTATCGAATAATCTTGAAGTCGCGAAAAGAAGATTATTTTCATTCGGAAAAAGATTTAACAGTGATGAGTAGGGCAACTTTTTGCAACAAATGCAACTTTTTTTTTCACACGTTCTACGTTGCACGTAAAGTACTAAAACCAAAATTCCTACTTCATTGGGGGCCGACCAACCGGTATAGTGGTTAAGGTGTTAGCCTCTAGATCGGAAGGTTCCTGGTTCGAATCCGGGTTCGGTGCATGGATGTTCGTAAGCGTATGGTGTAGAGGCGGCTGGTGCACCTTAAATCTGTCGTGGCCGAAAGTCCTCACGTTGGGTTGGCGAGGAAGTTTGGAGAGTGGGGTGCCAGCTCAGGTGTTGCTTCGTCATCTGACCGTGGTTCAAAATTACGAGGTGTTGTCCTCGGATCTTTCCCTTAAGGGACTGATCCCGGACCGTCGTCAATAGCCCGTTGTGTTGCTCTAGTACGACGTTAACTAAAATTACCTTACCTTACCTACTTCATTGGGTGTATTGTAAGCGAGTTATAACTGCAACATAAATGAAACTTTCTGCATAAATGCAACTATTTGTATAAATGCAGCTACCTGCAACTTTTTAAAATTTGGATTAAAATAAATTATTATGAAATTACTATTTCATTTTTTGCCCTTTGAACCAACCCTTTGATCACGTGTGTCTGACCTTGCGAATGCTGAAGTATGGCGGATCAAACAAGAAGCTCACAAAAAGAAGGTGTTCGTCCTAACAGACGAAAGTGAAATAAATATCAAGCGGTACTTTTAACACATTGGTTGACACTCTTGATAATCCAGAGGAAACTTGCGTAATCGACTGCAGAGTTTGCGAAGTGTGTGTCGATCATCAATATGTTGTTGGTAGATGACGTTTTAAAATCTCTGAATGTTGAGCGAAAGTATATTGCGCATCTGCTATCCGACACATAACATTATATGACTGCGGCTGGCGCAGTTTTTCAATGTTATAGAAATTACTGGCCAAGGATCAGCCATTCAATGTTCTTCTGTATTTCAATATGTATTATAACAGTGTTGTACACGACTAAAAATGTCAATATATTTTGAATTTTTTTCATTTTTTACGAATAATTTATTTTGGAATTTAGTGCATCAAAAATAAATGCAACTTTAGGGAATGATAAATGCAACTTTTCCCATTTTTACCGCAACAAAAAAGTTGCCGTAGTGATGAGTTATTGTTTGAAAGGTATAATGAAGTAATGAATGAGCAATTAAGAAAAGGAATTATAGAAATGTGTAATGATAGTTGTTTTAATGGGCATACAAAGCCACAGAGACGTTTATAGAGAATTATCTTCTATCACTATAACAATAGTTGTATATGATTCCAGTAGTAAACAAGGGACTAATAATAGCCTCAATGATTGCCTTCTTTCGGGAGAGAATTTCAACGCTAACCTTATAGATGTTATCTTAAAATTCAAAGAACACAAAATTGGGTTCTGTGGAGATATAGCTCTAGCTTTTCTTCAAATGCAAGTCGCGGATGTTTGACCAGAATTATTTATGTTTCCTGTATTATAAAAACTGTAACAAAACTCAAACCGGAACAGCCTATCTCTTTAATAGACATTCTTTCGGTGTCACATGTTTTCCTCACGTTTTGGCTGCAACTATCAAAACTCATATCAAAGTATATAAGGATACACACCCTCTCGCACATGAAATGTTGAGTAAATCACTTTGTGTGGATGACCTTTTTTTTATGGAAGTTCCAACGCACAAGAATCATTTAAGCTGTTTTCTGATGCTGCCTCGATCTTTAAAGACGCGAACATAAGTATCAGAAAATTCGACACTAATTATAAATATTTAAAAGACTTATGGAGGAAATCTAATTCTTTAATTGAAATAAGTGAACACTGGTATTCACACTTGAAAGTGTTAGGACTCATTTGGTTAGTTGGTTGGTTTTTCATTGCACAAAGGCCAGATCTGGCCAAGCTGCGCCAAACATCGTATATATATATATGAATTTAGTCATAGGACTCATTTGGAACATCAACGAAGACACTCTACGGCTTGACTTAAGGTCATTTTTGTCAACTTTGGATGACAATGTATGCACTAAAAGAAACGTTCTCCACACCACTGCAAAAATTTACGATCCCCCCTTTTGTATTTATAACGCTTTTCTTGATTCCAATAAAGTGCCTTTTGCAAAAGTTATGGCAGCTTGGTGTGGAATGGGATGGATTGATCTCGGGAGGAATTGAAGAAATATAGCAAACCTGGCGTAACGAAATTCAAGAATTGCAGACTCTAATTTTCCTCGACATTACTTTTCCACCATGAGTGTAATAAGTGGAGAAGATTTACAATTACACGTGTTCTGCGATTCCTCTTTAAGGCTTTTGGAGCCGTGGCATATTTAAAATACAAAACATCACAGGACACTTTTCAAACTAGTTTCATAATCTCCTGATCTAGTGTTGCTCCTATTAAAAGGTTAACACTGCCCCGTTTGGAGTTGATGGGTACAAGAATAGTTAAAAATCTTAAAGGCAGGCATCTTTAAAACTATCGAAGGGGTTTTTCTGTGGAGTGACTCCACGATTGTGCTCAATTTATAAAAGGCTCGGCGTCCAGATTGAAGCCATTTGTGTCAAACCAAGTCCCAGAAATTCAGGAAGTTACAGACCCCAGTGCTTGGAGGCACTGTATAAGTAAACATTATCCTGCAGACTTGTTGAAGAGAGGATGTTTAAGTAAAGATTTAATTACTTCGAAAAGATGGTGGCATGACCCAGAAAACACTTTCCCCAAGGTAAAGAGGTGGTTGGTTGGTTTATGTTTTATGGCGCAAGGTTCAAAATTGGACAAGCTGCGCCGAACGCAAGATGACCAAGGTAAAGGGATTTGAATATGACTCGATAAGCAGCGAGATCGAATCTGAATATAAATCAAACGATATAGTTAGCTCAGCAGTTGTTCATGAAAACATTATTGATCCGGGAAGATTTAGCAACCTTTGCAGACTATTAAGAGTAACTGCTTGGGTACTACGCTTTGTGGATGAACTTAAAAGAAAGAAGAGTCAAAAGGTCCGCTTACATCCGACGAACTCAATAGTGCTGAGCACTTTGGGGTAAGAACTAGGGATGCGACATCGATGTCGATGTTTTCAAAACATCGATGTTTTTTAAAAAACATCGATGTATTTAACATCGATGTATTGAGGTCGATGTTTTTGTAACATCGATGTTTTTCTTGTCGATGCTTTTACGTTATCGATGTTTTATTTTTAAATGAAAAAAGTACCGTTATAAAAATTTAACAAATAACCGAGTAGCATAATTTTCATAATCAGCAAATTGAACATACTTTTAGACCAAAGTGGCCAAGGGTGAAGGGTCTGAAAAGTAGGGATGCGACATCGATGTCAATGTTTTCAAAACATTGATGTGTTATTAAAAAACATCGATGTATTTGAGCCGATGTCGCATCACTAGTTGCTAAACCAGTTTTAAGAAATGGAGGAAAAGTAGGGATGCGACATCGATGTCAATGTTTTCAAAACATTGATGTTTTATAAAAAAAACATCGATGTATTGGAGCCGATGTCGCATCACTAGTTGCTAAACCAGTTTTAACAAATGGGGGGAAAAGTTTAAATACACTTAATTTTAAAAACATCGATGTTTTGCAAACGATGTAGCATCACTAGTTGCTAAACCAATTTTAAGAATTGGGGAAAAATTTTAAATACACTGATTTTTAAAAACATCGATGTTTTGTTGTCGTTATAGCATTATCACTAGTTGCTAAACCAGTTTTAAGAAATGGGGGGAAAAGTTTAAATACACTGAATTTTAAAAACATCGATGTTTTGCTGTCGAATTAGCATCACTAGTTGCTAAGCCAATTTTAAGAAACGGGGGAAAAAATTTTAAATACACTGAATTTTAAAAACATTGATGTTTTGCTTTCAATGTAGCATCACTAGTTGCTAAGCCAGTCTTAAGAAATTGTGCAAAAAAAGTTCAAATACGCTGTATTTTAAAAACATCGATGTTTTTCTGTCAATGTAGCATCACTAGTTGCTAAACCAGTCTTAAGAAACGGGGAAAAAAGTTTAAATACACTGAATTTTTTAAAAAACATCGATGTTTTCAAACATCGATGTTTTTGGGGCGATGTATTACCAACATCGATGTTTTAATTTTGAACATCGATGTTTTGCTGTTGATGTCGCATCCCTAGTAAGAACTGTTCAAAATGACTTTTACTTTAAAGAAATTACATTCCTGAAAAATGGTAAACCTCTTCCAAAAGACTCAAAATTATTATGCTTAAACCCGTTTCTAGATCACAAAGATGTCCTGCGAGTAAAGGGACGGTTACAGAAAACCAACTGCAACGGGCGGAAAGCATCCTATCAAACTCCCTTCTCAATCACAATTAACAGAATTATTGATTTGGAAATGCCGTGAAAGAGTATATAATTCAGGTGTATTTCACACACTTGTGCAAGTGAGAGAAAAATATTGGATCTTAAAAGCCAGGTAAACTATAAAAGCAGTTCTAAAACTATGAATCATTTGCAAAAGATTCAATTATTTTCCAGGAGACCAGAATGTTGCCCCACTGCCAGCTGAAGGAGTGGAACAATCAGCCTCATTGTCGATTATCGGTGTTGATATTGCTGGTCCGCTATTTGTGAAAGACAGTGATGCAAAACAGTAAAAAATCTTGATAACTTGTGCAGTGACAAGTGTCCATCTTGAACTAGTCGGTAGTCTGTCGACTGATACCTTTCTTGCCTTCCGACGCTTCATTTCTCGACGAGGCTTGTGTTCAGTGGTGATATCTCACAATGCGTGTATTTTTAAACGTGCTGAATATGATCTAAAACAAATGTGGTCAGTTATGAATCATCCGGAGGTGAAAAATTGTTATGCTTCCAACGGCATAAAATGAAAGTTTATTATGGAAAGAGCCGCCTGGTGGGGCGGATTTTATGAACGCATGGTGCGTACAGTGACAGTAGCTCTGCGAAAGACACTTGGAAAGTCTTCTCTGACCATTGAACAGTTACAAACTAAACTTATCGAAATAGAATAAATGATTAACTCTCGGCCTATTACCTATGTTGGAAATGACACGGATGAGTCAAATGCACATATTCAACCCAAGCACATATTCGTTTAGGAAAAAGAATAACTTCTCTGCCCTCTGTGAGACTTCACCTTGATTCAAATTTCTCTTCTAGGAAAACATTGATAAGGCATATAATTATCGAGAAAGATTAATGAGATCCTCTTTGTCCAGGTGGAGAAAAAAGTATTTGTTAAATTTAAGATCAGCCCATTCCAGTTTGGTTAAAAACAACATTCCCCGATATAAAGTTAACGATATAGTTTTGGTAAAAAAGGATAATTTACCCCGAAAATTTTGGAATTCGGGGAGAATTTTTGAATTATTTCTTGGAAGAAATGGCAAGGTGAGGGCTTGCAAAATAAAAAATTAGTCATCAGTTATTAAACGTCATGTACAATTGTTGTACAATTTGGAACTTCAGCAAGAACAAGTAAAACTTAAATTATCAATAAGTTTTTTAATGTGATATGTGCTAAAATTGGAATACTATTTAATTTTATTGAATATTGTTTTAACTCAGATTTAATTTTCTGTTGAAAGAATTTATGCCTTTGAATTATTTGTATTATTATTTAATTTTTATTTTATTGGTATTCTTTATTTAAATGTTTTTATCTTCTTAAAAAAAATTGCTATTTATATTTGTTGATATTCTTAAATTATGTACATTGAATATTTTCATCTGCTGTGTAGATTTTTTGAATTTTATATTTTCACTTCCTTGGATTAGGTGTTATATGCTTAAATACTTGATTACTTAGCTTGATTTTCAACATGAACTAAAACCTTAAGAGTATTATGTAATTAATTCTTAGTATCATTTCTTGAACTATTGTGTTAAATATCTTGAATTCTATTTATTATTCCCTCCTTGTTCTAGAAACTCGAACGAACGTATTTCAGTCGAATATTACTATTTGTTGTGCAGTTGTAACGTTTGTAGCTGTTTGTTTCATGTGTCAAAATAAATCACAAAAGGACATTCTTGGTCTCGAAGATTCTTTTCAATGTAACCGAATTACTAATGTCCTGAGAGGTTGGCATCACCGTTACAGCAAGCATATGGTATGGCTACTATGTCTAATATTATAAAAGGAAGTGTTTGTCTATTTGTTTGTTTCTTGCCCGCAAAGTCCTGACGAATCTATGGCTGTAATAGGATTTGGCACACAGGTAGTCCAAATGTTTTGCGATTTTTGGGTCGCGCCGAATTTTAAAATTCAATCTAGAACATTTTTAAATGAATTTAATAGTTTTTTTCACTGTTCTTCCTTCTTCCGCGGAATGAATGATAATCAAAATTTAGACTTTTCGCCCTCATGTCACCTTGACGTCAGCCTTTGGAACCAAGACAGTTTTTTCATCTTCCGTCTAGAATGGGAGAGAACACGTTGTTTTCATTTTGCGCGGAGGAATGATTTTCCAGCAGACGATAAAAAAGAAAGTTTTAACTTTATTTATATAGTTCTTTTTTCTAAATCCTAAACCAGGGACGGCGAACCTTTTTAAGAAATTGGTCAAATTTTGTTCATTATTTGTTTAGAACTTGCTCGTGGGTCACTTAGAAAGAGGGAAGGGAGCATGGAAAAAATTAACTTTTTTTGGTTCTCAATTTTTTTTTAAAGTTAACGATTCCTTTTTGTTTTACAACTTTTACTTTTACAAGTGAAGAGCAAAACATCGATATAAAAGGGGAGAAATCATGCCCAAACCCCCTGCACTGAATTTTTAATAGACAAGGAAATCAAAACAACATTATATATATATATATATATATATATATATATATATATATATATATATATATATATATATTTATATATATATATATATATATATATATATATTTATATTTATATATATATTTATATATATATATATATATATATATATATATATATATATATATATATATATATATATATATATATATATATATATATATATATATATATATATATATATATATATATATATATATATATATATATATATATATATATATATATATATAAGTTAAAGTATATTTAATGAGAAATCCGTTGTTGTTTCTTGTCATATAATTTCTTAATATTAGGTTCATATTCAGTATTCATTAGTTTAACGCATTTTGCAGTCAATTCATTTCCGAGTTTATTTCTATTGGTAGACTTTACAAAATTCCTAGAAAACAATTTTTCACATGAATATGTGGATCCGTGAATATGTGGCAAGTTTCTTCATTAATATAAAATTATTTGGTAAATAATCATAATATTTGGAATCCTAATATTTGCACTAATTTCAGACATTTTCCCTTCTACTTCGGAAATCAAGTTATCAAATTTATTTTTCCAAACTATGCTGCTTTGAAATTCAACTAATTCCATTTCTAAATGAGGGATACCTAGCAACTTAAATTCGTTCGACTCCATTGTTTCAAATTTCGTTTTGTATGGATAAACAATAAAGTGAAATGTATTTTCCATATTTTAAAATTGATTAAATCTCTCCTCAAGGCTTGTTTTACTACCTGTATAATCATTAAATATTTTTTGATTGCATTTTTTTGAATGTCAAGCGTATTTCCCATTGTTATTGTGTTTTGAAAATAATTTTGTACTTGAGAAAAATATTTCATGATTTTCATTTTCAAATCCGTAGTAAAGATGTCAAGTTTCGTCATAAATATCCTAATATATTCTCAACCATTAAAACAATTTATCCATTTCCTTGAAGTTTTTTATTCAGTTCATTAAAATGTTGAGTGATGTCGCATAAAAACATAAAATCATTTAACCATTCTATGTTTGAAAATTCGTCAACATTATTGTTTTTTTCATTCAAAAAGAGCTTAGTTTCTTTTAATAAAATGACAAACCGATTAAGAACTTGACCGGAACTGAGCCATCGAACATTGCTGTATGTCAAAAGCTCTGAATATTGGCACTCAACTTCCTCTAATAATAGTGCAAATTTGCGTTTATAAAGTTGATAACTTTTATTACAACTGGCATTACATTGTAAAATGTTTTCAAACCTTGTTTCGCACATAAAACTTGCTGGTGTGTGTATTAAACAACGAAATTCAATCAGAGAATGCATAATATTTTGCTTAAGGTACTGAATAAAACCAATATTTTCTCCCATCATATCACCGTCAACCAGAAAAAATGTTCTGTAGGTCAATTTCAATTTTTTTAAATGTAATATCAAATTCTTTAAAAATATCAATACCGATACACTTCCCTTTCAGCGTTATAAGTTTTATTAGCTCGTCTTTCATTATATTGCCTGCTTTATATCGAGCAAAAACTGTTAATTGTACATAACCATTTACATCGTTACTCTCATCTAAAGCAATTGAATACATTTCTGCATAATTTATGTCTTTATGTATTTGCGAACAAATATTCCTTTCTAGTTCTATTACTCTATCTTTAATTGCATTTCGACTTATTGCTAACTCATTTATACGCTTTAGAATCCAATCTTTTTCTTTAAAATTTGAAACAAAGTAGTACTGCATTCTAAAAACGCTTGTTTTAAAAACTTTCCTTCTGAAAGAGGTTTCCCGTGGCGAGAATGCAATAGGCAACTTGAAAATTAGCAGCTGTAATGTTATTTTTTGCAATCAAAAACTTTTTTTAAAGACTGGTTTGTGAATAAATCTCTTTTTTCTTTTGTAGAAAATATGTTTTTCTTTCTTCGTCTGTTGAAAGGCCAAGATTAGAATGCAACTTTTCAAAATGTATTTTTACATTGTATGTACGTGAAGTGACTTTTTCTTTACAAGTTACACACAGTCGTTTTATTATTTTCAATCATACCATATTTATGAAACCATCCTGTTTGATATGGTCTTGAACTTGTACGTTTGTTTTCATTTTTTTAATCGCCGAAATAGTACAGGGCTACAAAAAATATTTATATTTAGAATAAAATAATTTACGAAGAAATTTCTTATTAACGTACTTGATACACATACATATGTAGATGATAAACTTTAATAATAAAAAAAATTATGTTGAATTGTTAAACACTTTTGACGCTTACGACAAGACTGTCATTTACTTCAGAACTGGTACATTTTCCCATTTACGATGGAACGAATATGTATGCGCGGCAAGTTTATAACTAATTGCCAAGAGTCATACCCGCTTCGCGACTTAAGAACGAAACCCTACGTTCTTTTTATTGTCTGTACTCTCTTCTCTAATATTATAAAAGGAAGTGTTTGTCTGTATGTTTGTTTCTTGCACGCAAAGTCCTGACGAATCTATGGCACTTACAGTAATGGGATATGGCACACAGGTAGTCCGAATTTTGTGCAATTTTAAGGTCGCGGCGAATTTTAAAATTCAATCTAGAACATTTTTAAATGAATTTAATGAAATTTTATCATTATTAAATGCAACAGCAAAGAAGAGATCACAGATTCTAAATTTATTGTTTTCGTTTCCGTTTTGATTTTGCGCGGAGGAATGATTTTCCATCCAGACGATAAAAACAAATAATATTTCAACTGGAGTCACTCAGTCTATCTCTGTCTCAGTATATCTTCTATCTCCTAGACTGTTAAAAATAGAGTAAAAATTTCAATGGATTTGAAATCTGCGTAAAATTTGACACCGGATAAATACCTTATGCGTAAGATTTTATTTTAATAAATAATTTTTCAATTGAATATTTATATTTTTTGGTTTGCGAAGCAAACCACCACACGGGCAATGTGACCTCCACAAAAATAACTGTCACGGGCAACGCCTAACTGGTTTGCAAAGCAAACCAACACCACGGTCAATGTGACCCCCTTCCCCCCCCCCCCCCGAAAAGAAATGTCACGGGCAACTTCGTAATGGCTGTTATCCAATAGGCTACGAGTTCTTATTTGGTTTGCGAAGCAAACCAATAAACCCACAAAAGCAACTGGCACGGGCAACGACGGGATAGCCACGCAGTGCCTAGTGTTTTATAAAATATCATTTAATGTTTCCTTATGTAAAAATATGTGTACCAAAATTGACTGGGAATTTTTTTCAAATCTTTGTTACAACGTGTTTACGTTTACTTTTCATGATAGTCTTTCAATGTTCAAAATACTTTTCTTAAAAAACAGATTCAATTGTTTAATGTTGATAGAATGCAATGGTATCTAGAAGCAAGGAATAGTTTGGTCATTGTGTTTGTAAATGTGATTTTGTTTCTTTGATACTTTGTTGGCAGGGAATTCGAATTAAACAAACGAATGGGCGTATACGTTGCGAATTCATTCTCGGTTAAGTTTACGAATAACAGTGCGAATGTTACTGAATTGTGATATTCCTGTATATTCAAAAGAGGATAACATTTCTTCCGAAGTACATCGGTGTAGTACATTGATTCTTTTTTCAAGTCTGTATGTACTACAGTATTTTTTAAATTTTGACTTTAAAAACACAGTTTTTTACAAATGATCACTCGTTTGTTTTTAAAATCATTTTAGAGTGAAAAATTCTGATTAAGCTGCTCATTAATATTCAAATTTAGATATAATTAGCTAATTAACATGTTTTAGTGATGTCTTAAATTCCAATTTCTTCATAAAGACAATTCCTGTTGAAAAATTATTCCTAATTCTTTCCTTCATGTTTTGACTCAATCAAGTTGCTAGAGAGAATGGGTTTTTTTTTCCCAGTTCTTTTCACGAAGGAATTCTAAAACTTTTTAATATTTAAAAATCAACTAATAAACCGTTTTTTAACTGATGACTTTCACTGAGGGTCTAAGCATCCGCTGTATTATATAGTTCAGAATGATACAAGAATAATTACAATCGATCAATTCATTGTTGAGTATCACTGTTTGAACAAAACTTCATATTGCAAAAACAATTCTTCAGAAATTGGGTTTAAAGTTTGGAACCCTGTTTGCAAGTTGCGACAGTACCTAACGAAAACCTATGTAATGTGAAAACAATTTGGAATAACCACAATATCTCGGTATCGTTGTAAGGTAGGTAGTTAATTAGCATCGCACTTGGGCAACGCAATGGGCTATTGCCGACGGTCCCGAATCAATTCTAAGTGAAAAATCCGAGGACAACACCACGTGATTTTATTGAATGTGATTTATAGTGAATGTGGTTTTGATGTTTTCTTGAGTAAGAAAAGGTTATAGAAATTTACGAGTTTTAAAGAAATCTTTCCTGAAACTCGCAACACTTTTCATCTTATTTATTTCATGATCAAACTACTTTTCCCTTGGTAAACAGAATAAAATATTGTTTTTGTAAAAAGAAAAATAGTTTTGCTCGAGATAAAAATGATGCTTGGTCTCTTTTGTGAACGTGTTTTCTTGGAGCGATACTATTTTTGCTGGGAGGTATTATACTGATACGCATGCGAATACTAATACCGATACGTTTCAGTATCTGTTCTTGATTAGGTTTACGAAACACTACGAATTTTATTGAATTGCCCAATTCCTTTAACTTTTCGGACCTCAGGGGCACATCTTTACTTGAGTATGGGCTTTACAAACCATGTACTCTAGACATCTTTTCTTTTTCCATGGGATTTACTGTCTTTTGCAAACACATAAGCAATTCTCCTGGGATACCCAAGCGATATTTTTCTACTTTCATACCAGTACTCTATTCCCCAATCTCTCATTTTTTCATTCGCCGACCAACCTGTCTGGGGGTTAAGGTCTCCAGATCGGAAGGTTCCTGGTTCGAATCCGATTCAGTGCATGGATGTTTACAAGCGTATGGCGTAGATCGTGCACCTTAAATCTGTCGTGGCAGAAAGTCCTCACGTTGGGTTGGTGTGGAAGTTTGAGAGTATGATGCCAGCTCAGGTGTTGCCTCATCATTTGACCGTGGTTCAAAATTACGTGATTTTGTCATCGAATCTTTCCCTTAGGGGATTGATCCCGAACCGTAGCCAATAGCCCGTTGTGTTGCTCTAGTGCGACGTTAATTGTCAATAACATTTTCGTTCACATTTTTTACGTTGTCTTGTGCTTCGAACGGCTTGTCCAAAAATGGCCTTTGAGCCATAGAACCCCAAACCTAACAACCACCTTTGATCCTTCGCATGTCTAGCAAGACCGTCTCAGCGCATGTGTCACGTATAATCTTTGTTTTACAAAATGCGGTTTAATCTTTCGTGTAAAAAAGTACCATTATTTTTACCAAATCGTTTTTTAAACTCGTAATGCTTTTCATGTTATTCTTGTCATGATCAAAGTACTTTTACTTTAGTAAACAGAATGAAATGTTTCGTAAAAATAAGATAGTTTGTTGACTTAAAAATGCTGTTTGGTCTCTTTTCTGTAAATGTGTTTTTTCTTGTGACATTACTTTGTTGACAGAGAATATACTGTTACTGTTACGAAATCCGATTTTAACCCACTGTGACTCACGTGATTTCTGAGATATGTGTGTTTTGTGAGGGAAAAGCAATACTAAACGACTAAATAACCACATGTATTTAGTTAATCCATGGATTCTCTCACCCTTTAAAAAATGTTTCGGGTCTATTCCTTTGAATAAAATCCTTTGAAGATTCTATTCGCATTTTTCTTAGAATAGTATTTAAAAATATACAATTCGTCCTTAGAATAGAATCTTTTGAAACTATACAATATTCTACCCATCTGTCCTTATAATAGAATCTCTTTAAAAGATTTTATTCATATTTTACTCCGAACACAATCCTTTGAAAATATTCTATTCATTTTTTTCTTTCGAACAGATTCCTTTGAACGAGTCGTCCTTTCCTTAGAATAGAATCCTTTAAAACGATTTGTCCTTTCCTTAGAATAGAATCCTTTGAAACGATTTGTCCTTTCCTTAAAATATAATCCTTTGAGAAGATTTTAAAATTTTCAAGAAAGTCACAACTGATTAGAAGTCAGGCGGGAAAGACTGCGAGTTGCGAAGTAAAATAATGCGTGCGAAACCCTCAGAGGATTAACTAGTTTTTCAAATAAATCGGACAATATTACTAAATTGCTATTTACGTTGATTTCTCGAGTGTTTAACATAGCCTTAATAGCGAACGGGCGAGGTACTTCTTTGCTTAAAATTCTATACGGTGTTTGGTTTCCTTTTGGGAAAAAATGTGTGCACTTGGTTAAAAAAAATTTAGAAAGGGTTCTTTAGAATATCTTGTATTATTTATAGCACTTTCAATGATTTATAACTGATTTAATAATTAAAGGCAGGAAGGATCTGAAAATAGTATAATTGTATTTAAAATGAGACAGAAATTCACTTATTTTCATTTTGCAAGAGTTTCACTTCACTGTTTTTCATTATAGTCACAGGTTCGTTTTAAAAAGCTTTATGGAAACTCCATAGATATTCATTCATACCATGTAAAGATTTATTGGTATTGCGTTAAATATTTTTGGATATTTATCGAAACTAGAAAATAAAATTCTGGGTCATTCCACGCAAAATGAGCAAATCGGCTGTGGCTGACACATCGCCGATTTTAATGAAAATTAGTTGTTAAATAGATCACATATAGAAAGGAAGAACTACCAAATATAAGTGTCCAAAATCTATATTTTATTTTTTTGTTGAATTTTAAAGTTAAAGGTCACACAAGTATATAGATTTTTTAGCAGTAAAAGTAGCCTGTTTGAGACTCTATATTTCAAAACGTTATTCACACAAATTATAAATTTTTGTATTATTACATTCTTCAGTAAAAGTTCTTTCAGGAAATGTCAGAAAAAAGTTTAATATCCGGCGCTTCTCGTTCTGAAGGAACGGCGAATATAGAGATTTCTCCAATATGATACAAATTTCAAATTCTCCTAGTACCTCTAAAAATGGAAAGACAATATCAAAAATAATTCTTAACAAAGCACTTCTATTTAAAAGTTTGGTATAATTTAGTGAGTGTGTTTCTATTCCTGAGTAAAGAAAAAAATAATGAAAAAATAAAATAATTGAAAACAGCGATTTTTCAATTTTTTTAAATACAAATTTTACTGTGAAGGACAACTCCAAAAAACGCACAAATTTTCAGTATTATATGTCAAGATGTATATTATCTGTCCTGAAATATTCATCATTGTAATTTGTTTATTTTCGTTTCAGGAACATTTTCAACTAGATGGAAATTATCGTTCGTTTTTTGTATAGCAAGATGAATCAAAACAGGCGGGAACACGCCAGTAAGACATCCATATCCGCAATTGAAACAGATGCTATTATATACAAGGACAGATAATGGAATAAATAAACACTATTAAATGAGTTATGGTTATAAATGTGCTTGGTTTGCTATACTGATAATTTTTTGCTGAACAGAAAGCTTTCGAACACCTGCGAGTGTTCTATTGCAGGGTTTCCCAAACTATGTTCCGCTGAACATAAGTGCTCCGCTGAACCTTAATAGGTGTTCCGCGACAGTTAGGAAAGGTTTTATACACTCTGCAACACATTTAAAGATCTTCGACTTCATCTTGAAATGCGAGTGATGATCAATCTCCACTGATGTTTATGGCCCAGTTTTCTTCTAGTTCTGTTACATACGACTCATCTGTTTCTGGCGCCATAAAATACCTTACTCTACCGTTGTAAGCAAATTCTTTATCAGCGTTCTACTGACACCGTAAAGAGTCTTTCACGATGGAAGCAGAGCGTTGTGACACCGATGATTTGATAAATCTGATTGAAAAAAACAGCTTGAAAATACGTGTTAAATATTCAGCTTATCAGTGTATAAATTCTGGAGGGAAGAATCTGCGGGAAGTTTCATAAGTTTGTACGTGTTGTCTTTTTTAACCTTAAAATTTGATCGACTTTGAACTGAAATTTTTTGTTAATCAATCACACGTTATTACTACATCCACTCCTCTTATTATGCGAATTTTATTTACATGATTTCACTTTTACGCAATTTTTTGGGTGGCTCGTTTTTCAGTTTTTGCGATTTTTACTCTCGCAAATTCGCTTAGATATACACGATTTTTTGCGGGCATTCAAAGAACCTTGAATCTACAGATGTCGCAGGACTAGCTGTACTACTAGTATTTGTTCGTTACACATATGATAAAAGTATTAAAAAAAATTTACTCATGGTGCGCATATTTACATGGACAAACTACAGGAGAAGATATATTCAACTGTATTAATGATTACATTACAAATCAAGAGATAGGTTGGGAGAAGTGTAATTGATATTCGTACAGATGGGGTTCGAGCAATGGTAGGAAAGATGAAAGGTGTTGTGTCACGTATCCAGAAAGTAGCTACAAGAGCCACCAACAGTCAATGTATAGCACTGCTGACTAAAAAAAATTTCCAAATTAAAAAAATGTTATGGATGAAGCCGTGAAAGTGATGAACTATGTAAAATCAAGAACACTTCAATCCAAATTATTTAAAATTTTGTGCGAAGAAATGGGTAGTGGACACAAAACACTTTTATTACATACTGAATTGAGATGGTTATCCAGAGGAAAAGCACTATTAAGACTTTATGAACTTCAAAGTTAGTTACTGGTCTTCTTGAAGACACAAAATAATTCAGGACAAAATTTTGTTGAAATTTTAACATATCCTTCAAGGTTGATAAAACTTGCATATCTGGCAGATATTTTTACCAAGTGCAATGAAGTTAACGTATCCTTACAAGGAAAAAGTATTACAATTTTTAATACAAGAGATAAAATTGCATCTTTTGATAAAAAAAAATACAATTTTGGATTTCATCAGTTGAATCTAATAACTTTGATTGTTTTCCTGTCTTAAGTGAGTGTTTTAATGAATTAAATTTAGATGAAGAACTTTCCAAAGTATTTTTAGAACACTTACATAACTTGAAAACAACTCTTTTGCAATATTTTCCGAAAACTAGTAATGACGATTCCTGGGTTCAGAATCCATTTTCCGTGACAGCTAAACTAGTAAGCTTAAGCGCAAGTGACTATGGAAATCTAATTGATTTCATTAGTGACTCTATTGAAACAAAAATATAAAGTGAGCGAATACGAGAGAAGTGTAAAACCGAGTTTGTCAGAAGAGTACCCAATTTTTCAAAATAAGCTATTATTGTTTTATACTTCCGTTTTCTACAACCTATTCATGTGAATCGGGATTTTCTTATTAACCTGCAATGAAGTCAAAATGCAGGAACAGGCTCGACTCCACACCAGATATTAGAATGCAACTTAACAATATTGTGCCTGATTTCCAGAAGATATGCAATTAAAGGACTCAAAATCATCAAAGTCATTAAGTGCCTTATTTATTCATATTTTTATGTTTTTATTGTATTATAGTTTTATATTTTTAAAAATAATTACTAAATAAATAATGTGTCTAATGACATTTTTTTAAAATTTGTACTAGTAGAAATTACCCAACCTACAAAATAAGCTAAGTGTTCCGTTAAAATTTCCGGGTTTGCGAATTGTTCCATTGCAGAAAAAGTTTGGGAAACCCTATTCTATGGCAATCCAGAAGTGTGTTCCATCAGTGACCACATCCATTACGGGAACGCGTTACTATCATTGCTACATTCCTATTGCCAATTGTACGTCACAAATTCGTGTTTCATATTTACCACAATCACCAGAAAAAGATGTAGAGTTTAAAAAGAATTCAGAAGCACATAAAAAAACCACACGTTTAAATTATATAAGATGCAAAATTTAACATATGGGAGTTTTACCACATAGTGAATTTGAAAAGGTAATTAGTTGAAAGTCATAATATCTATTTTTTAAGCTTGTTTTGACACTGATTTTTTCTGCGCTTTTTTTTTTCACTTCTAAGTTTTGAATGATTTGGTGTTTCTTTGTTGATTTAGGGTTTCATTATCTATATTTAATTTCTCTGTTATCATTGAAGTTCTCGTAATATTCATAGACTGGGAAGTAAATGTTGTGATTTGATTTTATTATTGTCGCTTTAGGACTCAGATTACAATCCCGAATTCTTTTTTACAAGTAATACACATATTAAACTGTATTCCTGTGAAATGTCGGTTTTATCAGAGCTGTCTTTCATTTTATTTCTTATGCCTATTTAGAGTAGAAATTTGTCATTTTGTTATTTTCGTTAGCTATTTTAAAGATAAAAGAATTAAAACGCGACTTCCAAAAACTCTGTCAGTAATATTATTATATCTAGCACTGAAACTGGCATGCATTGCAACGATGTCTTAAAATTTCTTTAGTCCATTGAAATGTTTTTAATTCTGTCAAAAATGAAAATTTTCCATTTTTTGCAACTACATTTAGATTGAATATGATGTTTAAAATTGTTATTGGGGCAAAAGCGAAAAAAAACCATTTTGTACAGATTATAAAGATGTAAATCATGTTTGTCTACATTAAGTAGTTTTTGAGAAACAGAACTTCAAACATGAAGCATTAATCGAACTCACAACTGCTCTTCGAAGTTACAAGTCCTTAAAATGACTCAAACTTCGAAAATATATAATTTTGAACCTAAATGTTTTGGAAATCGTTATTTATGTATTAACTAAACCCCTATACCAAATTTCATGAAAATCCATTACCATACGGCCACAGGTTTTTCTTGATTTTTGCTCATTTGAAGTGAAATGACCCTTCTGCTTTTTCCGTTCATAACTATTTAAACGTCTGATTTCCGAGTAGTGTAGAATTGCATTTACTCACAAATTGTAATAACTAAATAAGCATATCAATTGGTTGAAAGAATCTATAAATTCGTGCACAACCTTTGGAAGTATTTTATTTGCAATTTTCTTAAAATATATTCCCTTGGAATATTTCTGTTTTGCATTTCCTTCGATTGGAATCCTTTGGAAGGATTCTATTTGAACTTTCTGTAGAATATAATTCTATGGAAAGGTGGTATTACTCATTTTCTCACAATGGAATCATGTAAAAGGGCACTATTTGTCCATCCTGTAGATTAGAATATCAAAATATTCTATTCAACAGGATGGACCAATAGAATATGAAAATATTCTATTCTACAGGATGGACCAATAGAATATGAAAATATTCTATTCTACAGGATGGACCAATAGAATATGAAAATATTCTATTTGTCTTTCTACTTTATATTATAATCCGTTTGAAATATTCCATGGCTCATTTACAAAAGGATCCATTGGAAAGATTCTGTTGGTACGTATTGTCAAAATATCGACTACATAACCAGTGATTGTTTACAAGATTGAGGAAAAAGGCAGGATACAAGTGGAATGAATATTTGTGTGTGTACCCCTCATATAGAGTTAAGCTTCTTGGTAGTTCTCTCGACGAGGAATTTCGTCATTCAGGTCAAACCTGACCCGATTATCAACACATTAAGCTTCTTATACACAGAACCCGCGAAAAAACGTAATTCCAATGCTCATAACCGGCTCTCTATTCTCCCTCGGTTTACTGTTTATAAGTGCACATTATTTGTATGTACGCTGCAGTGCTAAAGAGATTCCATCATTATATTGCATTTTCACTGGTTAACAGTGCACGATGTAGATTGAAGCCATATACCACTACTCAGGAATCTCTTGACGATCATAGGATTAATATTCATGTAGTTGTATATTTTAAGTGTACTATATACTATGAGGGTAATTGAAAACCTATCCGCACGTTTACTATAACACATCTTTAGTTTGGACACATTGCCATCTGCGCATGCATGCTCATATATGTTATTACTGTGGTCACGTTACCGACGTTCGACCTTGATTGCGTCATTTTCTTGCTTCTGCTTAAGAGTAAGCATGGCCGCTTTGCTAACAGTGTGCACCAAGGAGGAATAAAGAGCACTAATCCGATTTCTTTCCGGTCAGAAGTTGCGCCAGGGGCTGAAATTCATCAGGGGTTTACACACAATACGGGGGCAGTACTCCACCACGTAGAAGGGTGTATTAGTGGATCAAGAATCCTAAAAGAGGCCGGACAATCGTGATGCACGAAAGAGCAGGACGCTCGTCAACCTCCACCACTGACGAGAAGATTCAGCAAGCTCGAGAAATGGTACTGGCAAACCGGCGAGATGCCATCGACAATGTAAGGTGTTCTCTGCAGATTAGACGGACAAGGAAGTGGGGGAAGCGGTGCATAAACGGTTAGGCGAAAACCGAAAACCTTCTTGGGGGTATACGAAGCTTGTGGACCGCTGAAGAAGCTTGTGCATCGAAAATGACAAACTAGTTCAACTGCTAGATTTCTGTAAATAGATTGAAAAAATCAAGAGATAGAGCGGATAAATTTTGACTTTCCCTCCTGTATGTAAGGTATAATATACAGATACTGAAGTTTATATAGTCAACTAGCCACCGCTGTCAACTTGCATGTGACAGTTCCTGTCGTGGGGTCAAATGTGACAACTGCTCGCTCATCCCCGGCGATTGCTACAAATTCGAATTGCGAAAAGATCCAATTGGCGTAACGTCACAATCGCGTGCGAAAATATAAATATTTAATTGAAAAATTATTTATTAAAAGAAAATAATATGTATAAGGTCTATCTAAGGTATCTATATGTTGTAAAATTTTCCGCAGATTTCAAATCCGTTGAAATTTTCAATCTATCTTTAACGATCCCGATTTTACAAAAAAAAAGAACTAAACAATGCCAGTCAAAAAGGTTTTTTTTGTTTTGCTTTCCTTCGCTGTGGAATCGCTTGAGCGCAGGAAATGAAATCTGCGATTTCTCGAATCAAGCGAAGGTCATTCTTCGCAGCGGCGTTCGTATTGCAAAAATATAAAAGTTACAGTTTACAAATTATTTATTTAAAGAAAATTGTATTTTTAGGTATCAATCTAATGTGAAATTTTCCGCAGATTTCAAATCCTTTAAAATTTTTATTCTATCTTTATCGATCTAGGAGATAGGAAAAAGAACTATGACTCCAGTGAAAACTGTATTTGTTTTTTCGTCTGCTGAATAATCGTTCCTCAATAAATGAAACGTAAAAAAAAAAAAATTAATCTTTGATCTTTCATGTTGTTTCTATTTTAAGGAAAACAATAATAATTAAATATATCATTAAATTAATTTAAAAATTCGGGTTTCGTACAAAAAATTCTATATACCAGTATGCAAAATCCCATTACTATAAGTGCCACAGATACGTCAGGAGCTTGCACATAACAAACACTTACTTTTATAATATTTGAGATTCACAAGTGTTTCTGTTTCAAAGTTTTTGTTTTATCATGAAATTCATCCTTCTCTAACTATATTTCAATTCATTCATTTTACAAATTTATGTGAATAATTAATGTCTTATTCTTAGTCTTCTGTTTCTGTTTTAGTTGGTATTTTTTATGTATTTTTTATAGAAAGTTCTACATGCCTCCCCCCCCCATGTCTCAAAAAATAAAACACTTCAGAATATGACTTGCATAATTGCGTGTCATGTTCTTTATGAATATTGAATATTTATATAAGAGTTTACTTAATTAAATAGTTCCCACGGGATATGGAAACATTTGTCTTTGAATAAATAATTAGTGTTGTCTTAGTTTTTTTAAACAGATTTTAATTGACATAGAATAATGCCTTACAGTAAAGGACCTATTAAACAAAGTTTATTTCCCCCTTCCATGTTAACTAACAGTTGATTTATTTTTAACCCTCAAAGTGGTTTCTACGAAATATCTCGTAAATCATAATTTGACCAATTTTTCTAATGACGAGATATGTCGTATTTTCATATGTTACCGATTTCTTATGATACCGAGATCAAAATCTGGATACTTTTTTTGTAATGGCGTAATCGGGTTTTCTTCTAATGACGAGATATCTCGTCAAACAAGACCAGGTCCGTTCTGGTAAAGACGAGATACATCGTCAAGGCAACGATCAGGAGGGTTAAGGTGTATAAATACACAAGATTTGTATTTAATTTTGACTTTAAAAGTTCAGTTTTTTTACAATGGTTCATTTGTTTGTACCTAAAACTTATTTTAGTGAGAAAAATTCAGATTAATTTAATCATTAATTATGTAATTCAGAAATAATTATGTAATTTAGAAATAATTAGCTAATTGGTATGTTTTTTGAACGATGATGTCTCAAATTCTAAATTTTGTTCCGAAAGACAATTCCTGTTGAAAAATTATTTCTAATGTTATTTTTCATGGTCTATCACGTTTCAAGAAAAAAGGTTTTCTTTTACAATTTTTTCATGGAGAAAGTAAAAAAAAAAAAAAATTTTATCAGGAATTTCAACATTAAAATAATATTATTAAATATTCATCTCTTAATTAATAACATTGACTCTGAAAGTCAAAACATTCACTGTACTATATAGTAGATTATTAGCCACTGCGTGGCTAGCCTGCCTTTTCCCATACCCAGTTGCTTTTATGGGGTTATTAATTTTTTTCGCAAACCAAATGGAAATTCGTAGCCTTTTGGAAAACAGCCATATCGGAGTTGCCCATGGTGTTGGTTTACTTCGCAAACCCAAAAATATAAATATTTTATTGAAAAATTATTTATTAAAAGAATATCAAACGTATAAGGATGGTGTAAAATTTTTCGCAGATTTCAAATCCATTAAAATTTTTATTCTATCTTTAACGATCGCTGAGATAGAAAATTGCACTGAAGAACGCCAGTGATAACTTTAATAATTTCTTTTGTAATTTCTTTTGTCTTAATAATTTCACTCGCATCCGTTTCTCAGGAAATCAAAATGAATAAATCTCGAATAAAACGAAGGTTGTTCGAATCTGTTTGCTAAGATTCCCATTTATTGCGAATACACGAAAAATGAAAATATGAAATGGTTCCAAAGGCTGACGTCAAAAGTGACGTCATAAAGGGAGAAAAGTCAATATGCATGTGGTTCTTTATTAAGGTAAGGTAATTTAGGTAATTTTTTGTTAACGTCGTACTAGAGCAACACAACGGGCTATTGACGACGGTCCGGAATCAGTCCCTTAAGGGAAAGATCCGAGGACAACACCTCGTAATTTTGAACCACGGTCAGATGACGAAGCAACACCTGAGCTGGCACCCCACTCTCCAAACTTCCACGCCAACCCAACGTGAGGACTCGGTCACGACAGATTTAAGTTGCACCAGCCGCCTCTACACCATATGTTTACAAACATCCATGCCCCGACCCGGATTCGAACCAGGAACCTTCCTATCTAGAGGCTAACACCTTAACGACTATACCGGTTGGTCGGATCTTCATTTACGGAAAAAAGAGCAAACGATTGAAAAAACTTATTGAATTCATTTTAAAATGTTCTAAATTAAATTTTAAAATTCGCCACGACCCAAAAATTGCAAAACGTTCGTACTACCTGGTGCCAAATCTTATTACTGTAAATGCCATAGCTTCGTCAGGACTTTGCAGGCAGTAGGAAAACAGACGAACACTTTCTTTGAAATTATAGATAATGAGACACACAAAATAATACGAGGGGGGGCCCAAGAAAAACCGGACAGATGCTCTGGTGAGCAGAGCTTATGTAGTTCGGGGTTCTGCCGCTTGGTAGACGTTATGGTGGATTTCAGCTATCTAAATGTCTGCCAAGCGGCGTCATACGGTGTTGACCTTGAGTCACTGGCAGTGAATTTTTTTCTGTATCAAGTTTAGGGCGTTTGTCGATTTTTCTGATAGCGGACACAAGGAAACAGCGCACTGCAATTCAATTTTGTTTTCTGCTGGGAAAATCCGGTACTGAAACAGTTGAAATGATAGACAGCTTACAAATGTGGTCCAATGAAGAGAACGAGAGTGTTTGAGGTTGGTTGGAGTTTTATAGCACAAGGGCCATATTTGGCCGTGCGAGAGTGTTTGAGTGGTTTGCCGGTTTTAAAACGGGTGAAATGTTGACTAAAGATCCACCTCGGTTTGGTCAAGACGTCCTTCAAACTCAAAAACAGACGAAACATCCAGAAAATTCGCGAATTGGTTACGCAAGACTGGCGCAGAAACAGAGTTCGTTCCACGGGGTCAGACTGTTAACCAAACCTGTTAACTTTTAATTGGAAGTTTTAAAGCATTTGCGAGATGCCATTTGAAGAAAAGGTCTCGAAAGAGAGATGGTTCTGTGGCAACTTAGCCACAGATCTCCATATAATCCCTATGATAGGGAATTTGCAACGCGCATCTTCCCTACCCGATGAGGAATTCGTCAGTTTGGCTTGGAACGTGGTAGCAGAAAGACTACGTCGGAATGAACCTATTCATTCTTTGTGTTTCATCGTCTTTGTGTCAGTGTCCTGTCTTTGTAAATAAATATATGTTCAAAATAGAAATGGACTCGATGTAATAGTTATTACGTCACAGGTTCCACCACGACAACGCACCTGCACACACGTCTTGGCTTGTCAAGCAGTTTTTGATCCAAAATGGCATGACACCACTTCCCCACGCTCTCTATTCACCCAATCTTACTCTGTACGATTATATTTTGTTATCGAGGATTAAAAAGGATCTTAAAGTAAAACGTTTATTGGACGTGGATGAGGTGAAACTAAAAACAACGCAAGCGTTGACAAGCGTCTATTGCACGGAGTTTACGAACTGCTTTCAGAAGTGGAAGAAATTTATTGACCATTGTATTGAGGCAAACGCAGAGTACTTTAAGAGTTACTAAAGTATGAATTTGTAAAAATACTACTTTTTTTTAAATTCTGTCCGGTTTCTTTTCGGTCCGCCTCGTAGTGAGTTATCACTGAACAAAGCATCAAAAACACAGTTCTTTAGAAATTGAGTTTAAAGTTTTGGAAACATGGTTGTTTATGGTGACAGTACCTTACGAAAATCCTTGTAACAAGAAAACTATTTTGAATATTTACAATATCTTGGTATCATTGAAATCTAGGAAGTTGGACAATGTTCTGAATTAATAAAAAAAAACATCGATATTCTGGTCTATTGTCGTGATTTCTAGTGTATTCACACCCCTTATTCAAAAAATGTCAACCAGTAAAAAAAGTCTGCTCCTCCACGAATGTTTGCTACAAAATGCCTACCTTGCTAAATGGTATCATCAAAAATTGAAAACTACAGTTAAACGTAACGGAGGATAACATGATACATTTACCTGATTTATATTTGACAATATAATAAAATTCACAAAAAAGGATAAAAATGGATCGAATGTTAGTTATATTAATTTGTGTAGATAATTTAAACTGCTTTTCATAACAACTCTTTCATCAAAGTTATTGAAGGATGATTTATGAGATTTCTGTTGAATATGTGAGTGCGGTCATTGTTACGAAGAAAACTATTCATTCTATTGTTCAAGATAATAGTCGTAAGCATATCGTACTTCACAAATATAACCTTTAACACTCTTATTGGTTCTCTCGACGAGGTATCTTGCCAGTAGAGCTCGCACTAGATCTTCACGACAAGATATCTCGTCATTAGAAGAAACCAACAGAACCATTTTGAAATATTCCATTGTTCAGTAAGATAAAAATTGGTTAGAAGTCATACAGGAAGGGATGCAGAGTATCAGGTGATATTATGGTATGGGTATTATTTTTCCCCCCTTAGAAGGTTAAAACATTGACAGTAACTTGATGTAAACATAAAATTTAAACCTCTAAGCGTTATGAGATTTCCGATTAGTGCAAAGTATATTTTGCCGCACAACACATGTTATGACTAAATGAGCATATCCATTTCTTGAAATAATTTATCAATTTATGCAACCTTTAGAACTATTCTATTGTTCTTTTCTTGCAATAAACTCCTATGAAAATTGATTATTTTCATAAAACAATCTGCTCTCCTCCTCTAGTAAGAGAATCCTTTGAAAAGATTCTATTCTCCATCTCATGTAAGAGAATCCTTTGGAAAGATTCTGTTCTCCTTTCTTAGAAGAGAATTTTTTGGAACGATTCTATTTTCCTTTCCTTAAAATATGATACTTAGGAAATATTTCTTTTTTTGTTCATTTCCTTGTAATAGAATCATTTAACATGGTAATATTGGTCCATTCTGTAGAATAACATTCTTTGGAAAGATTCTATTGGTCTTTTTTTATATTAGAATCATTTTAAAACCTTATCCCTCCGTTAAAAGAGAATCCTTTGGAAGGGTTCTATTTGTCTTTTCTTTCGAATATGATACTTTAGAAAGTTTATACTATAAAGGAATGAGTAAAACAATCATTTAGCACCGTACTATTGGACAATCTGTAGAATATCATCCTTTGGAAATATTCTATTGGTATCTTTTCCTTAAATTAGAATACTTTTGAAATAGTTTATTGCTTTTTTCCTTCGAATATAATTGCTTGAAAAGATTCAATTGGTCACGCTGGAAAGTCTGTAGGTTGCAATGGGGAATTATGCGTGCGAACCTCTCAAAAGATTAACCATCCTGGTGGTCGTCTTGACGAGATATTTTGTCAATAGCGATACTAATCACTTTCATCCAAACTCGTCACCAAACATGGTCAGTAACACATTATGCCAACATAAAATGCAAAAATATGATTCCTCCAAAGTTAAACCAAAAGAAAGAGGATGTTTATTTGACCCATGGTCGACAACACTATGTCAATATAAAATGCAAAAGTATTATTCCTCCAAAGTTAAACCAAAAGAAAGAGGATGTTTGTTTTGACTCATGGTCAGTAACACACTGTCACTATAAAATGAAAAGGTATGATTATTCCAAAGTTAAACTAAAAGATAGAGGATTTTTGACACAAGGTCAGTAACACCATATCAATATAAAATGCAAAGGTATGATTCCTACATAGTTAAACCAAAAGAAAGCGGGCGTTTGTTTGACTATCAAGCCGCAAAATGGTTTCGCATGTGGATATCCAGCCCCGGATAAAACAAACACCCCTCCTTTCTATCCAATAAAACAAGCGCACTATTTTGCCGGCATTCCCATACTTAGCAGGGATCCGGGAAAAGCCACGCATCTTAGCGAAGTTCGCACTAGATTAAGTGGCTCCTCTCCGTCCGGTGTCGAACTGTCAGAGTGTGAGTGATGAGACCCGTACCGTGTGTCACCCATACGATTATAGCTATCAGGACGGTAACAAGATTACACGGGAAGTCCGTATTCTTCGGGGACCCGTGGATGAACTGGCAGGGGAAAATATCCGGATATTTAAACGGCTGGGTTTGGTAGCATTGTGATTTGAAAATTGGCTTTGCCCTGGTTATATAGACCGGAAATATATATTCTTTTAAATCCGACATTTCAAAGAAATCAAAGGTATTGAATTTAAAAGATTGCTCGTTCGTTGTATCGCACTTCATGGGAACCAATATGGGATTGTTTGGTTAATATGGCGCGGAATCAAGATTCATTATATGGGACAAACAACACGGTAAAAGTTTTAAATGTATTTGAAAAGCAACAGAATAGTCCCAGACCAACATGAGAACAGAGATATAATAAATAAGTAAACATGCTGACCTCGTAATCTGACCATGGTTCAAAATTACGAGGCCTATTCCTTGGATCATTCCCTTTGCGGATTGATCCCGGACCGTTACCAATTGACCGTTGGGTTGCTCCAGTGTGACGTTAATTAACTATATACCTATCTTGAATTGGATTGGATTTGGGGGTTTTATGGCGCACGGTCCACATACCTATATTGGAGTAGAATCATTTGTAAAGATTACATTGTCCTTTTCTTATAATAGAACCGGATGGCTGCGAGTTCAAATCCAACCAAAGACCGTCGTGTACAAAGGTGGCTGGTGCAAGTTAAATGTCTCAAATAGCCTCACGTTGGCGAAGCGTGGAATTTAGGAGAGTGGGGTGCCAGCTCAGGTGTTGTCTCGTGATCTGACAGTGATTTGAAATTACATGGTGTTGTCCTCGGATCTTTCTCTTTGGGATTCATCCCGGATCGTCATCAATATTCCGTTGTGTTGATCCAGTGCGGCGTTAATCAAAAATACCTACACCTACCTTATAATAGAATTCTTACGAATGATTCAACTGCCTCTTTCCTAAGAATATAATTATTGGGAAAAGTTATATTTGTCGAAAAGGTCAAAATGGTTTGACGTCATGCATGGAAGATGAGTTTTCAAAGTGTAATTATGCACCCTCTGAGGGGTGATTACTAACTCAAATAGTAATCTAAGTTGACTTATTCGAGTCAATATTTATGCAAACGTGGTATGCATTTACAAACTTTGTTGAACTACCATACTTATCCCACTTAAATACACATTACGATTCACAAGACAGAATTAACATCTTCTCTATTGACACTTGTTGCTTTGTGGTATAAAACATCCGAAATTACCGATTGGAGGCGATATATTATTCACTGATCTCAAGTATATCTCTACCATATTTAGCCATTCAGGATAAACCATCGGTTATAAATCAAATATACCGCGTATTAAGTTCTATCGAGAACTTTTCTAATATTTTGAGCCTAGTATAATTCAATCTAATCTAGTATAATTCTGAGTTTTCAGGTTTAATCAAGTGCCTTATGCAGCTATTTCAATTCATGTGTCATATATTTGTAAGGAAATATATTCTCTAAATGGGAATAGAAACGGATATCATAACCTTAATATCTGCTGGTTACATTTTTACCAAATGAAAACTGACTGAACTCGAGGTTTATGCATCTTTAGAATTTAACAGAGTAACATTTTTATGATCCCCATGGTTGGTCGATTTAGTTTTTTGGCGCAAGGTCCAGAAATAGACAAGCTGCGCCAAACGCCAGTTAAAAGAATAAAATCATTTTAGATATTCCAGCTCAAATTTTTGTTAAATTTTTATGATAAAATATTTTGAAAAAGGTCAATAATATGAGATGTAAATGCAGTTAAAATATGTTGATCAACAGCACATTATGAGTTATGTAATTAAAAGTATGATGGTAAAATATGTATTATATCGCATGTAAAAAGCCAATGGCATATAATCCCAATGGAATCATTCTTTTATGAACGTCTACTGTGTATTTAGAGTGTATTTTCACACACACACACATATTGCGTTTGCTACAGACTTTGAATTTTACTAGTACAGTATATTTAGGCCTTCAAATATAATTTTAGGTAGGTAAGTAGTTGAATTAACGTCGCACTGGAGAAACGCAACGGGCTACAGGTGGTGGTCCGGCATCAGTCCAGAAAGGAAAGATGTTTCAGAACATTTTGTGTTTTAAAAATTTCTAGAACAATACGATTATCCACTATTGAAGAGAATATGTAATGTTTAACTTTTTTTTAGCATTAAGCATACTTTCGATCAAAAATTATTTGATCCTCTGGAATATTTATTAATAGTTTTAATTACGAAACATATATTTCAGTGACTTTTATTATTATGTTGATCGGAGCATTTTAATTATATTTTTTAAATAGAGTGAATTTTATGTTCGTGGAACTCAAGCTCTAGTTTCGCACTTTAAACGCTACAAAGCATCTTCATTCCAGCATGTGTGTGTGTGTGTGTGTGAGTTAAATAAAAAACCAATCGATAGAAACCAATTTTAGTCGTTCTCCAGTTTTTTTTTAATTTCTGGGGGAAATTTGAAACCTTTTTTGATTAATGTTCGGGTACTTATCATTGTAGAGCGTCAACATTGGTGGTGTAATGAAGTCAAGTAATGGTTCTTCCACTGCCATAACTTGCTGAAAAGCCCATAAATTCCATCCCAACAAATAGCAGCCCCATAGTAATTTAGTCACTGTTAAGATCCGTGGCCATAGATTTAAGACATCAAACATTCGAGTTATTCCAAGCACTCGATATTCGTTGCATGGATTATTCGAAAACCGATACAAAATCAATATATTCTAGAGCCTTTAGACAATTCAGTTCGATGGCTATAGTAAAAATTAATGAATTCTGCGTCGAAATAAATGTGTTCAATCTCACTCATGTATCTTACAGAGATTTATTTTCAATACCGTGTGTGCGTTGTATAATTTTCCCCTGTTGGGTATCCTATTTATATTCGCACCAGATTAAATGCTTTGAGGACGTAAAAAAATATTTATATAAATCAAAGAATAAACACTATGCGATATCTCTAATATTATAAAAGGAAGTGTTTGTGTGCAAGAAACAAAGTCCTGACGAATCTATGGCTCTTACAGTAATTGTATTTGGCATAAAGGTAGTTCGAATATTTTGCAATTTTAGGGGGTCGAGGCGAATTTTAAAATTCAATCTAGAACATTTTAAAAGGAATTTAATTAAATTGAGTTATTACTGTTTTCTTTGGAATTGCAACAGCATAAAGATATGAGAGATTCTAAATTTCTTTTCAGTTTTCATTTTGCGCGGAGGAATGATTTTCCTGCAGAGGTTAAAAAAATTTTTACTTTCGTTATGTAGTTCTTTTTCTACCTCCTAGACCGTTAAAGATAGAGTAAAAATTTGAACGGATTTGAAATCTGCCGAAAATTTCACAATAGATCGATACCTAAAAATATGATTTTCTTTAAATAAATAAATTTTTTTAATTGAATATATTTTATATTTTTGCAAGAGAGAGAGTGTGACGTCACGCTATCATTCGTGTTCCAAAAATAAACATTTAATTTTTTTTAACGCGAAGGGCAAGAAATACAGATTACATTTCCTGCTCTCTTCCATTTCAGCAAAGAGCAAAAAAAAAAAAAAAAACCATTTTGACTGACATTGTTTAGTTTTTTACGTAAGATCTGAATTTTTAAAGATAGCAAACCAGCACCACGGGTACAGGCAACGCCGGGCTAGCCACGCAGTGACTAGTAGGAAATACCCGTGAATGAATAGCCCAAATTTCTTTTATTTTAGAAGTATGACTTTTAAATTATATGCACATTTAACTTTGCTAATTTTGGTTCACCCTCTTATATTGTTTAATTCAAAAACATGAAAAGAAACCGCAAAAGAAGTTAGTATTTTAATATTTATGCAAAATGAATTTTTTCGTTAATACGTATAATAGCTGAATTTTATTTCTACTCTTTTTGTTACACATCTATTCGTTATGTTTTTCTTTTGCATGTTGCCATATAGGTTGGTTGGTTTTTCATGGCGCAAGGGCCAGATCTGGCCAAGCTGCGCCAAACATTTATATATATATAAAACAAAAATAGTCAGGTGATAAAATCTAAATATAGTTTATAAAACCAATGTCTTTTAAAAATAAAAACAGATTTTGGTGGTAAGGATCTGATAAAAGTTCATGTAAACTGGGATGATAAATATCAAATCGAACGAGTCTATGGTGGTTAAAATCAGGGCATTTTATTAAGAAGTGTCTGACTGAAAAGATAGTGTTGCACTTGTGACTCATTGGAACGGGTTCTCCACCTAATAGGTGTCCAGGAGTAAAATAAATGTGTCCTATTCGGAGAGTTGTATCATGATTTCGATTCAAGATAGTTTTATTAAGCCTTTAATGGATTGATTGCCATATAGAGGTGAATATCAAAAAAAAATTTAATTATGTGAAACTTTTGTATTAAATATTAATAAATATATTTTGCTAGAATGATAGAAAGTCTTCGACAGATAAAAAATTAATAATTGTTGCTTGAAATATATCAGAATTTTTAACTTAAATAAATACACTCTATAACAAAAAAATCGACGCACCAAGAAGGAGTTGTCCGATGGAGACAAAAATTGGTGGATAGGAAAATTATGTACAGAATAGGAAATTATTAGAATTTCAGAACAATTGAATGATTTATTTCAGAGTTACAGTAACAAGCTCAATAAGGTGTTGACCCACCTCTAGCCTGCATGCAAGCTGCCACACGGCGTGGCATAGACCCATAAAGCTCCCGGATGGTCTCCTGCGGTATTTCTTGCCAAATTTGCTCCAATTGTCGGACTACGTCATCAACATTCCCTACCGGATGCAGTCGCCTTCCCATCATATCCCAGACTTGCTCAATGGGAGAGAGATCTGGTGATCTGGCTGGCCAAGGAAGTGTTTGACAAGCTTGAAGACAGTTCATAGCAACACATGCCGTATGTGGTCTGGCATTGTCTTGCTGAAAAATAAGCCCAGGGAACGGTAGCAAAACAGGTCTGTCTCAGAATGTCGTCAACGTACCGCTGTGCATTAAGTGTACCTCTAATGACGACCAAAGGGGTACGGCTATCAAGGGAAATGGCACCCCAGACCATAACTCCTTGTTGAGGGCCCGTGTGGCGTGCAACAGTGAAAGCAGGATCGGCACGGTGCCCTGGGCGTCTCCAGACATGTCTTAGATGATCGTCAGGACACAGTTGGAAGCGGGATTCGTCGCTAAAGACTATACGTCCCCAGTCAGCATCATTCCAGCCTGATCGAGCCAAGCACCACTGTAATCTGGCTCGACAGTGTGCAGGCGTGAGTGGCAGGTGGCGTAACGGGCGGTACGAGCGTAGATTTCGCTCTCTCTGTGAATGGTCATGTAGGACACTCGTGTGTGGGTCGCACGACTGATGGTTGATAGCGATGAATCAGGCGCTGTGACAGCTGATCTGACAATCACTCTGTTCTCGCGATCTGTTGTGGCCCTACGTCGACCGCTACCGTCATGACGCTGAAATTTGCCACTGTCCACCCACTCTTGCCAGCATCTTCTAATCGCCGCATCGCTTCGACTCACATGACGAGCGATTCTCCGATTTGCCCAACCTGCCTCTTTCAATCCAATGATACGACCTCTTTCAAACTCTGAAAGTTGCTCGTAATGAGCTCGAATCCTGCGACGAGGCATTTTTTCAGTCGTTAAAAGGTATCCTAAATCGCAATGCAGCAGAAATTTTTAACAACAGTTCAAGAACAACTCCTTATATACATCTGCTGGATGCGCAGTTCCGATGCGCTGGAGATCGCACTATTCATTCATTGGACATCAAATTTTAATCATTTGCATATTTGGTCAAAACATTTTTGCATACGAAATTTCAAAGCAATCGGATGATTCCTTCTTGGTACGGCGATTTTTTTGTTATAGAGTGTATTATTTTGTAAAATACATTCCAGTTTTTTTTCTCAACAAATTTCTATGAATAAATCCGCTTTATGAATATTTTTATGTGTTTTTAATAACAATAAGATAATTCGAAATAGATAAGAAAATGCTCCGTTAAAATATTCATCTACATTGTTTTCAGACTGAATGAATAGTTATAATTTTTAATAGATTTAGTACTTCTGTCTAGAGCAACTTTTCAAAAATGAAATATCGAATGGCTTTTTATTAGAAATAAAAACCATGTTGTTGCTAACATCACTTCAGATTCTAAGATTATTAAATGAAGGACATGTAAAGTGTTTGTGTACATTAAAATATTTTATACTCTGAGGGTAGAACATTTGGAATTAGCAACCGGAAGGTTGCGAGTTCAAAACATGGTCCACCCAAAGACCGTTGTGTACATGGGGTCTGGTGTACGTTAAATCCGTCGTAGCCTCAAATATCCTCAAGTTGACATGGTGTGTTAGTTTGTAGAGTGGGTGCCTGCCAACTCGGGTGTTGTTCTGGTCATCTGACCGTGGTACAAAATTACGAGGCGCTGTCTTTGGATCTATTCCTTTGAGTTTAATCCCGGGCCATCACCAATAGCCCGTTGCGTTGCCCATTTGTACGTTAGTTAACTACATACCTACCTCATAGAAATTTCATCAATTGGTAGACTTGGAATTACAATTGAATCATACATTTTCGCTCCAGGTACCGATGTCAAATCACACTCACAATATGTATGTCAGAACTCTTCAAAGACTTTACTCAGAGCATTAGAAGCAGCTGTTACAGTCTTTCTGTGATTTATACGTCGATTTTTTCGAATTTGTACAATGTGAAGACACGTTATTCATTGGGATAAACAATGGCAAAACAGGACCAACAAAATAATATACACAAATAGTAAAGTATTCTGGAAAATAATAATTAGAATGAAAAGAACTTTTGGATAGCTAAAAGGTATATATCCGAAAAGAACTGTTTTGTCACGTACGTAAAAGTGTACACGGACTTTACAAAAGCTTGCGAAGAAAATAAAATGCTTGTGGGCACAAAATGTAAGAAACACCCGGTTGCAGTAGAAGCGTCTCTAATTCTTAAAAAAAGGTATGAACTTTTCAAATCACTTATGAGGCTTCCCTGCAAAAACGCTTTCCCAACCACAAAATAGGATGGGTATTGTTTCCACAGCTATAAAAAAGAGCGTGGCTCTTTATTAACAAAATTTCAAATCCATATAACTGCATCGCAAACATCGTAATTGAAATACTTTTTGATGTTTATAGCATTTGGTTTCAATTAACTTTTAAAACTAAAACTAAAAAAATCGATTTAGGTGTCTTTGACGGTGTATTGTCATGCCAAGCACTGTTTTGTCATGTAATAGTTAACCACGTTAAAAAAATAAGCCTTTTTCTTAATGGACAACTATTACGGAACCAAATTCCGGTATTAAATTGACTTATTTTGAAACACAGTGAGAGTATAATTTTACAGATTTCAAGTTGAGAATAAAAATGGCGATTTTCATATCAATGATGTTCTTGTCGTTTAATCCTCCAAGGGGTTTTAATGGATATCTCTTCTATCAAGATCTGGCTAATTTAGGTAATGACGAGATATAACGTCATCGAGATATTGCCGAATTTTCTATGCAGAGATCAGGATCTGATAAGTTTTCTTCTGGTGACGAGATATCTTGTCCATCAAAATCTGCTAATGATTTTGTCAAGGGCGAATATTCGTCAGGAAAACCACCAGAAGGATTAAATATAACGAGATCATTTTGTATAAATATAAACAATAAAGGTAAACTTACGAGGGTGAGTAATATAAACCTATATATCGGGTTTCTCAATGCAAAACACATTGACCTTGAACGCCCCACACTTCTAGCCCGCTAGGGATCCTCTGAAGAGTCGAGGAGCAAAAGTCTGGTTTATATTTGACTCACCCCCGTATTTGATAAGACTGTGTGTTAAAAACGATTGTGACGTCGTGCAACAATTAGACGTACTACTGTTTTTAAATTTAATATTTACACTCTATAACAAAAAAATCGACGCACCAAGAAGGAGTTGTCCGTTAGAGACAAAAATTGGAGGATAAGAAAATTATGTACAGAATAGAAAATGATTAAAATTTCAGAACAATTGAATGATTTATTTCAGAGTTACAGTAACGAGTTCAATAAGGTGTTGACCCGCCTCTAGCCTGGATGCAAGCTGCCACACGGCGTGGCATAGACCCATAAAGCTCCCGGATGGTCTCCTGCGGTATTTCTTGCCAAATTTGCTCCAATTGTCGTACTATGTCATCAACATTCCCTACCGGATGCAGTCGCCTTCCCATCATATCCCAGACATGCTCGATGGGAGAGAGATCTGGTAATCTGGCTGGCCAAGGAAGTGTTTGACAAGCTTGAAGACAGTTCATAGCGACACGTGCCGTATGTGTTATGGCATTTTCTTGCTGAAAAATAAGCCCAGGGTACTGCGAAAGGAACGGTAGCAAAACAGGTCTCAGAATGTTGTCAACGTACCGCTGTGCAGGCAGTAAGTGTACCTCTAATGCCAACCAAAGGGGTCCGGATATCAAGGGAAATGGCACCCCAGACCATAACTCCTTGTTGAGGGCCCGTGTGGGGTGCAATAGTGAAACAAGGATCGGCACCTTGCCCTGGGCGTCTCCAGACACGTTTTCGATGATAGTTAGGACACAGTTGGAAGCGGGATTCGTCGCTAAAGACTATACGTCCCCAGTCAGCATCATTCCAGCCTGATCGAGCCAAGCACCACTGTAATCTGGCTCGACAGTGTGCAGGCGTGAGTGGCGTAACGGGCGGTACGAGCGTAGATTTCGCTCTCTGTGAATGGTCATGGTGGACACTCGTGTGTGGGTCGCACGACTGATGGTTGATAACGATGAATCAGGCGCTGTGACAGCTGATCTGACAATCACTCTGTTCTCGCGATCTGTTGTGGCCCTACGTCGACCGCTACGGTCATGACGCTGAAATTTGCCATTGTCCACCCACTCTTGCCAGCATCTGCTAATCGCCACATCGCTTCGACTCACATGACGAGCGATTCTCCGATTTGCCCAACCTGCTTCTTTCAATCCAATGATACGACCTCTTTCATACTCTGAAAGTTGCTCGTAATGAGCTCGAATCCTGCGGCGAGGCATTTTTTCAGTCGTTGAAAGGTATCCTATATCGCAATGCAGCAGAAAATTTTAACAACAGTTCAAGAACAACTCCTTATATACATATGCTGGATGCGCAGTTCCGATGCGGTGGCGATCGCACTTTTCATTCATTGGACACCAAATTTTAATCATTTGCACTTTTGGTCAAAACATTTTTGCATACGAAATTTCAAAGCAATCGGATGATTCCTTCTTGGTGCGTCGATTTTTTTTGTTATAGAGTGTATTTTGAGTACCCCGTAATTGATAAGACTGTGTGTTAAAAACGATTGTGACGTCGTGCAAGAATTAGACGTACAGCTGTTTTTAAATTTAATCTTTATTTTGAGTAATAGAAATATTTACAAAGTTGTATTTACAAGTTTAGAAATCGACATCGAACCCTGCCTCGAGCCAGCACAATGGTGCCATAACACAGAGAGGCCTTCTCTGTCCAATAGTTTAATCCAGTCTTGGCCTGACTCACATTGGTGGAAAAACAGACCTATTGAACGACCATGTGTTAGAGAGAAAAGGCCGACCGGTAGAACCCGGTACACGATGAAATTGGATTAATGCATAGAATATATACTTGAAAATAAATTCTTTGTTTATTTCAATTGTTAAGAACCTGATTTTATGCATGCTAATCGCTCATACAACTGGAAATGAAAGCAATAAAAATATTAATTTTGTCATTTATAGAATTTAAGAAATGTTTGAAAACAAAGATTAACGCTAGTTTTATAAAACTGATGAAGTCTCTGATCGAAGTTTTAGGGCTGCGGTAGCCCGGTTGAAAGAGTAAGTGTATAAAGGGCTGGTGCACGTTAAATCTGTCGTGGCCTCAAATGTCCTCACCTAGGCGTGGTGTGAATTGGAGTTTGTGATTTTATGGCGCAAGGTCCAAAAACAGGCGTGGTGTGGAGGATTGGAGAGGGTTGCCAGTTCTCTGGTTCGTTATCTGACCAAGGTTAAAAATTAGGTGGTATACTGTCTTCGAATCCTTCCCTTCGCGGGTTGATGACGAACCGTTGCCGATAGCCCGTTATGTTGCCTCAATGCGACGTGAAATACTGACTTACCTTAGTTTTATGAAATTCACTATTAAGTTAACATCACTCGACATTCGTTTTATAAAACTGTCCTTTTTTTATGACCAATAGACTGTGCTGACTTTCATCAATTGTCACTTTTAAGAAACTAATAGCAGAATACGTATAGTGGCTTTTTTATACCTATCGGTTTTATATAAAACTAATAACTGAAAATATTTACCGTTTTATAAATTCTTAGTTTTATTAAAGACACTCATTAGAATTATCAATATTCATACTTTGACATTAGTAAAATTAGAAACTAATAACAGAGAATATGGACAATTTTAAAATAGTCAGTTTTATATAATAACACATTCATCGTTCGGCACTAGTTTTATAAAATTAATAAACTAAAAGTAGAAAATGTTGACTACATTAAACTGCCAGTTTTATAAAACTAATAACAGCAAATATTGACTGTCTTACAAACTGTCAGTTTTATTTAAGTGCAAGTAGCATTATAAACATTCATCGTTTAACATTAGTGTTATAAAACTAATAACAGGAAACTGAATATTTTAAAACCGCCAGTTTAAAATAATAATAATTGAAAATAAAACTAATAATTGAAAATATACTGTTTTATAAAAATCAGTATTATCATCACTTTACATTCATATTTTTTAAATTATATAACGGCATTCAATTTTAATTTTTTTAAGTAGTCTTATTGTATATATAAAGTAGTGTTATATAAAAAGTAGTATTTATTGCTAAGCTCTAACTCCCAATTCTGTAGGAAAAGGAGCTTAGATCAAGCAGCTTGAATATAAATTCCTTTCCAAGTGTGATGATGTAGGAGTAACTTAGTGTGCGTGTTTACTCACATAATTTAAACGTTTGTTGGTTTATTCTTTATGGCACAAGGGCCATATTTGGCCATGCTGCGCAAAGCAATAACTAGTTCGTAATTAGTTTTTAATTAGAACGATTTAAAAAGCCATGTAATAAAATTCAGTACAATTGGGTGCGAGATATGGTCGATTAGAAAATCTAAATAGTATAGTTTACGAAACAAATGTCAGTAAGGAATAAAACTAACTTCTCATGATATGGGTCCATCAACAAGTCTGTTAAGGTAATAACTTAGTTACTAAATCGTTTTAGTCTATGATAATTACAATTCGGGCATTCTGTAATGGCTTCATGGAAAAAAGACTATTGGATGATGAGCATGAAGGAGCCGGTTCTACCAGCAGTAAATGTTAGACGTTGGTATATTTCATTTTAATGCACATGTCATTACGTAACACAATATTTTGGTACAAAGACACTCAAAGATATATACGAGAAACAAAATATGTGGTAATTGCTGAGCTCTACCTCCCAATTCAGTTGGCAAAGCATAGAGAACTTAGGTAAAATAGCTTGAGTGTAAATCAATATCCATACATGATGTAGGAATAATTTATTGTGATGAAGCACGAAGGTCAGCAAAATGGTATGGCAGGAACAACAAGCAATCCCCCTTCGAAATTCAGAAAAAGAAAAGAGCGTAATTTTTCATTTCAGAATTCTAGGCCACGATAGCTCAGCATTTTTCTCGGTGAGAGAATTTAGGACCTGAACTTTCCCTTAATTATAATCCTATTCAGAGCGTAAAATTCTCATCATATTCGAACTGTGGATGATTAAATAATAAAATCTGTTCTAAAATCTTTGATTGAGAAATATGAAAAAAATAATTTTAGATTCTAATCGATTAAATCGCAATTATGAAAATACATTACTCTACAATAATGGACCGGACACCAGCGGATTGGCATAAAATCAGACTCATTTTTTTTGGTGTTTTTCGACGTATGACCTGAGACCTTTCATGCTGTTCCTGGTAAATTGAACGCCGACGACTACATGAACATATTGTACAATCAGGTTCTTACTACGCTATAGCAATTTTATAGAATGGACGAATGTTACTTCAGGGACGACAAAGCTCCGTGTCATGTTGCAGCCTCTGTCAAGCAGTGGTAACAAGATATGGATGTAAAACGTCTTCCCTGGCCTGTTCAAAGTCCCGACAAAAACCCCATAGAACATTTGTGGGACGAGTTAGAGCGACGCTTACTGACCAGGGAACCACGTCAGAAATCTGCAGCTAAGCTGGTGACATTCTTCCAGCAGGAATGGACACAAATACCTATAGCTGTTTATCAAACTCTTGTTGAAAATATGCCCAGAAGGGTTGGTAGTGTAATTGTAGCTCGTGGGGACCATCCCCTATTAAAGCATGTATTCTTTCCCTTATACCATCACATCTTGCTGTCCGATCCATTATTGTAGCGTAGTGTATTTCGAGACAATTGTGCTATGTTAATAAACTTTTATATTTAGATCATTTTGAGTAATCCTAATAAAATTTGAACACTGCTGTTTGTAAAAAATGCAACACCATGAAGGAATCATCCGAATGAAATGAAATTTGCAGCAAATGTCAATTATAGGATGTTATGCAAAGTAGTAAAGCGTGGTGTGAGCAGCGTCCTCTGAACTGATGCTAAAAGTGTATGAATAGAGAGCTGTAGCGGGACGTTGAAAATACTGCATTGTTATTTTTTAGTGGCGAACGTTTAGTGAGACCTAAGTATGCCTATACGACGAAATTTCAACAACTTACGGAGTTTGAACGGGGGAGAATGATCGGGTTTCGTGAAGGAGGATTTTCCTATCGCGCAATAGCAGCTCGTGTGCAGCGGAACAGTTCCACAGTGATGCGAGTTTGGAAGCAGTGGACCGACGAGCACCGGGCAACTCGTAAAACTGGGAGTGGACGACGGAAGGTGACGTCAGCGCGCGATGATAGACACCTGGTCCACATGGCGGTGAATGACCGTACAGCTTCCTCCAGGCAGTTGGCAGCACTTTGGTCTACTGCTGCAGGTGTACTAATGTCGGCTTCGTCAATTCTCCGACATCTGCTGTACCGTGGACTGCGTGCAAGGACTCCTTTATACAGGATCCCCCTCACGCCTAACCATCGACGGCTGCGTCTGCAATAGGCTCATCAGCACAGAACCTGGCGGGCTGATTGGCAACAAGTTGTCGCTTCTGACGAATCCCGCTTTGATTTGTGGAACCATGATGGCCGCATTCGTATTAGACGCTATGCCGGTGAACGCTGCCTTCCAGAGTGCGTGATCGAACGTCATAGTGGCCGAACACCCGGAGTTATGATATGGGGAGCGATTTCGTATCATGGACGATCTCAGCTGCTACGAATTGAGGGTAATCTGAATAACAACAGGTACGTCCGTGAAGTTTTAGAGCCCGAAGTCGTTCCTTTCCGTCAAGGCATCCCTGGAGCTATCGTTCAACAGGATAATGCACGCCCACATGTTGCAAGGAATGTTCGAGACTTCTTTCTAGTCCAACACATGCAACTTCTTCCTTGGCCTGCTTATTCGCCGGATATGTCGCCTATTGTGCGCTTGTGGGATTTGGTTGATCGCTAATAATCCGCGTCCTACAGCTTCAAAAGACGAACTTTGGGTGCGCTTACAAACAATATGTAATTCTCTTCCACAAGCAGACATTCAACATCTGTTTCACTCCATGCCACGTCGTATAGCAGCACTTATTGCAGCGCGTGGTGGCTACACCAAATACAGATTTCGGACACTTAATATTGTTTTTTTTTTTTTTTTTTTTTTTGCTTTGAAAATGTATTCATTTATTTGTACTAATACAAGGCGATTGTGTATTAAATTTCATTCAATTCTGATGACTCCTTCATGGTGTTGCATGTTTTACAAACAGCAGTATATGTATAGGATCTTTTACGCGTTGTAGGATAGGAACTTTCCTATAAATCATAGCTAATATAATAATCATAATCCTAACCATACCGATCATAAAATTCTCATTTCCTATTACGATGTCTCACATCCTCTTAACCCACTGAGGAAGAAACAAGCGTAATTCTTATAACCTTCCCTGTATGACTTTTTGCCATTTTTAACCGTCTTGATCAATAGAATATTTCCATATTATTCGATTTTAAGAAAATATGCAAAAGAATCTTTCGAAGGGGTTCTATTTTAAGGAAAGAAGTAATCGTATGTTTCCAAAAGATTCTAATTGACATGAAATATCAGAAGAAACTTTCTAAAAGATTATATTGTCTTATTTGGCAGAATAGAATACTTTCAAAGGAGTTTATTCAACAAAATGAGGTGATAAAAACCTTTCAAAGGGATGATTCTCCTCTTCTGCAGAATGCGTCAATGGAATATTTTCAAATTATTCTATTCTACAAAATGATCCAATAAAATCATTCCAAAGGATTATATTCTAGAGAATGATCTAATAGGATCGTCTCAAGGAATTCTATTCTAGAGAATGATCCAATAGGATCGTCTCAAGGAATTCTATTCGATAGAATTAGCCAATAGAATATGTCTAAAGGATTCGATTATGTTTAATCAATCAATAGAATATTTCCAAAGGATTCTATTCCACAGAATGATATGATAAAATCCTTCCAAATTATTCCATTCTACAGAATGAATTGAAGGGAAATCTTTCCTAAAGATTACATTCAAAAGAAAGTACCAATAGAATCGGACTAGAGGAAGTTTCTGTTCTAAGAAAAGGATCAATGAAATCTTTAAAGTTTGAAATAACCATGGAATCTTTAGAGAGATGTAGTTATATAATTATTAAGTGTTAGTTAAAATCAACACAACACTACGCGGAAATCTCTCGACAATCAGAGTTAAAAAAATCTAAAAATACAAAATTCTTACACTGAAGATTCATAAGGTGATATATTTTTACCTATATACTTCCTTTTTATAATTATTTTGCATAGTTCTTTATAGAGTTAAAATAGCACCGTATATACAAAGCAACAAAAACTCCCCGGTATTTCACTTCCATTCTAAAACATCCTTTCTAGACTCTAACCTAAATCGAACTTTCCATAATCGGTAACCATGGTAGTTCCCACAGAAATCACCTTTCTACGTGTCTCCTATTCCTAAGCCTTTTGATACCATTTCTTGGGAAAATATGTACCGAATTGGATCAATAAGAAATATATTGCTTTAAAAACACATCACTCGGAAAATCTATATTGAGTCGTTTGTGGTTGTCTGATAGAGGCATTCTCGTATTTCTAAATCCGCCTTTTCTGAGAATTCCAATTTCATTTTCTGCTGGAGGAGAACAGGTTTATTCAATACTATCAGAATTACCCGGCTTTGTTCGGGTTGAATTAATTATATGTTGATTGAAAAGTCATGAATTCTTTTTCATAAAAGAATGTTAGCATGTTTAGAAGTGTATAATAATAATATAAACACATAAGCAAACAGAAACAAAATTTCAATCCCTGAAAAAAATACAAAATTCTGAAAAAAAATATATGTTCTAACGTGTTAAATTTCTACTTCCTGAATATATTCTGAAATAGGACAATTCGGACAAAATACTTGAACAATATTGATAAAGATAAGGATTTATACGCAAGAAGAACTCGTACTTATACTTGGGAATCCTCAAATATGACCGCAACATCTAGTTGTCAACTCAAATTCCCAAACAAAGAATTCTAAATCAAATTAAAGAATTAAACATTGTATTCTGACGTTGCCAAATACCGAATAGCAAAATTCCGCTTTTATGATGAATGAGTTTTTCTTTGGGGCTTTCGTGTTCCATTACAAAATGTAAGTTATGTAAAATGAATTGCTTTAAATATTATTTCAATCAAATATTTATAAATATCATTTTTATCAAGGGAAGAAATAAAAAGTCAGTTCAAACATGATTATAATTTAATTTTTTTTAAAAAAATTTGTTTATCGATCAACACTGACAAAGCAATCTGAGCTGCGTACAGCAATTGTTTATTCTCAATGTTATTTCTATAGCCATTTCGAATTGCTTTTGGCTTAGTCCTAAGGTCAATTTTAGGCCTCTTGCAGGTCGAATTTTTCAAAAGTTTTTCTTAGTGCACCCTTACGGTATAAGAAGAATCACCCTGCAGAATTTCAGCTTCCTAGGACCTGCAGTTCTTGAGATGCAGTGATGAGTGAGTAGTATTTGAATTTTTTATATATAGATTACAATTACAGTTCAATATTAGGTGCGAATACATTAAGTTGTTACAAAGTAATAAAAAGACAGTTTTTAAATTTTGCAATGTTACCGTAGCATAAAGCCAATGATTTTATGCTAATTTGAGAATTAAGTGGGACAAAACTTTCAATACTTGTGTTAGTTATCACTTACAACAATATTACTTTCTCATTTTTTCGCATGGAATTAATTTTACATTTTTGAACTCAATTCTATTTTTAGTAGCAAGTTGTAAAATTCCAGAATAACAAATATATATCAAACTTAACATAATATATTATTATAGAATTTTAAGTTATAGTATGAAAGAAAAATCTTTAGAGTGTTCAAATGTTTTACGCAGAATGCATAGAATAATAGTATACATATAAAAGACTTGTATATGCCATAAAAACAAACACGTATTCCAAAATTATCATATAATGATTAAAAAAATGTTAGGAAATTAAATGTTTACTTACCTTGATTACCGATTCTCCACGAAAATCAAATAGAAAATCCAGAAATATATCTTAAAAAACGTAGAATAATAAAAACATTCTCCAATGAAAATCAATGAAAATCCGTTCTTTCACTACAAAGAGTATTACTGGAAAAAACAAAAGGCACGTTCTCACGAATCGAGTTTAATTGACCAATTATAGTTGATTAACAAAAGTTGAATATGACTTGAATCAGTTTTTGTACACACCTTTCAATAGAAACTGATCAACAGTTTCATTTTTATAATGGCGTCGTGAGCAACTGTGCGTGAAGTAGTACACATAGTATCAGTTTTGTTAAAAGAACTCAAAACAATTTTATTTAATATGAGAAGAAATCGTAAGAAACGTCGTTTTGGGATGAGACAATGGATTTTAAGAAATTAATTGAGAGCTTCAGAAACCTTGCTGAAGAAACTAGCATTGCAGGATAAAGAGGGATATAGAAATATAATTTAATAATGTCTAAAGAAAGTTGTATTATGAGAAGGTCAAAACGCATGTGATGTTTTTTAAGAGTTTCAATCGCTTTTGTCTTATTGCAGTTTGAATTTGTTCCTGACAGATTGCATCGTAAAGAGCTATCTGTTTTAGCAGGACAGCGACATTTTTAGCAAATGTGTTGTTGTTTCTCATGCCTACACTGGCAGACCAGAGGAGTGCCAGGCCCGTCGAAGACGGCAAGAGGCGAGGGGGGTGCGCCTTCAACGTTATTGAGCCCCATTGGGAGGAAGTCCGACTTTGCTCGACATACATGACACATCCGTTTTACAGGAAGGCCCCCTTTTATACATCCATTCACTCACACATATCGTAATTTAGATCCCAATAACCCCCTGATCAGGTACCCCCAGAGGTATTGATTTGGGAACATGTGGGATTTTGTGACCCCAGTCACCATTAGTGAACACGACAGTCTTTAGCCAGGTCGAAGCGCCGATCTCGCAATCATCAGAATTGCAGGCTCCGCTGAGGACAGAACCCACAACCCTTCTGATGCGAGCCCGACGCTCTACTGACTGAGCAACCGCGACTCTAGCAAATGTGTAACATTCATCACCAGTATTATTTTTCATCACTCATTTTTATTACTTTACACTAATTTATAAAGTTTATCAATTGCAACTCTTGGGGAATATTTCAAAAGAAATTTGATTGAAACTCACGACAAAATGTGAGAATTATGCTAAAATAAAAACAATCTAGGAATGAACAAAAAACGGTTTATGTCAAAAACTAAAGATCGTAAAGAGAATTCGTCTATTTAATATTAAAATTTCGATAAAAATAGTAATAACTTTTAACTTCAAGATTAAAATAGAAATTCGACGAAAATAATTTAAAATAAAACTAAATTAAAACATTCAATTTGAAGTCATTTTTTTAATATCCTAAACTTGAAATGTGAAAGATAAGTTTCAATTTTCATTCATTTTTTTAATATTCTTGTGTTAAATTGAACTCGATATGGCTTTTGAAAATAATTTTTCACTGATGAATCAATTTTTTGCCTGATTTACTAAACTGAATTTACTGTGAGCTTATTTTCGTAGAATTTCTATTTTAATCTTGAAGTTAGTGCTATTACTATTTTTATAGAAATTTTTATATTATATAGACAGAAATTATCTTTGCGATCTTTGTCTTTTGACATAAACCGTTTTTTGGTCATTCTTAGATTGCTTTTCATTTAGCATAATTCTCACGTTTTGTGGTGGGTTTTAATCAAATTTTTGTTGAAATATTCCCCAAGAGTTGCAATTGATAAACTTTATAAATTAGTGCAAAGTAATAAAAATTTGTGATAAAAATGATACTGATAATGAATTTTACACATTTGCTAAAAATGTCGCTGTCCTGCTAAAACAGATGCCTCTTTATGATGCAATCTGCCAGGGACAAATTCAAGCTGCAATAAAACAAAAGCGATTGGAACTCTTAGAAAACATCTCACCTGGGTTTTTACCTTCTCATAATACAACTTTTTTTTTTCAGACATTCTTAAATCCTGTAATGCTAGTTTCTTCAGCAAAGTTTCTGAAGCTCCCAAATAATTTTTTACAAAACAATTGGCTCACCCAAAATTGACGTTTCTTACGATTTCTTCTCACGTTGAATTAAATTGTTTTTAGTAAAACTTATTATCTGTACAACTTCACGGACAGTTGCTTTCGACGCCATTTAAAAAATGAAACTGTTGATCAGTTTCTATTGAAATGTGAACAAAAACTGATTTAAGCCATATTCAACTTTTATCAATCAACTGTAATCGGTCAATTAAACTTGATTCGTGAGAATGCGCTTTTAACGGAATACAGAAACATAAAATGCAAATGATTAATTATAATTGTTGGAACTAATTCAGTTGCGCATACGAAACATAATTTCAAAAACTACCAAAATTGTCATTTTATCTACAAGTCCTATTTTAAAAGGTTTTGGGCTACATATCTTATTCTCTTAATCGTCTGTCCCAAATATTCAGAATAATTTTTTGTTTCGTAAAAAAGAGCTAAAAAAGGAATTATAACTTAAATTCCGTAAAATAATTTTTGAAACAATAATTGATTTTTCAGCAGTACTGGTAAAACCATCCAACTAATTACAAAACTCAATCTACTTTCTCACGTTGGGTTGGTGTGGAAGTTTGGAGAGGGGGGGGGGGTGCCAGCTCAGGTGTTGCTTCGTCATATGACCGTGGTTCAAAATTACGAGTTGTTATCCACGTATCTTTCCCTTAAGGGATTGATCCCTGACCGTCGTCAATAGCCCGTTGTGTTGATCTAGTACGAAGTTAACTAAAATTACTTTTACCAATCTACTTTCAAGCTACTCCAAAACTACCAAATTATGGTTGATTTAAGTATACTTACTAGGGTGTTTTAGCATGAAACTTATCTAATTATTAAAATAAAGTAAAGTTTAATATTGCATTCACTAAACTAACATATGATACATAAAATATAGCACTTTGTACTCAAATATAGGGAATACAATTCATGTGATACCTGTAAAACACAAAATCCAACATTGAACGGAAAGACGGACGGACAGACAGACTTACGCAACCAAGTTCACTCACTAAATGAAGATATGCACTCACAGTATGCAAAGTTTCATGAAAATATATTAAACCGTGTGAACAAACGCGCAAGAGGCAGAAGGCATCAGAAAGGTCCAAAACGGATAGAAAACTTGAAATGGGTCAAAAATATTTAATGTATAAACAAACAGTGCATTCTTATTTATATAGATTAATCTTCGTGGGAGTAAGATTAATGTAGATGAATTCATGTTTTACTATACCCGTATGCATTTTCTTCATAAAAATTTAGGGGTAGCCTTGATTTAGCGAGTTTGTGTAATGCGTTAGTAACCTGTGAGTTGAAGGCGAAATAGGTTTGATTACTCCCTCAGTGCTAGTTAGACAGTTGAATTACTGTCTCACTGAAGCGATACAACGGGTTATTGGCAACGGTCCAGGATAATTCACGAAGAAAAAATTCCGAGGACAACACCTCGTAATTTTGAACCACGGTCAGAGGACGAGGTCACACCAGTGCTGGAACGCCACTTTTTAAACTTCCATATCATGCCAACGTCAGGACATTTGGGACTATGACAAATTTGACGTGCACTATCCACAAAGTTCATGGTTACCATTACTTGGATCGAGTTCCAAACTCTTAACCACTACTTGCTTGTCCACTGCTTTTCCAACCGGGCTACAGTTGGAGAAGAGGTTTGAGCTTGACCCAGAAGAGAGGAATAATCCGTGAGAGTATTCATTTCTTCTGTATAAGAGGCTGACCACTACAAAATAGTTTTCTACGATCTGGTTAGTTTGGCAATTTCGAAATATATAGTCGAGACAATACTGCCCTGTTATTTCAATAGGAAATGAAGATCCAAATAGGAAACGGTTCGTATCATAGGCTGGCCGCTACATGGCAAATTTCGACGTTCTGGTCAGTTTTTTAAAAACAAAATACATTGTCGAGACAAAACTGCCTTATTACTTCAAGAGGAAATAAAGATCCATATAGGTAAAGGTTTGTATTGTATCATTGGCTGACCACTACAAGCGGTAGTTTCCGACGCCAAGATAAACCACCAAGAGGGTTATGTCAATAACAATCCTTTTATATTAAAATACTTTCCGGTACGATGAATTACAGAAGTGATTACGTCGCTCTGATAGAATAGTTTATTTCTTATCTCTCTGTGCACTTTTCAAAAAGGTCTGCAAGGAAGAGAAATGAGCTTGTTAATACAGATTTATTGCCTTTCTTATTTAACTAGAACCAGGAGCAATGAAGAGAGAAATACGGGAATTGCACCTTTTGCAGCAAAATAAAAGCATCGGCTATCATCAATTATGATACTTTAATCGCCATCTTGTCTTTAAAAGCTACGCAGTGCTAAAAGAAAGAAACGTATCATTCAAAAAAAGCTATTCATTCAAACCGCTACGAAAGAGCTATCTCAAATTTTCTACACGTTGTTCTTTTCAATTTACGCAATTTTGACAGATGAAATCTTCAAATTTGAAGACTCAAATTTAAAAAAAACTCGAGTCTGCTTCTGCAGTTGAATGAACTCATTATTTATTCAAAATGCTTGAGTGCTTACTTGAATCCGTTTCTCATCTTACATTTTGAGCATAGCTTTATGTATCGACTTAGAGAAAAGTTTATTGTAGAAGTATGTAATAGGATTGTAAATGTGTATAAGTATTTATTCAAATCGTACAATTTATCTTAAATTTCGTAAGTTCTTGTTTAATTTACGTATTTTTGACAGATCAAATTTGAAGACTATCGACAATTTAAAAATCGAGACTGCTTCTGAAGTTAAATGAACTCATTGTTTTCTCTAATTGATCAAGACAGATCTGTTTCCAATCGTACATTTTACGAATATTTCATTATATATTCACCTATGAGAGAAACTATTCATTTTAGAATTATGTAATTGGGCTCTAAATAAATGTAAGTATGTAAATAGTTTCTAAATTAATGCTTAGTGATATTACATCACCACGATTATAATCAATAGCATCTTTCGCTGTACATCAAAAGATACAAGCACCTTTTCTAAAGCTTATAAGCACAAACATTTTCTAGTATAAACGTGCTAATTATTTATACAGTATCTAAAATTCTATATACTTTTGACAATGCTTGGATAATTGGATCCTTTGGTTGAAAGAATCCATTGATTTTTTTTTCAATTCAAACTTTAGAAAGCTTCTACTGCTCCTTTCCTCAGAATAGAATCCTTTAGCAATATTCAACAGTTTCTTTCGTTATAATAGAAAAATATTTTTTTTAAAGATTCTACTGCTCATTTCCTAAGAAAAAAATCATTCGGAATACTCCATTTCTTCTTTCCTACAATATTGTCGTTTAGAAAGATTATATTGGGAAACAAGGATTTCAATATCTTTCCGTGAAGACTGCAGGTTCCAACTTGGCATTATGAATGTGAACCCCTCAGAAGGTCAAATATAACACCCTCTTTGGTAAGAGTATAGTTTTTTTCAACAAACAGATCAAACATTTATATCTGCCGATTGAAATGCGTTTCAAGTAGTAAGATGTTCATACATTAACCCTCCAAGTGGTTTCGATGACATATATCGTTCATCAAGCTCTGATCAACTATGCTATTGACAATATATCTCGTCATCAAGCTCTGATCAACTATGCTATTGACAATATATCTCGTCATCAAGCTCTGATCAACTATGCTATTGACAATAGATATCGTCATCAAGATATCTCAAGATACTGTCGATGGTTTTCTGATGAATAGATCAGGTTCTGGCCAGTTTTCTTCTAGTGAATATTTCGTCCAATCGAGATCTGGCCAATTTTCATCTAATGAATATCTCGTCCAATCAAGACCAATTTTGCTATTGACGAGGTATTTCGTTAAGACAGTCACCAAAAGGTTAAAAATGAAACTTAACCTTTTTATCTGAAATTGTGAAACAGCCTCTAAGCATTTTCAACCAACAGCATCCTCGAAATATATTGAACATACCTACCCACTTTCAAAGAGATTTGAAGTTGTTAAAAGCATTCAAACCTGGCAGCCATATTTTAGTCTATAAAAGTAGTCCAGTCCCTTCTGTATAAAATACTCTTGCATCAGCTGCGTCTTTGACGTCGAAGTACCTTACTTCCAAAGAATTTTAAATTGCAAACCATCTTACTTAGATGCGGAAACTACGCAATTTTTGTTTTAAAATAACTTTCTCTGAAGACAAAGGTTTTAAAATAGCCATTCTTAAAGCTCTTTGGGGATATTTTCGTTTATTCCTGTATTTTATGTTTAGATTGTTTTATATTTGGCTTGAGTATTACCTCGACGATATATAACTGAAATCATTTTTCTGAAACGATTTATTTTAAGATATTTGTTTTATTTATTAATAAAGTTTGAAAAACTGGCTTTTCACGAGTTTGTTTCGGAAATTTTCAAAATAAGGGTCTTAAAACTTTCAACATACCTTTATGCTATAAACAGGATGCCCATAAAATAATTGTTACTCTTTGGAAGCCATCTGTACCTTAATCGAAAAAACAAAATGGAACCAAATTCAGTACCGAGTCTTTTGAAGACATGGAGAGATGTATTTTAAAATAAATTTACTACCCAAATTCGCCGATAGTAAGAAATGTGGCGCTGATGGAGTAGTCGAAAACGGACCGGTTGTGCAGTTGCAACAACTGTTTTTGTTTCTCATTCAACTGCCTTTCCGTTGTCTGCCAGATCGAACTGCTACGATCCTGTTTCAAGACCGAGGTTCTAAATTATGAAGTGATGTCCTCAAATCGTTTCCCTCAGAATTGATTTCGGACAGTCGCCAATAGCCCAATGTGCTGTTTCAGTTCAATGTTAATTCGAAACTATCTTCAAACGTCTTAACCCTCCTGGTGGTTGTCTCGACGAAGTATCTCGTCATTAGAATACTGATCAGATCCTGGTGGACGAAACATGTCGGCATTAAAAGAAAACTGGCCAGATTCTGGCGGTCAAAACATCTCGTCATTAAAAGAAGATTTCTCCATATTCGCACTCTGCCATCTGCGTGGTGTAGTTGAAAACGCGATTCATCGGACCACATCACCCTTTTCCAGTCATCTACTGTCCACTCTTTGTGCTCCTTTGCGAACTGGAGACGTCTGTTCTTGTTCAAGGTAGACAGTAGAGGCTTTCGAACAAGTCGTTGGCTTCCATAGCCTATGCGGTGTAATGTGCGGCGAACAGTTTGATTAAAGTCGTTCGCAGTTGCCCCTTTATTAAGATTCTCCGCTGTTTGACATACTGTTGCTCTTCTGTTGGACTGGACAACTCTGGTTGATTGGTTGGTTTATTTGGGTTTTATGGCGCAAGGTCCAATAGTGGACAAGCTGCGCCAAACACAAGGTTAAATAATATTCAAAAACAACCACGACAGCAAAAATGATTTTAAAAAAGGCTAAAAAATATACAAGTATACAAACAAGGAATGCAAAAAACAGTTTGTCAGAGCTAACTGGACAACTCTGGCAAGTCTCCTTTCAGATCGAGCATTCAGTAGCCTGTGACGACCACAAGCCTGACTTTGAGACTGTTTTCTGCTTGGTAGTCCACTCTCTGTAAGCATTTAATAACTGCTGCTCTCGAACACTTCACAAGTGCAGCCGTTTTGTTGATACTGGTTCCGACGCTTCGAGCGCCTACAATCATCCCGCGTTCAAACTCAGTTGTATCACGTTTTTTGCCCATATCTTTGCAAGCAACACAGTGCAATTGATGGTTCACAGACAGACAGACGTTAGGATTATGGAGCACATGGCCGCGTAGCTCGCTTAATCTCCAGTCGACAGTAGCTTTATTGATTTTGGAGGTTGCAGGATGGGGAAGATCTGATGGGAGTCAATTCTCGGAAGAAAAGATCTCGAGGAGTTTGGCTATCTTAGCTAACGGCGTGGGAGCTCGGCGTATTTCCTTCATGACTGCGGCTATTCCTGCGACTGATCGAAACAGATCTGAGAAGAGCTTTATAAGTTCGAAGACTTCAGAACAACCCTCCGATGGGCTTCTTCGGGGCAGGTCCTCACTCTGGCCGGAGTCAGCTGGACTTGAGATTTTTGCAGGGTTTTCGTGGTTTTGTTGATTTTCTCGTCTTGGTTTCATGATATTGGAGTAGGAAATTCCTTGCCGGATTCTTGACGAGGCTTGGTTGGAAAAATTCTTATTGAATGGTCTTGGTTTTGGGAAACTCTTGTATGCCTTCCAGGAGGCGATGTGTCCTGATTCATGGCAGTTGATGCATGTTGGTGATTCTTGTCTCGGTTCGGTACAGTCAGTGGTACAGTGATTTTCACCGCATTTCAGGCATCTTGGTTTCATTAGACAGTTTCGTGAACTATGTCCGAAAGCGTTGCAGTTGAAATATTGGATTGGCCTGTTTGTGCCTCTGTAGTTTTCGATGGTAATACCCATGTGAAGGCATTCTTTGGTATTGAAAATTTCTTGCCCTTCCTTAGATCTTGGATTTCGACCAGGAATCGAAGGTATTGGGTCTTGGTGTAAGGGTTTCTTAGTTGGGTGATTTTCTTTATCCGGAAATTCTTTTCGATGAGGTCTTGAGCGATTGATAGAATGGGAGTTATAATGGGGAGGCCCTTGATCACCTCTTTAATAGGTCTTGTGGATTTGGGGTGATGAAGTAGCCTTTAATGTTATTGTCCTGGAGGTGCTAGAGAATTCCTTTATGTTGTTGTCCTGAAGGTGCTAGAGAATTCCTTGGTTTTCCATTGGTTTCCAGAGATTTCCATTAGTTCTCCTTTTCTACGGCTCGTAGATTGATCAGAGGCCATTATAACAAATGGGTAAGTTTAGTCCTGATAGACTGTTGAGAGCGGCAACAGTGTGACACAATAGCTCATTTGCATAAAACTGTCAGGTGGTCATAATAAAGTGGCCGCTCAGTGTATATAGCTATGAGCTCACTGGCGAAATTAAAGGATATATTTTTCGTGTTCCACTCTTTATGGTAGATCAGGAATTGCTATAGATAATAATTTCTTCGGTTTGCTGTGTTTATGACAGATTGAAGTATGTTTGAAGAACCTCTTTTTAGCTATGTGTTCCCCGGCGACATTGGAGAATATTTTTCCTGTTCCAGTCTTTATTCTGTACATTGATGAAATTCCGATAGAGAGAGCAAAAAGCTACATTTATTATCGCTGTGTTTTTTCGTAACTTGAGCCCCTAATAACCATCCCCTGTTATTTTTCGTTTATCATCTCTTACACTTTTGACATGGCGCCTATTACGCGCTGTCTCTGCTCCTTGAAAATGATTGATTACACGCAGAGCAACCACGTTATCTTCTGTAACGAAATTAAAGTATTTCTTTACTTTAGCAGCCACTAATTGTGGCAGTCTACCGACTGCTCGAGTTAGTCTCCCTATACGTCTCTTATCGTATTAAAGATTTCTAAACTAAAATAGCTCTCCTTCAATAATATGCCACCTTCTAATTATAGAATGTTTGATGTTTCGAATTACCTTTTCATGGGTTTGTAATTTTAAGGGTACGAAATCTAAGCAGGTAGAGGTACGAGAAGGTGAGGTAAGAATATCTCTTAAATTTAGGAAGCAAAATATAAGAATACGCCAGTTGGTTGGTGTTGTATAGCACAAGGACTATATTTGGCCATGTTGCGCCAAATACGTATTAGTGTCTTTCTTAAAAGACTTAAAAAGAGCTAAAATAAAGACATAATATAGTTTGAATAAGGTCAAATTTTAAAATTTAAATACATAATTATAAAACCAATGTCAGAGAGAAATACGAGTAAATTTTTATGAGGCGGATCCATCAACAGGTCCTTCAAAGTTGGGTGAAGAACTCCAAATCGGTTTTGTCTATTGTATTTAAAGTTTGTACACTTTGTTAAAATATGTTTTATACGCGCGCGCGCCAGTTGGAAGAGCAGCGGATTATGAATCGGATTGTTGCGAGTTTGAATCCAACCAAAGACCGTCATGTACAAAGGGTGCTCGTGCACGCTAAATCTGTCGTTGCCTCAAATGCCCTCACGTTGGCGTGGTGTGGAAGTTTGGAGAGTAGGGAGCCAGATCAGGTGTCGTAAAATGCTGGTGGCAAATTTACGAAGCGTTGTCCTAGTTGACGCATTGTGGGAAACAGTACCATCGTTGTCCCGACATAAAAGCGTTATAGCACTTTCATTGCTTAACGGGTTTTGATGTTTCATACCTCATTGTAAATAACACTAAGAGGACTTTGTTTTCTTTAATGTGATTTGTCAGGTGTAAATATCGGTTGAGGAATGATGTAATTGACCCCCAATGCCCTTCGGAATAGACCCTAGACCGTCGCCAATAACCCGTTGTTTTGCTCCAGTGTGACTTTAATCGAACTTCCTACATTTTTTCATCCTTCGCCTTTTCTCTTCTTCAATGACTGCAGTATCACAGTTGATAGTATCAGGGATTAGCAGTCTTAGGATTGCGAGCTGGAATCCAACTAAAGACCGTCGTGTCCAAAGGGGCACGTGCGTGTTAAATCTCCCGTGGCCTCAAATGTCCTCATTAGTTGTTAGCGAGGTATGGAAGTTTGGAGAGGAGGGTGCCAGCTTAGCTGTGACCTCGTCATCGGACGGTGGTTAAACATTACGTTGTGTTCTCGGATCTATCTCGTCAAGATTGAGCACGGAATATCGCCAATAGCTCGTTGTGTTGCTCCAGTGCGAGGTTAATTAAAATACCTACCTATTCGAAGTTTTTTCTATTGAAAAGTGCATTATTTTATTAACCAATTATTTCTTCTGTGTGTGCGAAAATCTTTAAAGCAACAGTTCGAACTTTTGAAAAAGATCATATTTACGTTATCTTTACCTTAACCCTCCATGTGATTTAGACAAGATATCTCGTCCATCGAGATCTGACCAATTTTCGATTATACACTTATATCTGCCGACGTCTAAGACCCTTTGTGCGACAACAGAAAAATGAGGCCTGTCCTGTCTTGCAATTTGATCCCTTTGGTAAAATGTTCATATTTCTTTCTCCACCCCAAGAGCCGCCTCCTAGCAATAACTCGCTTTAACTGTTCTTCAGACCACTTAGCACTAGTTAACTCGGAATATTTCAGAAAATAAACTCATGTTGTTATCAGATCAACTGCAATATACTAGAAGTTATTATTCAGTAAGCTTAAAATGTTTTTGAGAAGTCTAACGGCAATATAAATGCTCTAACGCATATTTTAAAGGAAAATGAAACAACGCTCATCTCGAATGCGTTTTAATTTACCATAAACCAAATCCAACTATGTGAATTTTTCTGAATGGTTGTTTGGGCTTGGTAGGACTATACATATTTAGCCCAGCTGCGCTAAGAACAAGACAACCGACATGAAGTAACGAACTTACTCAAAAACAAGAAAGGTTTTGCAGACAGCGAAAGAGATAGGTTGGTTGATTGATTTTTTATGGCACAAGGTCCAGATGTGGCCTAGCTGCGCCAAACAATAACTAGTTCGTAATTAGTTCTAAAGAGATAAATACACACAAGGGTCTCTACCTGAAAGCAGCACAACGCCTAGAATGTATAGCACGTTGAGTTAATTTGAAAAAATTAGGATACTGTGCGAGTTTTGCTATATAACTTACAGATAATGTCTAAAATATTATCTCTAAATTATCATATATCAAAGCATTTCGACATTATCTTTTAATCTAAACACCTTCGTGTGACAACGTATTCTTTGACAAAGAAAAACTTATTTATTTTGGAAATCTACTAACTTTACAATTTGGCCAGATATTTCGAAACACTCTGTATACCATAAAGACCTGAAATATGCGTTCTATATTGAGAAGAGAAAAAGTCATGTTTGGAAACATTTGCCATTTGGGACTTATTTTTAGCATACCTCTTAAAATTTACAATCTAATCGTAAATTTTCCATCAGTCATATAAATGTTAGGCATTTGGAAATGTTAGGCATTTGGAAATGTTAGCAAAAAATGTATTCTGATTTTTTGGTGTTTATCTCCTCTTTTCTCACGTTGGCGTGGTGTGGAAGTTTGGAAAGGTGGGGTGCTAGCTCAGGTGTGAACATGTCATCTGAGTGTGGTTCAAAATAACGTGATGTTTTCCTCGTATCTTTGCCTTTGGGCTTGATCCCGGACCGTCTCCAATAGCCTGTTGTGTTGCTTCAATACTATGTTAATTAAAATACCTACCTCCTTTTTCACTATTTAAATAAATATATCTTGTAAATAAAATAATATTGATATACAAATCCATAAATCCAACTACGTATTACTTTAAATCTACATCGTCTAAACTTTTGAAAAATCGAAGAGATCAATTATTTACTATGATTACTTCATTCCTTACAACATATGTATTATTAATGATAATTAAATTATTAACATTCAAATTTATTGTTTAAACATTTTTCCTGTTGAAACACCATTAAGAATTCATAAGTGCAATTTATTGCGTTCTAATGTTTTGCTCTGTTATCTACTTCAATACATTTTTCTTCAATATTTACTTAACCTTTATCGAAGTTTCTGGGATTCGCATACAGTAGAATTGTTTTTGAATTCAATAATTCAAGTGGAGAGACAGTTTTTACTTGCTTTAAGACATCTCTCTTGACTTAGAATATTAAAAAATCTTGCGATTTACTTTTAAAAGGACAAAGAAACTATATTTTCTGGGGATTACACTTACAATTCCAATTGACAGCCTTCTGTGTTTGTTGTATAGCTTCAAACAAAATTTGAACTGCTTGACCAATGGTATCTTACCAAGATTCTTTTCGAATTAAAAAAATAATAAAATATTTTCAAGGAATTATATTCGATGGAAAGAAGTATAATCTTTGTCCAATGTATTCTATTCGAAAGAAAGAACTAATAGTACCTTTCTGAGGGATTTTTTCTTTTTAAACTAATAGCAACTTTCCAAAGGACCAATTGACAGCCTTCTGTGTTTGTTGTATAGCTTCAAACAAAATTTGAACTGCTTGACCAATGGTATCTTACCAAGATTCTTTTCGAATTAAAAAAAATAATAAAATATTTTCAAGGAATTATATTCGATGGAAAGAAGTATAATCTTTGTCCAATGTATTCTATTCGAAAGAAAGAACTAATAGTACCTTTCTGAGGGATTTTTTCTTTTTAAACTAATAGCAACTTTCCAAAGGACCAATTGACAGCCTTCTGTGTTTGTTGTATAGCTTCAAACAAAATTTGAACTGCTTGACCAATGGTATCTTACCAAGATTCTTTTCGAATTAAAAAAATAATAAAATATTTTCAAGGAATTATATTCGATGGAAAGAAGTATAATCTTTGTCCAATGTATTCTATTCGAAAGAAAGAACTAATAGTACCTTTCTGAGGGATTTTTTCTTTTTAAACTAATAGCAGCTTTCCAAAGGATTCTAATCTAAGAAAAACAGCAATAGACTATTTCCATGGGATTCTTTACTAAGGAAAACAGCAATGGAATATTTCCATAATTTTTTTCAATAAAAATGATCAATAGAAACTTTCCGAGAGATTCTATTCTAAGGAAAACAACAATAGAATAATTCCAAAGGATTCTAGTTTGAGTTAAACAGTAATAAAACATTTCCAAAGGCTCTGCTCAGTAAAATTAGCAATGGAAACTTTCCGAAGGATTCTTTTCTAAGAAAGGATGCAATATAATCGTATCCAATGAATTATATTCGAAAGAAAGTATCTCAACGCCGAGGCCTATTGCACTATTTTGGATGACGGTGTGCTTCATACGTTGTGGCAGTTTTACGGGTTACCCATGTTATTTCCAGGACGACAATTCAATCTGTCAGGTTGCAAGATCCACCATGGATTGGTATGGTGACAATGGGGTTAACCGAATGGATTGGCTTTCCCAGAACCCAGACCTGAACCTTATCGAGAACATATCGGACGAGTTGGATCGCCGAATTAAGGGGTACAACAACCGTTCAAAATCGGTGAAGGAACTTACATGTCTTCTACAAGCCGAGTGGAAGAAAATACCACTAACCGTCATACAAGGACTTGTGGAAAACATGCCCCGAAGGGTTGAGGCTTTAATTGCCTCTCGTGGAGGCTCTACCAACTGTTGAATATGAATAGATTTTGTTTTTCTTTTCTATCACAGGTGTCCAAATACGTATTGGTCGATTGTGTATTAAGATAAAAGTACCACTATAAACTTTCCAAATGATTCTTTTCTATGAAAAGAACTAATATAACACTTCAAATATTATTTGATTATAAGGAAAAGATCAATAAAATCTGTCTATTATGTTTGTCTACATCTGTGTCTGTCTCTCTCTCTCTCTGTATATTTATTAGTATTATGTGTGTGTTATTTTGTAATTATGGTCTGTTGTGGTGTTAAAACAATGTGGTACACCACTCTGAAATTCCTTTACTCTCATAAGGTTAATATTAAAATATACACTGACGAGCCAAAATATTATGAACATCCCCACATTTTTCAATGAACTCATCTGGATGACGCGGAGGGCACGTGATTAAGTGAGAATGGTATTTAACTGCTGCTGGAGAAGGTAAGTAATCATTAGTGCACTTACTTTTGCGAGTGATCGGAAAAGCTGCTGATCTAAGCGAATTTAACAGAGGGCAGATAGTAATGGCCCCGAAGACTCGGAACAAGAATCACCGAAACTGCACGACTGGTAGGTTGTTCACGATCTGCCGTTGTTAGTATTCATGCAAAGTGGATAAATGACGGTGACACCAGCAGTAAACGCCAAGGTGTTGGTCGTCCACGCGTCATCAAAGAAAAGGGAGGTCGGAGACTATCTCGCTTGGTAAAGCAAAATCGGCGCGAGACAGTGGCACAGCTGACAGCCCAATACAATGCAGATCCAAGTGCAAGTGTTTCGGAAGACACCGTTCAGCGGACACTGTTGGATATGGGACGTCCCACTCGTGTGCCTCTGTTGACCAAGCGTCATCGTCAATGGGCCCGGGAACATCGAGACTGGACCATGGATGAGTGGAAGAGAGTTGCATGCTCAGATGAATCCCGATTTCTCAATCATCACGTCGATGGTTGTGTAAGGGTACGCCGTCTGCTAGGCGAACAATTACTCCCCTCATGTACAGCAGGTCATACACAGGCTGGTGGTGGCGGTATTATGCTTTGGGGGACGTTCTCATGGGCGACTCTTGAACCCGTAGTTGTGGTAGAACAGACAATAAACGCTGCGAACTATCTGAACATAATTGCAGATCAGTTGAACCCTTACATGGCGTCTGTCTTCCCAACTAGAAATGGAATCTTCCAGCAGGACAACGCCCTATGTCACAAGGCTCGTATTGTGGAGTGGTTCGAGGAGCATACTGATGAATTCCACTTAATGTCCTGGCCACCTAACTAGCCGGATCTTAATCCGATAGAGCACATTTGGGGTGTCATGGAGTGGCAGCTCAGTGCTCAAACACCACCATGTCCGAATATCTCGACTTTGCGTGACCGCTGCTTAGACATTTGGTACAACCTGTCTCCACTCATGTACCAAGAACTTGTGGTGTTGCTTCAGGTTAAAAATGTAGATGGCGTTGCCTATAAACGCCGCCCTGTTATGTAATATTAGTGTATCGTTAGTAGCAATAAAATTTTCGAACGAGAAGGTTGTGTCAAAAGTGCCTTCCTTGGTAGAGAAAGAAATAAGACACCAGGAGTAACACCCCAAAAATAGTGGTGTCAGATTAGGGATGAGTAGATGGATGGAACTTCTGAGGGTTTCCAGGTGTTTGAAGTAGAGAGTTGAAAAGTCTGTAGTTTTGAGGTGGGTGTAATTTATTTCTCTTTGGAATGTGTTGTGTAGGACTTTGTTGATATGTGGTTGAAGATTTGATAGTTTGGGATTTATTGTTGCTGGGAAGAATTAGTATTGTTGTTTATGAGATTATGCTGTATAGGATATGGTGTATAGAAGATGTTGTATAAGATATGTTGTGCTGTTAGGTTATGTTGCATGGGATTTTAGTTTAATTAGAGTTGTGAGTTTTTGAAGAGTGTTGATTTGAGTTGATTTGAGTCAAGTTTTTGAGTTGATTTGAATCAAGTTTGAGTTGATTTGAATCAAGTTTGAGTTGATTTATTGGAGCTGTGTTTAGTTATTTGTATATTCTTTGTGTGGATTTGTTTTGAATAAGTATGGCAGATCTTGATAAACTGAAAATGAAACGTACGGTGATTCGTACTGGAACATCAAAATTAGTATAAGATAGACGCTAAGATTCGGGAATTAGCTAGTTTAGATGATAAAGAGAATGCAATTAATGCGTTAAAAGAATTTCGCGAGCAATTAGTAAATAAGGAAAATGTGCTCAAAAGTTTAAATTTAGAAATCGAAGCAAAAATCGATGCAGCGTAAATAGAATCGGAAGTTACATCTTCCGAAGAATATTCAGAAAAAATTATCCTATGGAAGAAGAGAATAAGTAATCAAATTGATAGATGGACGAAAGTTGTGACTAATATGGTCAATGTTGTACCTGAATCAGCTGGAGCAGCAGCTCAAATGTTTAGTAACCATAATATAAGAGAGGCGAAAACGGTTAAGTTACCAAAATTAAGTATTCGAATCTATTATGGAGATCCAACTTATTGGCTTAAATTCTTTAATCAATTTGGAAATGCCATTGATGCAAATACGAATCTAACTGAAGTTGATGAATTTAATTATTTGAAGTCTTATTTAGGGGGCACGGCAGCTAATTGTATAAGCGGATTTGCTTTAACTTCTGAAAATTACGATGCAGCTTTAGGATTATTAAAAAGTCGTTTCGGTAATAAAAATACATTAATTCAGGCCTATCTCAATGAGTTACTAAGAATTCCTCCAGTTAAAAGTATAAGTGACATAGCTGGTTTAAGAAAATTATTCAATAAAGCCGAAACACAAGTAAGATGTTTAGAAGCGTTGGGGGTAGAAACACAAACTTTCGGTATAATTTGTTAAGCCCTATTCTGTTCGATCGAATACCAAAAGATCTTGTGTTAGAATTCAATAGGAAATACACAGAAGAAAATTGAAATTTTAAGGATTTGTTTGATTTTCTTGATAAGGAAATTTAATCTAGAGAACGAACGTATTCATATCGGTTTAAATCGGAAAATTATCAAAATTCAAGCAGCGAATATAGAAGTAATTATAGAAAACCGGATACTTTTAGAACATTAAACAACAATCGATATGCGTCTCCATCCAAACCTTGGTCTCCAACAACTGTTAATTATACGGCTAGTGAAAAGAGAAATTGTGTGTTTTAGAATAGTTCTGAGCATGAGTTTTGTGAAAATAAAAACTTTAGAGGAAAGAAAAAATAAACTTAAAATGGATAGACTCTATTTTAGATGTTTCTGTAAGTTCTCCATTTCGCACATTTCTGCAAGGCTAAAATTCAGTGTAGCATTTGCAAGAGTACATCTCATAGTAATTGGTTACATAAAAACGAAACCGATGAGAAAACGAATGATAGAGCGGAGGAATCACCCGATTCAATTATTGCTCAATGTAATTCGTCTGTTACCAGTTCTGATATTTTATTAGCGACGTGTTCAGCAATAGCTTGCTCAGAAAAAGGTTCAAAACTTGCACGAATTTTCTTGGACAATGGTTCCGAACGTTCTTGGAGGACGAAAAAGTTAGCGGATAATTTAAAAGTGTCAATTATTCGAAAAGAAAGATTATCAGTCTATTCCTTCGGCTCGGTAAAGCCAGTGGAAAAAATATATAAAGTTGCAAAATTAAAGTTATCCAACAGAAATAATTCTAAACAATGTATACAAATAGAGGCGTTAATTACAGAAAATATTACAGTAGCACCCATAGCAATTCCAGACTCGATAGTGCAAAATGATCTGAAAAGGCGAGGAATAATTTTAGCTGACACTTGTAAAAGTGAGGATCAAAGTATCCATATTTTAATTGGGGCAGATGTTTTTTGGGATGTAATCGTCGATGCAGCGATCAAAAAAATAAACAAATTGAGCTGCATACAAACCATCTTTGGTCTTACACTGCAAGGGAGTCAGGGGGAAAGTCATAAATCCCGCGAGGGTGTGGTGTCTGCTAATCTAAGCATCGTACCAGATGTTCAAGTGCTTTGGGACTTGGAATGTATGGGAATCAGAGAACGAGACGAGTTATCTATTGCTGACAAGTGCGTTCTAGACGATTTCGAAAACAATTTGAGGTTCGTTGATGGGAAATACGAGACTCGCTTGTTATGGAAAACTGAACCAAACGATTTAAAGATTAACTTCCATTTAGCAGAGAAAAGGTTTGAGGAATTAAAAAGAAGTTTCGATAATAACGAATGGGTGACAAATGAATATAAAGAAATATTGCAGGATCAGCAGAATAAAGGAATAATAGAAGATTGTGATAGGGATACAAATGAATATTTTATGCCCCATAGAGCTGTTGTGAGAGCTGAAAAGGATACTACTAAAGTTCGCATAGTTTTCAACTGTAGTTCAAACACTAAACAAAACCTTTCACTTAATGATTGTTTAGAAACAGGACCAAATTTGAATCCGAATATTCTAGGTATTATTCTATAGTTTAGGAAGTTTAAAATCGTGTTTAGTGCCGACATAGAAAAGGCGTTTTTAATGATCAGCATTGCTGAAGCGGATAGAAAATATTTAAAATTATTTCTTTGGCTATCGGATGACAAAACAGAAAACTATAAAATAAAAAGAATGACTAGATTACCATTCGGATGTAAGACATGACCTTTAATTTTGAGCGCAACAATTAAAAGTCACATTAAGAAATACGAGGAAAATTCACCCGATGTTGTTGAGATGTTGAATTCTTCGTTGTATGTCGATTATTTGTATTATGGTGCAGACAACGAGGAAATGGCTTTAGAATTATCTAATAATGCAGTTTCTATTTTAAAAGAAGGAGGTTTCAATTTGAGGAAACTAAAATCTAATTCTAATGCATTGAGGACATTATGGGTTAAGAAAGGACTTCATGAATTTGAGGAAGACAGTAACTCGCAGTTGAAGGTACTAGGGTTGAATTGGAATTCTGAGAAAGATATTCTATGGTTGGAGATAAAAGGTTTGTTGGATCGTTTGAAAGACTTAAGGAGCACAAAGCGTAGTATTTTGCAAACGGCAGCGATGATCTTCGATCCGTTAGGGTTTTTAACTCCATTTGTTGTACGGATCAAATGTTTGTTGCAGGAAATATGGGAAACATGTGTAGACTGGGACGATGAGTTGCCGGAGAATATTAGCGTAAAGTGGTCTAATTGGTGCTCGGAGATTAATAATTTGGAACAGATAGTAGTTGAGAGGAATTTCTTGTCAGGATGTGGAGATCCCGGTATAGCGAAAGTTGAATTACATATCTTTTGTGATGCGTCACCTTTTGCATATGGTGCGGTCGCTTATTTCCGTTATGTGACAACAAAAGGAGAAATTAAGGTTTCCTTCGTAATGTCAAAGGGTATGGTTGCACCTTTAAAGAAGCTTACTTTGCCTCGGTTGGAATTAATGGCTTGTGTTATAGGATATAGAATGAGAAATTAGGGTTATCTTCAAAGATTTAATTGGTGAAATTTCGTTTTGGACTGACTCGATGATCGCGTTATTTTGGATAAAAGGTTTTGCTATACGATGGAAACAATTTGTATCGAATAGAGTCTTAGAGGTTCAGGAGAGATCAGATCCGAAATCTTGGTTGCATTGTAAATCGGAGGATAATCCTGCAGATTTGGTTACCAGAGGAGTTCCGGTTCAGATTTTAGTTGAAAAAGGAAAGTGGTGGACAGGTCCTTGTTGGCTAGGTCAGAAAACGAAAGTTGGCCTACGGAGTGTTGCAAAGGGTCACCTGCTTCCTAGAAAAGGAATTGAAAAGAACTGTGGTTAATAGTTTGGTTGTTAGATTGAGTTTGGTAGAAGAGTTGTGGACTAAATTTTCATCATGGACTAGATTGCTCAGAGTCGTTTCTTGGTGTCTCATGTTCCTGGAAAATCTTAGCGGGCAAAAAGTGTCGATACCATATTTAAAGGTGGAAGAGAGAACGAAGGCACACAATTTGATCATAAGAGCTGTTCAAAGTAGTGAATTCGGTGAGGAAATCGGTCTACTGCAGAAAAACAAAACGTTAAGTTCGTCAAGCAAATTGATCCAACTAAGTCCATTTTTGGATTATGAAAGATTTCTGAGGGTTGGAGGCAGGCTTAAAAATACAAGCCTTCCTGAGAACACAAAACATCCCCTCATTATGCCGAAAACTCATCATATCACGGACATGATAATCCGACACTTCCACATAAAGAATCTGCATGGAGCAACACAGTTAATTAACTCTGAAATTAGACAGAGATACTGGATAATCAGTGCACGAACTGCTATTCGTCGCATCATTAGAAAATGTATGGTGTGTGCTCGTCATCGAAAAGAACTGTCAAGCCAGTTGATGTGAGATCTTCCAACATCGAGAACCACTCCTGGCAGAGCCTTCTCTAGAACAGGAACGGATTTCGCCGGTCCATTCCAGGTCAAGCCCAGAAGAGGTAGAGGAGTGAAAGCTGTGAAAACGTATGTATGCGTGTTTGTATGCTTCACAACGAAGGCTGTACATCTGGAATCTGTAAGCGATATGTCCTCGGAGTCCTGCATTGCAGCTTTAAAGAGGTTCATTGCCAAAAGAAGAAAACCCCAAGTTTTATGTAGCGATTGTGGAACAAACTTTGTAGGTGCCAAGAATATCCTTCAGGCATGGCGTTCCAAATCAGTCATCAACTACCTCGCAGAGGAAGAAGTTGAATGGAAGTTCAACCCTCCAGGTGCTCCACACTTTGGCGGTCTCTGGAAGGCAGCTGTGAAATCAATGAAGTATCACCTTAAAAGAGTGATGGGGGTACAAGTGCTGACACAAGAAGAATTTTGCACGGTTCTAGCTGAAATTGAGGCAGCGTTGAATTCCCGTTCTTTAGTGCCGATTTCAAGTGAACCAAATGATCTATCTGTGATTACACCTGAACATTTCCTGATAGGAACTGCCTTGAAGGGAATAAAAGAACCAAACGTGACGAACGAAAAACTAACAACTTGTGATAGATGGAAACTAGTTACTCAACTATCCCAATCCTTCTGGAAGAGGTGGTCAAAAGACTATCTCACGCAATTGCAAACGCGTGGTAAATGGCATAAGTATTTACCAAACTTACAGGAAAATGATTTAGTGCTCATTAAAGAGGATGATTTACCACCCTTAAAGTGGCGAATGGGAAGAGTGATGCAAGTTACCCTGGAAACTACAATAAAGTAAGAGTAGTAAAACTAAAAACTGCTTGTGGAGAACTCAAACGTCCAATTCATAAGATTGTTCTACTACCAATTGAAAATTGAACATTCTTTGACTTTTGAATTGATTCACAATTTTAACGATAATTATTTGATGATGTTATTTCTTTTTTTTCTTCTGTATAGTAATTGTATATTCTTATTTAATCTAGGAAATTTTGATATTGATTGTTAAGAAGTAAGTATTAATACTGAAAGTCAATTTCAGGACAGTTTAAGCTATATTGTAGATAATAAGTATTTTGTATATAGTTGATGTTAATAATAATTGTTTCTATGATGTCCTTAAAGGTCATCGGGCCCCAGTATGTTGCTTCAGGTTAAAAATGTAGATGGCGTTGCCTATAAACGCCGCCCTGTTATATAGTATTAGTGTATCGTTATTAGCAATAAAATTCTCGAACGAGAAGGTTGTGTCAAAAGTGCCTTCCTTGGTAGAGAAAGAAATGAGACACCAGGAGTAACGCCCCAAACATGTGGCATCTATGCCCAGGCGAGTTGCAGCTGTTTTGCAGGCCAAAGAAGGCGCAACACGCTATTGAGTAGGTGGTCATAATGTTTTGGCTCTTCAGTGTATATTATAACGTTTATTTTCACCAACATATATTCTTTTCAACATTGGTTTACCTTTTTCAGGTTTTTGCAGAAAAACTTTAATTAAACTTTCTAATTTAATTAAACTACTTAAACTTTCTTAAACATGGATCATGTGTAGGGCAATTTTTTACAATAAATGCTTTTTTTCACACGTTCTACGCTGCATGTAAAGTACTAAAACAAAAGTTCCACCTTCATGGGAGGTATTGTAAGTGAGTTACAACCGCAACATAAATGTAACTTTCTGCATAAATGCAACTTTTTAAAATTTAACTTAAAATTAACAAATATAAAATTAATATTTCATTTTTTGCCCTCATAATCAACCCTTCTATCATGTGTGTCTGCTTTTGCGAACGCCGAAGTATTGCGGATCAAACAAGTTCATGAAAAAAAGGTGTTCGTCCTAACAGACGAAACTGAAACAATTGGCAAGAAGTATTATAACATATTGGTTGGCACTCTATCCGGAGGAAACTTGCGTAATTGACTGCAGAGTTTGCGATGGGAGGGCCGATCATCAATATGTAGTTCGCCTTGGAGATGACGTTTTAAAATATCTGAATGTTGAGCGAAATGATTTTGCGCTTCTGCTATTCGATACTGCATATTAAATGACTGCGGCTGGAAACGCAATCAAGGTGCTTTATCCGCGATTGCTTGAAGTAACTTGCGTGGCACACTGGTTTCACAACTACTGAAAAAGTCTGCGGATTTTACACAAATCTGGACAATATCATGCTTGTGTTAAAGCAGCCACAGTACAAAACAAGCTTCGAAAAGCCGTTTTTCAGACCATCGGTCAATAGCCGGAGCCAGTACTCACACTCTGGGCTACGTGGCTTCGGACAGCATTGTACTATGCCGACCACCTTCCCACTGTAAAGGACATTGCAAGTGGTTTCAGTGACGATGGCATTTTAGTGCGTCGCGTAATAAAAGCAGTGTGTGATTCAGAGTTGCCAAAACGTTTGCTGAAAATCAAAAGCAGCAACGAATGTTTCATTCGTCTCGTAGAAAAATTGGAATCGAAAGCTCGAGATGATTTTCCCCCGAGTCAGTATTTGCTACTGCAACAATGTCAGGTAAAATCAGTCTCTTGAGCGCAGATTTTCAATGTGAAAAAAATTACCGGCCAAGACAGGCCATTCAACGACATCAACGTTCTTCTGTGTTTAATGATGTATTATAATACTGTTGTACACGACAAAAATTGTCAATAAATTGTTTCATTTTTTCAAATTTTACGAATAATTTATTTCAGATTTTAGTGTCTCAAAAATAAATGCAACTTTATTTCCATAAATGCAACTTTTCCCATTTTTACTGCAACAAAAAAGTTGCCCTAATCATATGTAATTGAACATGGAAGTTAAATAATATCTAGTTGGATGTAGGCATATACTTGTCTCCAGAAAAATTGATCTTTAGGAAAAAAGTATTTCAGGGATGTATAATGCCCGAAATGTAGTTAGTGTATGTGTAAATATTGTAGGCTAGCCACTTCGTGGCTAGCCCGGTGTTATCCGTACCCGTGATGTAAGTATTAATCTGATGTCAAATAATTTTCCGCAGATTTCAAATCCGTTGAAGATATATTCGATGTAAAAATTATTTCTTTAAAGAAAATCATATTTTAGGTATCAATCTAAACTGAAATTTTCCGCAGATTTCAAATCCATTGAAATTTTTACTCCATATTTAACGGTCTAGGAGATACAAAAAAAAATATTTACTATAGTTAACAGATTTATAGTCTGGCTGGGAAACATTCCTCCGCGCAAAATGAAAGTGGAAAGTATTTCATTGGTCCTTTCCTTACAATAGAATCCATTTGATATATACTATTGCTCTTCTTCTTAGTATAAAATCCATTGGAAAGATTATATTTCTCATTTCCGAATTCTATTTCCCTTTCCTTTGATGAATCTTTTGGAATGACTTCTATTGCGAACTTCCTAGGAATAGAATCCGTTGAAAGTATTCAATAGCTCATTTATAAATAATAGAATCATTTGGAAAGATTCTATTGGTCAATAAGAACAAAATGGGTTGGAATACATGTCACTATGGCGGGTTTCTAGATGGAATCATGAGTATGAACCCCTTAGAGAGTTAAATAAAAATTAACAGAAAATCACTCCCGCTTTAATGAAATGACAGCATGAAACATTCAGGAAATGTTTACCACGGAAAAAGCAAACGAAATACAAAAACACGACATGATGAACTTAATTTATGAGTGTAGTGCAATAGGCACCTTGAGCCAGAACATAAATTAATCTGACACAAAGAAATGCGCGAGCCCAGGAATACAAGGGGCGAGTGAAAAATTCTGAAGCATTGTCTTCATCAGCGGAGAATATATTTCTCCAGAGAAATGTAACGAAGTCGTTAGCGTGACATTTTACTCTTTTTCTGAAAAAATTAGAGTTAATAAAAAAGAGGCGGCTTTGTATGACTTTAAAAGAGTGCGTACTCCAATTTAAGAAACTCGTGAAAGTTAAATGGAGTAGTATAAAGATTTTACATCATGAATTCATTCATACGGCCTGCAAGCTGCTTCTATACGACCCGAGAATATTTTAAATCTATTTACCCATTGAAGGATGACGCAAAATTACACTTTGCAACTTGCCGTTTTCCTTGCATGACTTCTATTCAGTTTTGATCATTCCACCTATGTAATTTGCAAAGTATTATAGTCTGTGAAAAGCCGACCAACCGGTCTAGTGGTCAAGGTGTTGGCCTCTGGATAGGAAGGTTCCTCGTTCGAATCCGGGGTTAGGCATGGATGTAAATTGTGCTGTCCTTTGTTAGGGACAATGATGGTCCACCCACTAGGTGCCCCTTCACAAGTGACCATCACTTCTGGCCTTGCATAAGGCTAAAATGACCTCGGTCAACTCTGTACTTTGTATTGTATTGTATTTGTATTTGTCTTCGCAATTGTACTGTCTTACCATTGGAAATAAAAAAATAGTCTGTGAAAATGATGTCATTAAAATCTCTCCAGGAGATTCTATTCTAAAGAACTGTTCAATGAAATCTCTTTCTAAATGATTCTGTTCGAAGGGAAATAGATATAGAATTCTTTCAAATTGTTCTGTTTTAAAGAAAGGAGACAAAGAATTTCAAACGAGTTCTATTCTAGCGAAAGGATTGAGGTTCTATGCCGCAAGGTCCAAGAGCATTCAAACTAAATGAGAAATTTAATCTTTCTAATAGATTCTATGAGAAACGGTACCTGTGTGTAGTGCCTTTTATTATCCACCATATTTTAGTCAAGATTAACCCGTTTTTAATCCTCACCGTCAATACCTTTTCCATAAATCTATTTTAAACCTGCAGGATTTGGTTGGGGAAAATCTCCACCCAAATCATTAAATTTTTACAAGCCATAAAATTTTTTAATTCCATATTACCTTTCATATTTCATTGCATCAAAACTTTTAGCTATCATTCACTATTTCTATATTGATGACGACGATAGTGGGTTCTATATTTTACGCGTTGTATTTTTAAGTCTACCATCTATTGTTGGCTAGAAAATTAATCAGTTATTTTGTTTCTGATCTACTTGGATATAATATGTCTTGTGTTTGGCGCAGCTTGTCCGCTTTTGGACCGTGCGCCATGAAACCCAAATCAACCAACCAATTAATTATATTACAAGGAAAGAAAGAATAGGAGAAATAAAATTTTCCCCAAGAAATTATGTATTGAAAGGAGTAAGTATTTTAATTAACGTCGCACTGGAGATATTGCCTGAGGTCTGAGATCAAACTGGAAGGTTGGTTGGTTGGTGTTTTATGGCACAAGGGCCATACTTGGCCATGCTGCGCCAGACAATACGTATTAATCAGTTTTTTTCAAACTGGAGGGAAAGATACGAAGACAATAAATACCATGTAAGTTTAAACCACGGTCAAAGGACGAGGTCACTCACCAAATTTCCACACTACCCTCAAAGTGCGGACATTTGAGGTCACGACAAATTTAACAAGCACCGTCCCTCTTTGTACATGACGGTTTTTCGTTGGATTATATTTAAAGAAGAAGCATATTTCCCTACTGAGAAAGTATCAATAGAATCATTCTAAATGTTGAAAAAATCCATGTGTTAGTCATTGAGCAAGTTGTGGGGTGAAAACAATACCACACTAGTCGAAAATCTCGTGACACTCAGAGTGTTAAGATTGGACAAGACTACAGAAAATTATTTGAAATTTATTCTATTTTAAAAAATTTAGAGGGACAAATATTCTTGACAGAAATAGAAACAGTCTATCAAATAAGGAAATTTAGAATTATTTATAATGATGTGGTTATTTAGTTATGAATTGTGGAATCGGGCAAAAGCAACTCAATGCTACTCAGAAATCGAGTGACGCCCAACGAGTTAAAATAACTAATATGTGGTTCGGACATCAAACATCCTAGAATCAGAAACAGACATACGTATATCTGCGGTTCAGACATGAAACATCTTAGACATAGAAAGAAATATGTATCTGTGGGTTGTGACATGAAACACCCTAGATTCAGTAAGAGACATACATATGAAGTTCCTATATGAAACACCCTAGACCCAGAAAGAGATATGTATCTGGTTTAGACATGAAACACTATAAACCCAGGAAATGACATGTATCTGATTCAAACATGAAGCATCCTAAACCCTGAAAGAGACATGTATACTTGTATGTGGTTCAGACATGAAACCTCCTAGACCCTAAAAGAGACGTATATCTGTGGTTCTGACCTGAAACATGCTAGACACAAAAAAAGCATGTGTCTGTATTTTAGACAAGAAACTATCTAGACCCAAAAAGAGACATTATTCTACCATTATCCAGACATACATAAAATATCCTAAGCCAAGAAAGAGACTTATCTGTGGTTCAAACATAAAACATCTTAGACTCAGAGACAATTTTGATTCCTAATTTTAGTTAGTAGTTTTCTTGAATTTTCATGTATGGTTACACTCTGTTCTTTCTGCGACCTCAATATTTCCCACCAAATTTATTGTATATGACGATAATTTCCGAAAACACTTGAAGCAATAATTTATAAGCCACGTTCTGATTTATTCAACGCTTCGTAAAATATGATGACAACCTTTCAGATGGGGAATTATATATCAGAGAAATCTCTAGCCCGGTCACCAATTTAATTACTAATTTCAATCAAAAACTAATAAAAAAATTCCTGAATGAATTCGAAACGCATTTTTCTTTTCGTTTAGAAATGGAAGATAAAGAGGGAAAAAGCAATCTCCTTTTATCAAAATGAAACAGCGAATTAATTTTTTTACGATATCCAAAATTCTAATTTAAACTAAAGTAACACTTAAGTTTTATCACTACATATTTCAAAAGTATGAAATGATGTTTTATATTTGTGAGCTTTTTCATAGAATTATTTGCAAACTAATTAATAATCAGAAAGTAAGGACAGACTGACATTTTTGAGCATGATCTGAAATATTTAATGCGGTTTGTGTTTCAATTCGCAAGAAGATCCGTTTCGTACTGTCACAACTACTTAAAATTTGGTTGATTGATTTATCAGATTGAGAAATTTTACTTATGTATAATTGACTATACATTTAAGTAAAGTAGGTATTACGGCGTGCTAAAAAAATGCAAGACCTTGTTAATTTTGCAGCTAAAAAACTAAGTATTCTTATTTTAATTCAAATTATTATGACATAATACTCAATATATAACATACAGTTAAGCATATGTTTAATTAGTATTTAGAATTGTCTTAAGACACTTAAAACCCGTATAGAGTAAGTAGGAATTTGAATTTACAACGCACTGTAGCAATACAACGGGCCATTGCTGACAGTTCAATCACGAAGTAATCCGCGAACACCTCGCAATTTTTAACCACGGTCAGATCACGAGGTCAACATCTGAGCTGACACCCCACTCTCCAAACTTCCTCAAAACAACATATCTCTATGATTAGGATTAGAAAGCTCCACTTACATGAGAACAAATTGTCTCGCATATTTTGGTGGTTTGGTTTGGTGGTTTTTTATGTAGCAAATACCCGATCTGGCCAAACTGCGTCGAACGCGCGCGCGCGTTGTCTATATTAAAACACATTTCGGTGGAAGACATCGCCATGATCAGGATGAAATAGGTTGGTTGGTTTTTCATGGCGCAAGGGCCAGATCTGGCTAAGCTGCGCCAAACATCGTATATATATGAATCAAAAAGTTAGGTGATAATCAATATAGTAAAATCAAATAGTTTTGTTTATTTCCCTTCGATGTCGGTGGATGTGTTGTCCCGGAGAATAGCTACCGACCATTTTTTACGTCTTAATTGGCCGTATTTTTTAACTTTTTAGATTATTAATGTTTTGTGGTAGTCAATAAACATGATAAAAAAAAACTGTCGATAGCTATTTCGGTGGAACACAGCACATTGATCAAGATGGAGTAAACAACAGTAAACTACACTTTCATGAAGATCAAACAGTCCTGTTTATTTCGTCTCGATGACGGTGGATGTGTAATCAAGGAGAATAGCTACTGACCTTTTTTGACACTTTAATCTTTTGGCTATAGATGTAACTGTAGCAATTCTTTCTTAGCGCGATTCTAATAACTCTTAAGGTACAACTACTGTATCGGCCACAGTCTATGTTCTTTCTTGGTGCGGTCAAAGTATACCTGCCATACCGGTCGCAGTCTAAAAGTTAATTAGCCTTGTTTTTTAAATTATTGACTAACACAAAAATTTTAAAAAAATGATAAGAAAAGAAACTGTTGATAGCTATTTCGTCTGCACAACATAGCACCATGATCAAAATAAACTAATTAACAATAGAAAACTCCACTTATATGAAGATCGTACAGTCCTGATTATTTCGTCTTGTTTTATTAGTTTTTATTCATTAAACAGAACATTTTTTGCCATTTTTATAGGTGCTTCCCACATTGACTACCACGGCTAAGTTTTTTTCCTCTACTCTAAAAGATGTGGTTATTCGGTCATTAAGTGGGTTGTGGGGGAAAAACAGCACTAGTGCTCAGAAATCTCGTGACGATCATAGGGTTAAAGCTATCATTATACCAGTTCTTCCAGAAGCTCCGAACAACCCACATAGTTAAACCTTTCTTGTGAGCTCTAGTAAGTCTGCTTAGAGCTACGTTCAAAAATTCTGCCTGGATTTGCCGCTTCTTACGGTTCCATCTGCTGGATTCCTCGTGTGTCATCTGAAGTTGATGATAGATTTACTTCTCTGCTGGACCAGAAAGAATAGGAAGGAGAGTGAGTGAAATACAGGAAATGAAAAGGAGAGGAAAGCTACAGGAAGCCTAGATTCCCTATTGGAAATTCGCCCCTGTATAAAATAAGAAAGGAAACGCTACAGGTCCTTTAAGTTGTACGTATAATAGATTTTTTAAATTTTCACTTACTTTAACTATCCAGTTTATCCAAAAAATCATTGACTGATGTTTAAAATAACTTCAGTGAGAAAATAATCAGATTAAGATAATTATATATCATGTAGTTTAGATATAATCAGATAATTAGCATGATCTTAACAGCTATATCTCAAATTCTAATTTGTCAAGAAAGACAATTCCTGTTAGAATCTATATTTAATAGTATTCTCCGTGCTTTGGCCTTCAATCAAGTTTGTAGAAGGAATAGGTTATGCTTTACTATGGCTTTAACTAAAGAAGTCTAAAGAATCAAGATTTTTTCAGGAATGTTAACATTTAAAAAAAAAATCTACTAAATATTCATTTCCTAACTAAAAACTATGATTGAGATTCCCAATATCCACTATATTAGATATTAGAATGATACAAGAATGATACAAGAAGAATTATAATAGATTAATTCATTGTTGAGTTATCATTGTTTGAACAAAGCATAGTATTGTAAAATCACATTTCTTCAGAAAGCGAGTTAAAAGTTTTGAAAATATGTTTGTACTGGGGTAACAGTACCAAACAAAAACACTTTTAACCAGAATACCAAGTTCTTGTAAACATTCGAATAGTTATGTTTGAAATATAGGAGTTGGAATATAGTTAGAATTACTAAAAAGGGCATCGGTATTGTAGCCGATTTTTCTGATTTCTAGTGCATTCACACTTTAAATACTAGGGGGCTCCGCCCCCTGCTCGCTTACACTCGCTAACCCCGTAATAAAGAGTACAATGTAAGGTATTCAGTGATGTTCTCAAATTAAAAAAATAATAGTATTAAGCTGTAGATATGACGGTTTTAACAAAAAGTTCTGAAAATATCCAAAGATTCCGAATTTTGCATGACCAACTTTTGATCGCATCGAACTGATTTATAAACCACTTTAAAAAATAATTGTACCGTTAGAAAGAGCACATTCTGATGTACACTGCGATATTTTAAAAATAAAAAACTATTAGTAATAAGATATAGATATGACAGTTTTAAAAAAATATCAAAAATGTCCCGATTTTTCCCGAATTTCGAAAAAAAAAATATTATCAAGAACCAAATTGAAATTTCTAAAAAAACTCCTCGACGAGATGCAAAAATTTACGTTGAGAGGTACTCTTTAAAAAAAAAAACTCACGGCTTAAGACTGAAAATTTGTTTGCGTTTTGCTCACTCGCGGAAGAAATTTCGCTTTTTTAACTTTGACACTTAATAAACCCTAAACTAATAACCGCATCGGAAAAATATCTTTACAATTGTCCAGGGAATACGATGAAGAACAAACCATGTTAATTTCATATTTTTCTGATCCGAACTTTCTAGTGAAACCGTCTAAGAATCGAGCTGAACAACACAGTTTTCAATCCTGCGGCGGCGGCAACGACGGTAACTTTTTTTTAATATAGAGAGAAACAGATAGGTAAGAACATAGACGCTCTGATTACAGTTTCAGATATTATGGTATAATTTTCGTTAAGTCATATATTGCATCTCTTAGTCTAATAAAATAATTAATATTGTAAATTTGTAACATGTACCATCCCCTACTCAATGAGATAAATATTCATATACCCTGTTATAGTACTCAATAAAAAAACATTTTCGAAAACTTTTTTCAGATTATTTTTAAAATCTACAAATAGCCCGATTTGTCAGAACTTTCAAGAGTTTACCACCAACCTTGTTTTTATGTCTAACTATTTAATACATTTTAATAATTTTATAACTAGAATTTGAGAATTAATTTTTTCGGCTTTTTTTTCTCTCTGTAGCTATATTTTAATCGTAATATTTTCCTTTTATTCGTCAGGGTAACTGTCTTTTGAATTTTTCCTTTTATTGCCTATTTGATGTATTTTATGTTGTGTAATAAATTATTATTTTCTCTAATATATTTACTATACTTTTATGTTCTATTAAAACTTGTTTTTTGCTTATATTATGTAGTTTATGGTTGTGGAAATCTTGTTTCTTTCTCTCAAACGCATTTTCTTTACTTTTATGTTCTATGTGAATGTGTTTTATATTATACTAACTGAATAACACGGCGTTACTCGGGTTTCAAATATGACCGCGATATTTTCCTGAGTTAACTCAAATACACAAACTCTGTAGATCGTGTTTTCTACCTCGAAAGCTAAAATATGATCGCGACATTTCACTGTGTTAACTCATACATAAACCTGTAGAACGTGTTTCCTTATCCATGTCCAATTATTGCAGAAAAACAAACTTTATATTTTTAAATTGGGGCTTCGAGGGGCACTTTTAGGACTACTTGTGTGCCAATTTTCATGGCAACAGATTGGTCTGAGGACAGGAAATAAATAGCCTGTTTTCCGTAGTGTTCTAAAGTATAAGTGTATCAAATTTGGTGTGTATTGGTCATACGGTGTAGATTTATATGAGAATATACACACACACATTTTTTTTATATAGTATATAGATGTTGTAGCGAGAGTTTAGTTGTATAATTCTACTGGTTTTTTTCGTGCTAATGCATCTTTAATACTATTATTATACATCTAATGGTTTTTTTTTGTTTATGTGATGTAGTTTATGTTGCATATACTTTTATGCTTTTCGTTGTGTTGCTCCAGTGCGACGTTAATTAAATACCTACCATCTTTTTTTACATTACATGAATTTCTGACCGTATAATACTACTATTTTCCTCTCTAATGCATTTCCAGTACTTCTGGTTTTTCTTGTGAACCGGAATATCAAATGAATAATTGCTTTGACACTGCGAATGATTCAATAAATATTACTTAACACCAAAATCAAACGCATAAGTGCGAAACACCACACAAAGAATGACAAAAATCTGAACACCGGTAATATTACAAGAGAGGAACCCAGACGTTCAAGCCTCTCATAAATGAAAGATGAAAGTTTAAAACGCCGCGGTTTTGTTTTACTTTCCATCTCAGCCTGTAGCGCTATAGGAAAAGAGTGTTTACTCAGCCTCATTACAGAAAGCTGGTGAAATTGTTTGACTGAAGTCAGAGGGGACTACAGTGTAATAGAGTAAACTCAAATTTCGGTACCGAAAACTGCATTTGCATAAAGGTTACAGCAGTCGTTATTCCTCGCACGCCATTCAATGTACGGAATAAAAGAATGCCTTTGTGTGCTTAGGAAATCTTTCAAACGGGGATTTTTTTTCTCAAATTTTCAACCTACATAACATTGAAAAATGAATACTTCAGGCTACATTTATAGATGAGTTCCCAGTTTTCTCAGAATTTCTTCTAAAATATTTAATAAGATCGTTTAAGTTTTGGTTATATGATCCAGAAAAGGATAAGCTGCGCCAAGCACAAGATAGAATGTAGTCCAAATAAAAGGTTAAGATATTTATATCAGTCAGATCGATAAATAAAAATATATATGAAATGTCAACTGAGATTAAAATATATATACAAAATGAATGCCAAGATTAAAGTGCAACGAAAGCAACTTAGATTAAAATATACATACAAAATGAATGCAACCAAGATTGAAGTGCAACGAAAGCAACTGTGAGATTAAGAAATTAGTTTAAAAAGGGTAAAAATGAGTCTTATGTCAATGCTAACAATGGCAGTCTATAAAATGTGGTGGTATAAAAAGTATAGACTAAGACATTTATGTGTAGTTTAAAAATCCAATCAGGTAAAAAAATTTAAATAGATTAGGATGTGGATTTTCCTCCACCAGATCTTGTAAGTTTAAAATTGGATTGTTGAATAAGCTTCGTCTATGAAGGTTAAAAACTGGACAGTTGATTAAAATATGATGAACGGTAAAAGGGACCACACACAGGGGCACTCTCCTAAAAGAAGATGCCTGTGAGTTAAAACAAGTGTGGCCGATATGGAGGCGAGTTAAAAGCACGTTGGTATGTCGAGAAGGTAATGGAGGACATGATGAAATGCCTTGATAAATGCCATGGAGTTTATTGTTTGTTTTTAACTCCAATCATTTTGCCAATCGTTCCATACAATGTCTTGGACAGTGTGTCGGAGATTATATGAAATGGGGAGACTTAAAGGGGTCACAGCATTTTTCTCCACTGCATCAGCTTATTCATTTCCTGATATCCCAACGTGGCCAGGTATCCAACAAAAGAGGACCTCGAATCCATGCCGGACAAGTTGAAGATGTAGTTTCAACACAGGGGATACCAGCGGGTGGTGAGGGCAGTCCGATAAACGGCAATCCAAGACGCTCTTTGAGTCAGAGTAGATAATTAATTTACCGCATCTGAGAGTTGAAATGTATTTTAATGCTTGATGTAATGCATAAAATTCAGAAGTAAAAACAGATAAAATACAGGATAATGTGTAGTTCATTGTAGTTGATCCGCCAACGAAGCCGCAGCCAACATATTGTACGGATTTAAAGCCGTCTGTAGATCGTAAGTGGATATCAAGGTCCCCACTAAAGGAATAATTACCGAAAGCATGGTATCTGGACTCTGTTTTGCACAGTAATGTGTGTCTGGCCATCACAGGGCCTGGAAAATGGGAATTATTTCATAAAGTAATATGTATCTGCGCTCAAGAGGTCCTAGGAATGAGAATTTTTTTTTGTCCAGTGATGTATACATGGGCACCAGGAGATCTTAAAAATGGGAATTGTTTTGTACAGTGATATTATATACTATGCCCCATGGGACCTGAAAAATAGGTTGGTTTGGGTTTTATGGCACAAGGTCCAGAAATGGACAAGCTAAGCCAAACGCTAGATAAAATAATAAAAACACTAGATTTAAAAATATTAAAAATTAGACCTGAAAAATAGGAATTGTTTTGTACATTAATGTGTGTCTGTCCACCAGGAGACGGAATAAATGTTAATTATTTTGTACAGCGATGTGTACCTGGTCCCCAAAGGACTTAGAGAGTGAGAATTGTTTTGTCGTGATATGTGCATGGGTCCCAAGAGACATAAAATGTGAATGTGTGTACAGTATAGTGTACCTGGGTCACAAGGAACCCAAAAAATGGGAATTGTTTTTTATGGTAATGTTAACCTGTGCCTCGCGGGACCCAGCAAAATGAATTGTTTTATACAATAATGTGTACCTAAGCCCCAAGGGACCTAGATAATAAGAATTGTTTTGAAATTATGTATACATGGGTTGTTTGCAATTAAAAAGTGGAATTTGGTTCAAAATTTATTAAATTAGATGGTTAAAAAGGGTTACGCTGAGGAACTCCTTGGATATAGTAAGTATCCGAATGGGGTTGATCTTATGTCTACTTCAAACTGTCTAGGCGACGCGACATGAGAATAGACTGGCGGTATTTACCATTTTTGACGATTTCTAGATTTGATTTTTCATTCGTGATTGTTGACGTAAATTCTACTACCTACCACATCCTTCAAGGTGCCGCTGTTAAATCTATCTTGGCCTCAAATATCCTCACGTTGTCGCAACGTGGAAGTTTGGAGAGTAGGGTGCCAGCTCAGGTGTGACCTCATCTTCTGATCATGGTTTAAAATTACGTGGTATTGTCCTCGGATATTTCCCTTTGCATTTGGATCCCAGACCAACGTCAATAGTCCGCTGTGTTGCTCCAGTACGACGTCAATTAAAAAACTACTGATTGTGAAAATTGTAACACTGAAAAAATCATCAAAAATAAAAATAAAATTTAATCCTCGTATTACTTATAGTGGTTTAAATAAACGATCAAATTTACAGAGCAATAAAACAAAAGTAATATCAAAAATCAATATCTTGTTCAGCAACCACGCGCATCGATGAGAGCCTGTACACGTCGCGGCATCGAATCATGGACTCTGAATGTCATGCTGAGGAATGATATTCCAGATGGCATCTATCGGATGCCAAAGTTTAGCCGCATTCTCTGCCCCATGAGTGGTGCGAGCAAGTCGCCAACCGATGTAATCCCAGACTTTCTCAAGGTGACATGTCCGGGAAACGTGCAGGCTATAAAGAAGTGAAACCTGCCGTGCACTGAAGGCTTGTACATTCCTAGCAACATGTGGTCTGAAATTACAGCTCGTGGGGCTGATGGGGGATTGTGTTGCTGAAATTACAGCTCGAGGAATTCGTTGCAGAAGGTATAGGACCTCGGTATCCACAACTTTCCCTGGTGTAGCGCCCGCTGTTCAGGGTCCCCACAATTTGCGGTAGGTAGGATCGCCCATGATATCCAATAACGCCTCAGACCATAACGCCAGGCGTTTGTCCAGTATGACGCTGAATAGACACTCCGGGAGTAGGCGTTCCCTACTGTAGCGTCTGACGAGTACGCGTCCATGGTTATAGTTCAGGTTGTAGCAAAACATCTGAGAAGATGACTTGTTGCCAATCGGCATGCCATTGGCTGTTTTGATTACCCCATTGTACCCGAGGTGTTAGTGGTTCAGCGTCAAAGGAATTCTGCTCAGAGGAATACTTGCACGTAGTCCATGACGCACCTATATACGTGATCCACTGTTCTGCCAACACACTAGGGGACGCTGTACGGTCCGTCACCACCATATGGATGAGGTGTCTGTCGTCCCGTGGTGACGTCATATTACGTGGCCCTCTGCCGGTGTTTCGACTTGTCCGGTTCTCCATGGTTATCTCTTCCACCCACGCATCACTGTTGTGGCATTACGCCCCGTGCGAGTGGCAATTTCACGATACGAAAATCCACCCTCACGTAGGCCGATGATGCAGCCCCGTTCGAACTAGAGATGTGACATCGACAGCAAAGCATAGATGTTTTGAAACATTGATGTTCAAAGTTAAAACACCGATGTTGATAATACATCGCCCAAAAACCATCGATGTTTTTAAGCATCAGTGTATTTAAACTTTTACCCCCCCCCATATCTTAAAATTGGTATAGCAACCTAAAACATTAATGTTCGCCGGGGGGAGATTTAATTTGTCATTTGCCGTATTTATTAATTTATAGCTAAGACTTTTTTTGACTGTCAAAACAAATTTAAAAAATTAACAAGAACAATTAACGAATCTTTTAATTTCAAATTGAATAACATAAAAGAAAGTAATATTTACAACAATTTGACACAGGTACTACTAACAATAAATATAATTAGGTAGGTACATAATAATAACTAACAATAATTATTGTTAATTATTTTTCAACTTATGAGGGGGAAACACAAAACAAACTTATAACAATAATTATTGTTAGTTATTATTAATTATTTATCAACTTGTGGGGGGAGACAGGCCTATAATTATTATATGACCCAATATTTGTTATTTACAGTTTGTAAAAAAGAAGTTTGTTAACTTTCTCCCCCTTAAGCCGACTTCTTTTTTCACTAACTATCCCACCAGTTAAGGAAAAAAAACTCTTTCTGATGGAACGGATGTCCCCATCACTGACAAATACTTAGGTGTAGGGTTATTTTTCTTCGTTTTTACTATGGTGCTTTTTTCATTCAAAAATAAAATATCGATAACGTAAAAACATCAATGTTAAACACGCATCGGCTACAATAAGTCGATAGTAAATACATCAACGTTTTTATAAAACATCGATGTTTTGAAAACATCTACATCGATGTCGCATCCCTAGTTCGAAGTCTGTTAGTTACTCGTATAGCACTCTAATTAGAAGACAATATGCCTCGCCATACACGCAATCATTTACAGCAGTCAAACGATGATATATATACATTTCATCGCACCTTTACATTGCTTTTTATACACGGCTCACTTGGAAGTTTAGAGGGTGTTTCTTGTCCCACGCCTGCGTGATCGCTTTGTAATTCTTATCATTTGCATATCCTAATCTGTTTTGCATTTCTTGCAAGTTTCGTTTAATTTTCATGATTCCTTCATGGTGTTGCAATTTTCACCAACAGTAGTATATCAACCTACGTACTATACCGTAAGTTTCAAAATGAATATTTTATATCAAACTTTATACATAGACGTTGTTTACAAAACATTGTTTAGTAAACATTATATACCTTGTTTAGTAAAAAACCTTATTATAAGAATCGGGTAAATGCAAAAGTTTGTTTCTGCAAAATTTCACTGTTCTCTCTAAAATTTCCCAATTACAATTGTAAAATATTGTGCTTATATTGAATCTATAATATATTAAAAGATATATCATATTAATTCATTAAAAATTACTCATAATATCAATAAAAGAAAAATATTTTCTATTCCTCATAAAGTACTATAAATCATTCTGGGATTAATTCTTGAAAACTTTTTGTTGTTTCAGAACTGTCCTTTTGCCTTTTGAGAGCTTTTGTTATTAAAAAAAAAGATATTTTTCTCAACCCCAAACTGAATCCATTCCGAGCGATTCTGGGCTTGCAACTCGTTCTGTTCCCAGCTGTTTTTATACTCTCTCCGCTGTCCCCAAACACGATCCGAGCTCTTTTAAAGTACTTAAGAAGGGAGAGAATAAAAATGTTAATAGTGATCTTACGAACGTCCCGGAATTCTTTGTCTCAATTGTTCTGAGCCCATTAAAAGATTAAGCAGATTACACGAAAGAAGCTTTACAGTCTTTATCGACGAGGCACTGCACCGGAGAAAGGAATGAGTCTGAGAAACCAATATTATACACTTGGGGGAAGCAAGATACTCATAAACTGAGCATCGAGCTCTGATTACTTTTAAACTGGATTACACACAGCGTATTTGTTCTTAAATGAATAAAATATGTTGTATGTTCTTATGAAAACCAACAGAAAACCATTTGATTGAATAATAAATAATACAAGACAAGTATATGTATAAAGTAAGGTAACGTAATTTTAATTAACGTCGTACTAGAACAACAAAACGGGCTATTGACGACGATCTGGGATCAATCCCCTAAGGGAAATATTCGAGGTCAACACCACGTAATTTTGAACCACAGTCAGATGACGAGGCAACATCCGAGATGGCACCCCACTCTCCAAACTTCCACACCAACTCAACGTGAGGACTTTCGGCCTTGACAGATTTAAGATGCACCAGCCGGCCTCTACACCATACGCTTACAAATATCATTGCATTGACCCGGATTCGTACCAGGAACCTCAAGGGTATATGTATCTGATATTATATACTTCATCGAGAGAGATAATCTACAAAGGGCGTTCCATAAAAACTGAGAGTGAATTTTTTACGTAGTGGCAACATCGCGAAACTAAAAAATAAAAGTGCAGGCGATTTTTTCAAACTGTTAACTGTGCAATTATAAAAAATTATAAACGAAGTAAACAATTTTATTTTCCTAGTGTCGTTCTTGTTTAAAGAACTGTTTTTATTTGCCCTACAGAAATGGAGATGAGTGATTTAAAGTTAAAAACGAACTGCGTTCTGCCTTAAATTTTGCTATCGTTTGGGCAAAACAGCTCCAGAAACAGTTAAGTTAATGAAAGAAGCTTACAAAGACAAATTGTTTGGTGAATTTACGATTTTTAGATGGCATGGTGATTTTAAGAAAGGACGTTTGTCTGCAGAACTAGCTCCTAAGCCTGGCCGACCAGAAAGTGTTGTGAATGATCGAAATGTTAACACTGTGTAGGTAATCTTACAAAAAAATCGGCGAATGACATGTGAGGAGATAGCGGCATCAACTAACATTTCCAAAACGTCGAAATTTTGCATTCTACGCAACAATTTACAGCTTCGCCATGTTTGTTCCAGATGGGTCCCTCATCACCTTACTAAAGAACAAATGCAAACAAGACTTCTCTAATGTTGTGAGTAGAAACAGATGCTTCAAAATGATCTGAATTTCCTAAAGACTCTAATAACAAGTGATGAAACTTGGGTGCATCATTTTGATCCCCTTACCTAGTCTGCAACAAGTGTATGGAAACACACTGATTCTCCGTCTCCGAAAAAATTCGACAAACCAAATCTGCCGGAAAGGTCATGATGATTATTTTCTTTGATCATAAAGGTGTAATCTATCAGCTGTGTGCCTCCAAAAACTACTGTGAATGGTGAATACTATATTTCAGTTTTGAAAATTTTCGCATATCGAGAAAGCGACATGAACTGGAAGGGAATTGTACTTTACATCACGATAATGTTCGCCCTCATGTCGCTACTTCTGTTCAGCACTATCTTAGTAAATGCAATATTATAATAATGCCTCACCCCCCCCCCCTTACAGTCCAGATCTCGCAACATGCGATTTCTGGCTGTTTCCGACGTTGAAGGAGAAGTTCAATGGTAGAAAATTTAATAGAGATTCTGAAGTTATTTCGGCAGTGCAGGGTTCTTTGAAGCAGCTTCCAGAAAAAGGCTTCTCTACTTGTTTTGAAAAGTGAGTTGAACGATGGGACCATTTCATATCATCTGAGGGAAGCTGTTTTGAAGCTAAATATTTAGTAATATAAATAAACTGCTAAATATTTCAACGAAAATTCAGATAAGATTTCTTGGATTTGAACTTGCAACTCTGCGGTTGCTAGTCCGTGACTCTTCCAACCGGGCTACTACGGCCCGTTGTTCTTCTCGGTAGGTAGGTATCTTAAATAACTTCACGCTGGAACACCACAACTGGCTTTTGGCGAAGGCCCAGTACCAAACCTGAAAGGTAAGATCCGAGGACAATATCACGCAAATTTTAACACTGATACGATGACATCGATTCAACTTTAACCAGCCTCCACAAACTGGTTTTTGGTTGGACCGACTTCCAAACTTGCAACCCTCCTGTTGCTACTCCACGAATCCTGGCCAAATTTTAAAAGGTGATCAATTACACCATATTTGTTAAAGATTATCCATTTGCAAATGTTTCTCGAAGCCAACACCGACTGAACATTGACAGAATCGTTGCTGGTAAGCATGTAGGCATTTAATGTATGGTTTAGTGTGCTCTCCAACCTGTGCATCGAACCTATTAACACCCTGAGAGTGGTTTCAACAAAATTTCTCGTCCATCAAGATCTCGCGAATTTCATTATTGACGAGAAGATATTGCCGATTTTTCGATGATGACGATATCAGGTTCTGGTCAGTTTTCTTCTAACAACGCGATAACTCGTCCATCCACATCCGCTGATAGTTTTGCAGGTAACGAGATACCTCGTCGACAAAATAACGAGAACTGAACACTAAACCATTCTCAATCAGGCTACAACTGCGAAGGAAGGTATGTATTTTAATTAACGCCACACTGGAGCAACACAACTGGCCATTGGGAGAGGTCCAAGGACAAAGCCTCGTAATTTTGATCCATGGTCAGATCATTCGAACAGCACCGGAACTGGCACCCCATCCCACTCCATACGACCACACCTTTAACTACCACATTCTTCAAGCTACCCTTACCGTTTCTAAAATCTACCTCATCCCCCACTTGTAATTTAAGACCAGTATCATACCCCATACATTAATCAAACAGGGATTACTTCACCCTATGGTATTTTTAGATTAACATCACACTGGAGCAACACAACTGGCCATTGGGAGAGGTCCAAGGACAAAGCCTCGTAATTTTGATCCATGGTCAGATCATTAGAACAGCACCGGAACTGGCACCCCATCCCACTCCATACGACCACACCTTTAACTACCACATTCTTCAAGCTACCCTTACCGTTTCTAAAATCTACCTCATCCCCCACTTGTAATTTAAGACCAGTATCATACCCCATACATTAATCAAACAGGGATTACTTCACCCTATGGTATTTTTAGATTAACATCACACTGGAGCAACACAACTGGCCATTGGGAGAGGTCCAAGGACAAAGCCTCGTAATTTTGATCCATGGTCAGATCATTAGAACAGCACCGGAACTGGCACCCCATCCCACTCCATACGACCACACCTTTAACTACCACATTCTTCAAGCTACCCTTACCGTTTCTAAAATCTACCTCATCCCCCACTTGTAATTTAAGACCAGTATCATACCCCATACATTAATCAAACAGGGATTACTTCACCCTATGGTATTTTTAGATTAACATCACACTGGAGCAACACAACTGGCCATTGGGAGAGGTCCAAGGACAAAGCCTCGTAATTTTGATCCATGGTCAGATCATTAGAACAGCACCGGAACTGGCACCCCATCCCACTCCATACGACCACACCTTTAACTACCACATTCTTCAAGCTACCCTTACCGTTTCTAAAATCTACCTCATCCCCCACTTGTAATTTAAGACCAGTATCATACCCCATACATTAATCAAACAGGGATTACTTCACCCTATGGTATTTTTAGATTAACATCACACTGGAGCAACACAACTGGCCATTGGGAGAGGTCCAAGGACAAAGCCTCGTAATTTTGATCCATGGTCAGATCATTCGAACAGCACCGGAACTGGCACCCCATCCCACTCCATACGACCACACCTTTAACTACCACATTCTTCAAGCTACCCTTACCGTTTCTAAAATCTACCTCATCCCCCACTTGTAATTTAAGACCAGTATCATACCCCATACATTAATCAAACAGGGATTACTTCACCCTATGGTATTTTTAGATTAACATCACACTGGAGCAACACAACTGGCCATTGGGAGAGGTCCAAGGACAAAGCCTCGTAATTTTGATCCATGGTCAGATCATTAGAACAGCACCGGAACTGGCACCCCATCCCACTCCATACGACCACACCTTTAACTACCACATTCTTCAAGCTACCCTTACCGTTTCTAAATTCTACCTCATCCCCCACTTGTAATTTAAGACCCGTATCACACCCCATACATTAATCAAACAGGGATTACTTCACCCTATGGTATTTTTAGATTAACGTCACACTGGAGCAACACAACGGGCAATTGATGGTTCTGGATCAACCCCCGAAGGGAAAGACCCGAGGACAACACCACGTAATTTTCAATCACGGTCAGATGACGAGGTGTCCACCTGCGCTGGCACCCCACTCTCCAGACTTCCACGCCAACGTGAGGATATTTGAGGCTACGACAGATTAAACAAGCACCAACCCCTTTTTACACGACGGTCTGTGATTGGATTCGAACTCGCATCCCTTCGGTTGCTAATCCATTACTCTTCCAACCAGGCTGGCCCTTCGACTGTGAAGAGAATGTATGCTGGAAAATGTGACTGCTGCGATCAGCTGTTGAAACTACCGGACGACATATGAGCCTGGAGGATTATCCCTAGGCTTGAATGTCTGAATTATCTGCAAATGGAATGATAATGGGGATCACTGTATGGAAACAAACGGTTTATCAAATGCTACACGAGATCAGGCTATATACAAAGCGGCAAGCTGTATGCCATTAATTTAATGACTCCTGTAGACTCGTAGAACAGTGTAAACTAAGCACCTTGCATGGACCCTGAAGCAATGATACAGCGTTCTTGTTTACTCGTCATCTGACCGTGGTTCGAATTTACATGGTTTGCCCTAGTATCGTTCCCGTTGGGATTAATCCCAGATCGAAGTCAATAGCCCATTATGTTGCTCCAGTACGACGCTAATTTATACACCTACCTACCAAAATTACGAGGCGTTGTTCTGGGATCTTTCACTTCGGTATTGATCCCGGATCCACGCCAAAAGCATTTTGTATTACTCCACTGCGACGATAATTATTTACCTACCTTATTAACTGATGAAGTGGTAGGTATTTTAAATAAAGTCGCAGTGCAGCAACACGACTCTCCGGAATGGGAGAGATCCGAGGAGCACACCACGTAATATTGAACCACGGTCAGATGACGAGGTCACTAATGAGCTAGCAGCCCACTCTCCAAACTTCCACACCATGCCAATGTGAGGACATTCGAGTCCATGGCAGATTTAACCAGCCTCCGTTCTACACGGCGGTCTATGGCTCGTAGCTTTTGCTTGATGCAAAGAATTGCTCAAAATTAAGTTTAGAAATTCTCAGGTACACTTTATGAGTAAATCTTCTATTCCTCTAATCTAGCTTTTAAACACTCAAATGCGTGTACAGGCGCCTCAATTCCATGATAGTACTTTACGCAAGTCGAACTTGATTGGCTAATCGGATCACATGACCTAGATACGTATGTCATCAAGGTTTATAGTTGTTGGCGATTTATCTCTTCCTTTCTGCTTTCTTCTTTTCTTTTCAGATCCATGGCTATGGGTGGGTAGAGGTGGAAGCCGAAAATTGTATCCTTTTATTATATAAGTTAATAATTATATAAGTTAGTGTTTTATGTATGCTTTTTGTTACATCAGAATGGTCCTAAGCCAGCGGTGGATACGACACCATCATCCTAAAGCAAAGGGGACGGCAGAGGGGCGGAAAAATATCAGCTGGTAGTGAGTTCAGGAGTGGTTCTTAGATTATTTATGTAAAATGAACGGAAGCTTGGAAAAATATGAAAAGGGTATTAAAAATTAGGAAAAGTAAATTAGAATAAAAAGGAATTAAATTGGAATTTTTTTCAAATAATTTGGAGGATCTAAAAATTTTTCCGCCAGCTGGGTTCGAACTCGGGAAGTCATCCTCCGCTGCCGACGCTAATCTGAAGGTGGGTGCCTTTAGCCATTAGACCACGTTGCTTCACGAAAAGAAGCTCTTTAAAGTATAAGTACTCTTAATATAAGTTGGCAAGAAATACTACTAACAACAATCATACAACATATATATGAGGAGCAAATCAGAGTCAACTTGTCGGACACTTACGCTGTACGCTGAGGCGCTAGTGTATGTATTGTATTTCTACGAAACACCGCGCATATTCAAAATCAAATGGTTACTGCAACAATCAGATTGGCGAGATATCCAAGTGAAGCCAAGCCCGTGAAACTAGCCAATCAAGTTGGACTTGCGTAAAGTACTATCATGGGATTGAGCCGCTTCTAATGCGTGTTCGTAATTCTCAGCAGAGGCGGTAAAGGAATCTACAATATCTCTGACACGCTATTCTTCTACAGTGGACTAAGACAAATGTTGTAATTTATCCTTTGGTTCGATGTCCAAATCTGCAGAAACTGACCCCACAAACCAAGCTATATTCGTAACATCAACATTGAAATTTAAAAGCTCAATTTTATGGGGGGGGGGTGATATTTTTAATTCACACTCGAGCAACACAACTAGGTTTTGGGTTTGGGATCAACCCCCGAAGCGAAAGGATTCGAGAACAACACATAATTTAGAACCACGGTCAGAGGAGGGAATCAATTTTAGGAAGTTTGAACTTTCCTTTCGGTACCTATTCACTAAGCACGCTCTAATAATCGTCATTAGTACTTTTAGCATCGTCATTAATAGTTTTCTTAACTTTTAGTCTTAAGTCGCCGTGTATTTCCTTATACTCTTTAAAAACCTTCGCAAATCTGATTAAATCTTTCTCGAAAACACTTATCATCAAAATTACGTGTTGTTGTTCTCGGACATTTTCTCCCTTGGGGATTGATACCCGACCTTGCCACTAGCCCATTGTGTTGCTCCAGTGCGACGTTAGTTAAAATACCTACCTAGCTCTTGATTTAAGATCGGCCAATTTTCGTCTAAACAGAGCCCTTAAAATTTCGATTTCATCAGTATCTCATGTTTTCTCCAAAACCAACATTCATCTAACGCATTAGTGGTTCTTGTAAAACCGCTTAGAAGAACGAATCTTCTTTACTCTCCATCATAAAAATAAAATAAATTAATTAACTTCTTCAATAAATAAAATAACTTCAATAAGAAATTCCGAGTCCTGTCATGGACGCCATTTTATATAGCAGATTGTCGACGTTAAGAAACTCTTAATTTGCTTCGTATCCTTGGAATTTGTTCCCAGTAGCTACTTGGGCCCCGATAGCCCGTTTCGAAGAGTAACGGATTAACAACCAGAGGATTACGAGTTCGAATCCAACCAAAGATCGCCGTGTACAAATAAGGCTGGTGCACGTTAAATCTGTCGTGATCTAAAATGTCCTCACGTTGGCGTGGTGTGGAAGTTTGGAGTGGTCTGACAGCTCAGATGTTTCTTCGCCATTGATGCTTTGGAAATATTCTCTTGGTCCTTTCTTTACGATAGAATCATTTAGAACAATCATACCGATCCTTTCCTTGGAACATTGTCCTTTGGAACGATTATATTGCCTCATTTTGCAGAATAGAGTCCTTAAAGAAAATTTCTATTACTCATTTCCTTAGAATGGAATAGATTAGAAAAATTTTATAGTTCACGAAGGTCAAAATTAGTTAGAAGACATAAAGAGAAGAGTGCAGTTTTGAGACGGAATTACGCTTGTGAAATCATCAGAGGGTTACGATTCACTAGAAAGGCGAAGAGTGAGTGATAACTTTTAGATTAAAATTAAATAAGATAGGTAGACGGGTTGTGTAGTACTGGTTTTTAATTTGTTTTTTTTTATTTAAAAAACACACATGGTTTCGTCGAGGTAGCTATTCTCTGGGACAATACTTCCACCATCATTGAGATGGAAAAAAAATGCCTGTTTCCTCTTCATGCAAATGGAGTTGTCTATTGTTACTTATTTTATTATGATCATGATGATGTGTTGTTTTTAGAAAGTTAGGAGAGTGGGGTGCCAACTCAGGTGTGACCTCGTCATCTGACCGTGGTCTAAATTTACGTGGTGTTGTCCTTAGATCTTTCCATTGGCGGATGATCGCGGACCCTTGTCAATAGAATCCTTGGGATAAGGATCTATAGCTCCTATCCTTAGAATAGACACATTTGAAATGATTTTCTTTGTCCTTTACTAAGAAAATAATATACTGGAAGTTAGAATCTACTATACTATTAGCCCATTCTATAGAATTTTAAATATTTAGTCTCATTCTATAGAATACAATCTTTTGTTTTTAAAAAAAACTATTGTTTATTTATATTTGGATAACAAAATCCATTCGATCCATTCTTTTGACCCGTTCTGTAGAACAGTCATTTAGAATGGATCTATTGCTCATCTCTTAGAATAGAATCCATTGGAAAAAATCAAAACTAGTTAGAAGCTATGCGAGGAAGATCCCAGTCTGCAAAGAGGAATTACTCTTGTAAACCCTCAGAGGGTTAAGATTAACTACAAAACCCGGAGAGCGATTGATAAATTTTAGATTAAAATTTAATAAGGTAGGTAGACGAAGGGGTAACAAAATATAGTTTACTCATAATTAAACATTTTCTCCAACCCCAAACCTCTCCACACGAGGAGGAAAATTTTTATTTACACGATTGCATCTCTAACTTAATCGAAGCCAGCGCATTCCCGATGTGTGGTTAACGACAAAGTTCCGCTCTAATATCGAAAGAAAGCAGATGAATGGAACTCGCGGTTTGATTACTTCAGCGAAACAGCGGAGGAGTATTAAAAAAGCCCACCTTCGGCGATTTACGAAACCGACACAATTTATTGCATCACTTCCCTCGTGGACCGACGAATGCAGAAGAATGTCTTTCCACTAACGAATAATAAAAGAGCAAAAAATCGAATCGTCTCGAAAACACGGAAAATATGGACTTGTTTCGGGTCTCTGGAGCATGTCACTTTTTAAATTTCTCCAAAGGTGAATTATAATTCATACGTTCAAGAGGTTGAATAGTGTGCAAGATTTCATCGTGCCTGTGTATTGATGTTAGCTATCGATCTGTTAAAAGAGTATACCTAGAATATTTATGAACCATATAGCTATTTTTACCCAGAGAAGTAGAGTTTTTCTAAACTGCACTTAATCCACTGAGATCACACAATTCTCGAGGTTGTATAGTATAGTTTTTACACTACAGCCAACTGAATGACTAAATAACCGCATTTACTGGTTGCAAAGAATCCAGGGATTGTTTCAACCCATAGAAAGATTATATTGTTTGCCATTTCTTTCCTTGATTGTATGATTTAGTTTTTATGACGCAAGGTCCAGACATGGACAAGCTGGGCCAAACGCCAGGTTTCTTTCCTTGGAACAGAATCATTTGAAACGATTTTATTGGTCCTTACCACGGAAGGAAATAATTTGTAATGATTCTGTTGGTCCTTTGCATAGAATAGAATCCATAGGAACGCTTCTTTTGTCTCTTTATATAAAATAGAATCCTTGGAACATGCTCTATAGGCTCCTGTCCGTAGCATATACACATTTCGAACGATTCTTTTTTGTCCTTTACTTGGAATAGAATTCACTGGAGAACTCTATTGGCCCATTTCTTATAATAAAACTTTTTTAGATTATATTGGTTCATTCTATAGAATAAAATCTTTTAATAGATTCTATTGCTTCTTTCCTTGGAAAAAATCCATTGGAAAGATTCTTTTGGCTATTAGAATATAATGCTTTGGAAAAATTCGATAAGACACGAAGGTCAAAACTAGTTAGAAGCCAAGCAGGGAAGACCTATGGTTTTGTTTCAGATCTCTAGAGCATGTGACTTTTTTAATTTTTCAATGAGCTATTTTATATCTCTAGAACCTCTGAAAGATTCCACTGTTATTTTCCATAGATTAGAATTTTTTGGTAACATTCTATTACTCATTTACTTGGATTATAAACAGTTGGAAATATTTTATTGCCTCTTTTCTTAAAACCCAATCCTATAGAAAGATTTTTTTTTGCTCATTTCCTAAGAATAGAATCTTTTTAGAAATATTCCATTGTTCAAAAAGGTCAAAATTAGTTTAGAATACATGCAGGAATGGCAGCAGGTTGCATGGTGGAATTATGCGTGTGAACCCCCTGGTAATTAACCCATGACTCTAAAGAGGACATATATATCCTCATATATGATGCATCGAGATCGATATCTTGTAAATAGCAGCACTTGTAAATAATATGAAATAAAGCAGTTCTCCTTTGTATCTATTTTCGAAAAGTATCACTTCAGGGTAAATGTATATAGTCTATTCAACATATCAGTAATTCTTTCCCAATAGAGCCAAGTGCAATATAAATTTCATTAGACATCGTAACCGAAGAACTTACATTTCAATTCAAATTTGAGTTGAAGTCCAAACCGACAGTTTGAAGCAAAAATTCATAAAATACTTCTTTTATTAAAATTCCTGGCAGAGGACTAAAAAGGAAGAGGAATTTCCCCCAATAATAGATCTTATTTCTTGTTTTGAAAGCTGGGTGAAAAGTTGACAGCAGTGTAATGCATGGCGGGAGCTAGCTGTTATATTCCACTTGAGTGGAATTTTTCCCGGAATGCAGAGGAAAGTCATTAAATTGCACTTCAGTTTTCCCATTTCTGTACAGCAGAGCGGCCAGAATTACATTGCCGGTGAGATTATTTGCACAAATTGATGGTTAGCGCTGAATGGAGCAATAAAAAAGACTGAGTTGTGTGTTTTTTAGGAAATTAGAACACAAAGTTTTGTTGGGTACGAAACTATGCAGCAGTGAAATTAATTACTTGCATAGCAAATCATAAGAGCTGAGTATAGCCCTCAGAGTTCGACAAGAGGTTTCGATGAGATATCTCGTCCATCATGATTTTTCTATCGATTGTTTTATGATGATATTAAGATCTGGTCAGTTTTCTTCTACTGACAAGGTATCTCATCCGTCAAGATCTTTTCGGTTTTGTTAGCGATGAGATGCACTGTCGAAATAAACACCTTGAGGGTTAAGAGGCATAGAACATTTCAATATTCAACGAAATCGGGTTTTCAATTTCGATGAATTTAGAAAAATCTGAAGAAATGGAAAGTAATTGAGGGTAAAAAAGAAACCCATACACACACACAAACTCTTATTCATCATTTTTCGACAACCTATTTCGGTTTAAACCCTGTCATCTTAACTCGAGTTTTCTAAGACTGTAAATTTTCCACCCTTCACTCCAGAACTCTTACGACCGTATTCACAAGTCCGAGTTAACCCCCGGATCAACGATAAAACCGTATTCACAATGCCTGATCCAAGGTTTAAACCGCTGTTTCGATGTTACATTTTGATCCTCCGAAATTAGCTTGTTAACTCTCGGTTGAGTGTTACGCATGCGTAGCACTAATTTTTTACGAAAGAAGCCAACAAAACAAAATGGACGACACACTTCATTTTGTGCTAAATTACAGTATTATTGCGATGACGCGCATTCAACTGATCTTTATATGAATCTGAACAAGAACGTGATTACATTTTCTATAAAATAGATATGCCCACGTGTGTTCTGGTTCGAGCTATATTCTGGTTCGCCAGAATAGAACACAATGAGAGAGAGAGAGAGCGAACGTTAGTATTGGGTGAGCAACACATACCGGTTTCTCAAGGTTAGAACAATATATAGTTTATTGATATTAAACATTAATCTAGTCACAAGTTAGCTGGAGACAAAAGAGCGGATAAACCGCGGCGCCTCGCGTCAGAAAAGAAATTGTTTACTTACTTTTTTTTCTCTGCAAACGTTATTCAACAGAGAATATGACCATGATAGATGCAAATTCAACGTGAAAAAAAATGAAAGAAAATTGACAATGCAAGTGTGTTACTTCACTTTACACCAACAGACACCCATACAGACAAATACAAAGATCATCGGATTGCATTCATGCGTCAAGACATTGTGTACAATTCTTTCTTGCAACAAAATGTAGGTTTCCATAAAACTCCAATTTGAAATTAAATACCTTTGCATTTCTTTTTCCAAACGCAAATTAAAATGCCGCGTATGAGCTCTATTAAAATCACAATTGGGAATCAATTCTGAGGTGAAGTACGTGCTTTATCAGTATGAATGTAGATTTGGGCTTCGTCACAAATATAAATAATATCACGTGATCGTGAGGAGACGAAAGTAACCAATCACAGCGAGCTTATTTTAATCCGTGGATCACTTAACCCGCCATTTGAGAGTGTTCGATTCTTGATGATCCGCGATTTAACTCTGATCCTCGGGTTAACTCAAGACTCGTGAATATGGCCGTTGAAATTTAGACCTTCGTGTTTGATCCCCAACCGTCGCTAATAGATCATTGTGTTACTCTAGTGCGACGTAAATTAAAATACCTACCTACCGTAGCTCCAAAAAATTTTGGTAGGTAGATATTTTGATTAACGTCGTAATGCAGCAACACAACGGGCTGATTTCAACGGTCCGGGATTAATATCAAAGGGAAGGATCCGAGAACAACACATAATTTTGAACCACGGTCAGATGAAGTTCCCGGAACATTAAACATTTGAGAGCAGTGGTAGTATTTTTAATTTACGACGCACTGAAGCAGCACAACAGACTATTGCGACGGTCCGGGATCAAACATTAAGAGACCACAGAAAATTTAACATGCACCTGCCCCTTTTGTACACGACGCTCTATGGTTGGATTCAAACTCGCAACCCACCAGTTGCTATTCCGTTACTCTTCCATCCGGGAGGGATCGGATCTTTCCCTTAGGGGTTTGATCCCGGACAATCGTCAATAGCCCGTTGTGTCGCTCTAGTACGGCGTTAATTAAAATTACCAAGTACTCTCGCATTGTAGAGATCGGGGTTATCTTAAAATGTTGTGTAAAGCAATTTTGGCAACATTTGGTGTTGGATCTAATTAGTGTTGACCAATCAACTTTCATTTATCAAGTCGGAATTCGTTTTTCGGAAATCTTGTCGGCGAATCTCTAAAATTGTAAAAGAAAAACAAACCAAATCACGTGACGTTTAGAATCTGTACAGGAAGTACGTATCGACACAGAACACTATCGCCACCTACATTCAGCTTCACAAAACACATGCAACTTATATTTTCAAATGTTTCTTTTATTTTAGAAAATTAGTTTAATGCATTTATTTTAAAGAAGTTCATGAACGAATATATTTTCAGATTGTGTTTTCTTTCAATTATTCGTTCTTAAAAAGTTATTTTCCTTTAATCTTATAAGGAGAAAAGAAACTAAATGGTAATTTCTATTTCCTATCACAAAACAAAATCTCCCATAGAAATGATAAAAATATCTCAATCTAGTGTGCAAATTGTGTGATTATTCCTGTCAGAATTACTTTCAAAGTAATCACATAGTAAGATTTTCATTTTTTCACAGCATCTGAGAATTAATTACCATTTAAATAATTAAGCTAATTAATTTTTAAATAATTAAATAAGCAAATGCGTCTTAATTCATTAGACTCGTAAATAATTCATCTAAAAACCAGTTTAACGAAGACAATGATGTTAAAGTTTTTCAGGGGTTGCTAAAAGACATAATATAAACTAAATATCTTACTCATATCATGTACCAAACAATTATTTATTTTAAAGTAAGATATACTCTTTCAATTCTGTTGAATTTTTTAATTACTGAAACATCTTGTATTTCTTATCCATACCGTTTTCAATATTTATTTTAATTTTAAGAAGCTCAGGTGTTGCTTCGTCATCTGACCGTGGTTCAAAATTACGAGGTGTTGTCCTCGGATCTTTCCCTTCAGGGACTGATCCCGGACCGTCGTCAATAGCCCGTTGTGTTGCTCTAGTACGACGTTAACTAAAAATTACCTTACCTTAACTTTAATTTTAAGATTCGGTAAGTAAGTATTTTAATTAACGTTTCTACTGGAGCAACACACCGGGCTATTGACGACGGTCCGGGATCAATCCCCAAGGGAATGATCTGTGGTCAACACCACGTAATTTTCAACCATGATAAGATGACAAGACAACACTTGAGTTGGCACCCCACTCTCCAAACTTCCACACCACGCCAACGTGAGGACATTCGGCCGCGACGGATTTAAGGTGCACCAGCCACAATACGCTTACAAACATCCATGCACTGACCCGGATTCGAACCAGGAACCTTCCGATCTAGAGGCTAACACTTTAACCACCAGACCCAAATCCGAAGGGGAATACGAATACAATACTACTAATTCTAAACCACCAGTCAGATAACAAAGTCACACCTAAGCTCGAACTCCAGTCTCCAAACGTCCACAGACCTGTTACGTTAACCGAGGTAGGTAGATGAATATACGTCACGCAGAAACAACACAACGTGCTATTGGTCGTGATTTCGAGGACACCTCACAACCATAACCACCAAACCGGTTGAGATGAGAGATTTTTCGGTAATGGTAATGGTAATGGTAATTTTAGTTAACGTCGTACTAGAGCAACACAACGGGCTATTGACGACGGTCCGGGATCAGTCCCTTGAGGGAAAGATCCGAGGACAACACCTCGTAATTTTGAACCACGGTCAGATGACGAAGCAACACCTGAGCTGGCACCCCACTCTCCAAACTTCCACGCCAACCCAACGTGAGGACTTTCGGCCACGACAGATTTAAGGTGCACCAGCCGCCTCTACACCATACGCTTACAAACATCCATGCCCGTACCCGGATTCGAACCAGGAACCTTCCGATCTAGAGGCTAACACCTTAACCACTATACCGGTTGGTCGGCGAGATTTTTCGGTAAAGGATATGGTAATTTTTGGTAATTTTTAGTTAACGTCGTACTAGAGCAACACAACGGGCTATTGACGACGGTCCGGGATCAGTCCCTTTAGGGAAAGATCCGAGGACAACACCTCGTAATATTTCGGTAATGGTAATTGTAATGGTAATTTTAGTTAACGTCGTACTAGAGCAACACAACGGGCTCGTAATATTTTGGTAAAGGAAGGTAGCAACGAGAGGCTCCAACAGGTATTTTAATTAACGTCACCCCGGAACAAATAAACGGGCTATTGACGACGGTCCGTGATGAAGTCCGAAGGGAAAAATCCAAGAACATTAAGGTTCCTGGTTCGAATGCGGTACAACGCATGGATTTTTGTAGGCGTATGGTGTAGAGGGGGCTGGTGCACCTTAAATCTGTCGTGGCCGAAAGTCCTCACGTTGGGTTGGCGTGGAAGTTTGGAGAGTGGGGTGCCAGCTCAGGTGTTGCTTCGTCATCTGACCGTGGTTCAAAATTACGAGGTGTTGTCCTCGAATCTTTCCCTTAAGTGACTGATTCCGGACCGTCGTCAATAGCCCGTTGTGTTGCTCTAGTACGACGTTAACTAAAATTACCATTACCATTACCGGGACCGTCGTCAATAGCCCGTTGTGTTGCTCAAGTACGACGTTAATTAAAAAATTACCAATTACCAAGAACATTATCGCACAATTTTGAACCAAGGTCAGATGACGATCACATTCGAGAACACGACAGATTAACCACCAGCCCCCGTGCACACGACGGCCCACCACTGGGTTGATTCTCGAACGCGCAAGCCTGTTCCTAATCCGTTGCCCCTCTGCCGACCAACCGGTATGGTGGTTAAGGTGTTAGCCTCTAGATCGGAAGGTTCCTGGTTCGAATCCGGGTCCGGGCATGGATGTCTGTAAGCTTATGGTGTAGAGGCGGCTGGTGCACCTTAAATCTGTCGTGGCCGAAAGTACTCACGTTGGGTTGGCGTGGAAGTTTGGAGAGTGGGGTGCCAGTTCAGGTGTTGCTTCGTCATCTGACCGTGGTTCAAAATTACGAGGTGTTGTCCTCGGATCTTTCCCTTAAGGGACTGATCCCGGACCGTCGTCAATAGCCTGTTGTGTTGCTCTAGTACGACGTTAACTAAAATTACCATTACCGTTGCCCCTCTAACTCGGCACCAGCATTCCCCCGCGCGAAAGACATCAGTGCGATTCAGATCGATGCCAAAGCACTTAAATATGACAAACGCCCCGGTCTGCTCCGCACTCTGCACCAACACACCCCAAGCAGTTTAAAAAATATCTCACAACCGAATCCGAGATAACAGATCAGTTGTAACCAAGAACCTCAAAGCATGTAGAACAAACGAACATTACAGAGCGCGATCCATACCCCCTCCTCAGTTTTAAGAAGCTTTCGAACGACGGACATATTTCTCCCCGATATCTTTTCAGTATGTTACTGTCGTGCGGAAGAGTCAAGTTATAAAGTGAAAGATAACGACCTCATTTTCAGGATCTTCGGCCTTAAATCTCAGCTTGAAATGTAGCTTTTCAAGAGCAATAAGCTCCAAAATGCTCTTTTCACGACACTGCTGTTTCGCGTAGGTAGTCTCTTGGGACTTCGGTACACGTACCGCGCAAACTTAGTGCGGAGCGTTGAGTAGTACACGTGGACACAGAAACACTTCCTTTTATAATAGTAGAGATGAGCTATATGTCTCTGTACGCAGTGTCCTGATGAATCTATGGCATTTACAATAATGAAATTGGGCATACAGGTAGTCGGAATTTTTTGCGATTTTTGCGTAGCGCCGGAATTTTAAAATTTAATCTAGAATATTTCTTTATTAAATTATTAGTTTTTATCACCCTTTTAGTTCTTCTTTCCGGAATGTGACGTCATTGAAGAAAGAACAGATTTTGGATTTTCGACCGTTGACGTCACAAGCGTTTTTTGTCCTAATGCCTTTGGAAGCATGCCAAGTTTTCCGATTCGAGCGATTCGTTCTTATTTACGTTGTTAATAATAACCACTTCTAGGCCATCACGGCGTTGCCTATCTAATTCGTTTGCGAAGAAAACCAAATGGGAATACGTAGCAATCACTGGGGATTGGCAAGCGTCAGCGAACAGTGCTCACACCTGGCCCCACTAAAAGAACTATCACGCGCAACCCTGTGCTGGTCACGCAGTGGCTAATCCTAAATAGATGTCCGAGTTTTTTATTTCTGTGGTGTCCAGAGGGTGTGACGCGGTAGCACGGTTGGAAGAGCATCCCACTAGCAACCGGAAGGTTGTGTGTTCGAATCCCACCAAAGCCCGTCGTGTACAAAGGGTGCTTCAGATGTCCTCACATTGACCCCGCCTCTCCGAACCTCCATACCACGCCAATATCTGGTGTGACCTCGTTATTTGACCGTATTCATATTCACGCGGTGGGTCTTTCCCTTCGGGAGTTGATCCCGGACCATCAATAGCCCGTTGTGTTGCTCCAGTGTGACGTTAATCAAAAAATACCAGAGGGTGAAGTAATTCCCGTTTGATTAATGTATGGGGCATGATACTGGTCTTGAACTCCGAGTCGGTTTGGTTTGGTGGTTTTTATGGTTCAAGGGCAAGGTCTGGCCAAACGAACTCCGAGTCGGGGATGAGGTAGGATTTAGAAACGGTCATTACATTCCTGTTGAATGGTAATGGTAATGGTAATTTTTGTTAACGTCGTACTAGAGCAACACAACGGGCTATTGACGACGGTCCGGAATCAGTCCCTTGAGGGAAAGATTCGAGGACAACACCTCGTAATTTTGAACCACGGTCAGATGACGAAGCTACACCTGAGTTGGCACCCCACTCTCCAAACTTCCACGCCAACCCAACTTGAGGACTTTCGGCCACGACCGATTTAAGGTGCACCAGCCGCCTCTACACCATACGTTTACAAACATCCATGCCCGGACCCGGATTCGAACCAGGAACCTTCCGATCTAGAGGCTAACACCTTAACCACTATACCGGTTGGTCGGCACATTCCTGTTGAAAGCTGTATTCGAAATTCACCAGAATGACCGTGAATCGAAACTTCATTATCTCAATCGCTATATTTTTTGAATTGAATATTTTTTACTTTGACAGTGCACTGGAGCAACACACGATCGACGGATCAATCCCTATTCGAATAATTGGAGGACAATTCCCTGTAATTTTGATCCACGGTCAGATGACCTGATCAACACCTCTGGCATCTCATTCTCCAAACTGCCACGACAACGTGAGGACTTTAGAGGCCACGATAGATTTAACCTGTACCAGCCCTCATATGAAAGCTGAAGAAGCGATGAGCTAGGGTTTCTAAAACGGTATTATTGGAGTAAAAGTAATGATAATTAATTATCATCGCACCAGAGCAACACAATCTTCAATTGCCGACAGTCCGAGATCAATCCCCAAGGGAAAGATCCGAGAACAATACAACGTAATTTTGAACCACGGTCATATGACGAAGCAAACTACCTGACCTAGCACCACACTCTCCAAATTTCTACACCATTCCAACGTGAGGACATTGAAGATTTAACGTACACCACTTTGTAGACGGTTTGATTGGTATCAAACTCGTAGCCAGCCGGTTGCTAAACCATTACTCTTCTAACCTGGCTACCTGCTCCTTCTGTGCCCACATTGCTCATTTGCGCCTAATTCCTTTGTATTTTTCTAAGAACATACTGAGCATACCCGAATTTTAGTTACTTTATAGTTTGAGTTAATCTTTTAGTTTTTAGTTCCTACCCACATTTCCAATTCATCGGATGGTAGTAAAAACGAGTGCTACATTACCCTACAATAATGGACCGGACGGCAGCAAATTTGCACAAAATCCGACTACATATTTGGGGGTGTATGACCTGAGACCTATCATGTTGTTCCTGGTAAATTGAACGCCGACGCCTACATGAACATTTTGGATTATCATGTTCTTCCTACGCTCTGGCAATTTTATGGAATGGACGAATGTACTTCCAGAACGACAACTCTCCATGTCATGTTGCAACCTCTGTCAATCAGTGGTATCAAGATATGGATGTACAACGTCTTCCCTGGCCTGCTCAGAGTCCTGACCTGAACCACTACCTCCTAGATTATAAAGCCTTGTGACTGATACGCAAGCCTTATATGACGTCACCATCAAAAGGTATACGATTCTTGTCTTGTTTGAATTGAATGCTGAAGCCATCCGAGCGAGCACTTCATCAGTGGATTTGTTAAAAGTAGTTCGAATTATCGCTCGTACATTAGTTATTGTTATATTTCCGTATTATCGTTAGAACATTAATTGCTGTTACATTTTCGCATTATCGTTTGAACATTAGTTACTATAATATTTTCATGTAATTCCAAAAAAGATTGCCTGATAAGGCAGCCGTGTAAATATTTCTATGTATGGAGTCAGATAGAATAAAGTGTATTTTGTAGAGAACGATTGAAGGATATTATTCAAGGAGAATCTCGTAACAGGATTATCGTGATTAAATTTTACACTCGCAGTTGCTAAGAAAGGGAGAAAAAGGTATGTTGATTTCATTTTTAATATACTTTAAGTAATTAAAACCAATGAAATATTTGTTAGATTACGAAACTCTTTTCGAATCACCAAAGGCCCAAAAATATGTGATCATCCAGTTTTATTCTCCTTTGATTATGTGAATTATTCAGCAAGTTTAATAACATATCGTATTATAATTATGATCCGCGGTAGCTCAGTCAGTAGAGCGTCGGGCTCGCATCAGAAGGGTTGTGGGTTCTGTCCTCGGCGGAGCCTCCAATTCTGATGATTGCGAGATCGGCGCTTCGACCTGGCTAAAGACCGTCGTGTTCACAAATGGTGACTGGGGCACGTTAAATAGGTCGTGGTCACAATGTCCCCCATGTTCCCATTCCAAATAAATACCTCTGGGGGTACCTGATCAGGGGGTTATCGGCCTCTGATTGGGATCTAAATTACGATATATGTGAGTGAATGGATGTATGAAAGGGACCTTCCTGTGAAACGGATGTGTCATGTATGTCGAGCAAAGTCGGACTTCCTCCCAATAGGGCTCAATAACATGGAAGGCGCACCCCCCTCGCCTCTTGCCGTCTTCGACGGGCCTGGCACTCCTCTGGTCTGCCAGTGTAGGCATAAGAAACAACAACAACATTATAATGGTATCCAACAATTCACAAACATAACTTTATTGAACTAAGCCTAACGTGCTCTTCTGGTGAAATTAAAATCTGAACCCCCTACAAATATCTATCGAACAGCACTTTTCAGATTTTTTGGTTAATATTATTACTCGGTTATTGTTATCAAACTCTGGGAGTCGAAGTAATTACAATACGCTGTAAAATATACTGGTTTATAAAAGTGTTCATATGCGTTTATGAAGCCATATTGATTCCACATATTGAGGTCACAGATAATGACATGGATTCAGTTTCTGATAACATTCCTTTAATCACATATTTAGCTGGTTATTGTTGTCATGCAGCTGTAAAAAGGATTAAATGTGAAATTTGAATTTGCAATTTAGCTATTGAAAAACCACTAATTATTCATTCAGGCTTTCAGATTATCCATAATTGTGACAGAGGTGGATTAAAGTATCCAGCTGTGGATGCTGTAAATGTCATAATGCATACTTTTATTGTTTTGCAAAAATTAATTGAGAGAGAATTTGAGAGTGAATTTTTTAAAGTATCAAACCAACGCCTGTTTGTTTTGCGTGCTACTCAGGAAGTACTGATATCCAAGGAAATAAGTATTACACCATGCGAGCGGCATTCATCAACTAAAATTATGAAGTTGCTTTTGCGATCAGCTACAAATACACTTTTGAAAAACTATTGTAAGTCCAAAAATGACAAGATGATCAAATTACCAAATAAAAGAAAACTCGAAACATTAACACAGGATAAAAGTAAAATTGTGTTTAATCCAGGGTTGTACATTTTCAATTTTTTCTCCTGTTTTCCCTTTAAGGATGTCTAATGTAATTCACCCGAGTCTCTTCCTGGTTTTTTGATTGCTAGTCAACTTCTTCACTAAGACCTTCGGGCACATTCATTCCTATTATTTATGCATCTTCGGTTAGTTAGTCATTTCCCTTATATAATGTACCATCAAAATGTTTTAATAAAAGTTAGAATTTTGTTAGATTCCTTGTCTACAATAGCTTTCATATTTAAACTTCGGCATCTGTAAAAAAAATGAAAGCATCTTAATTTTTCTTTCTATTATGTACATATTTATATACGTTTTTGTATTTTCTTAACCAATAAATTGCTATTAAACCTTTTCAACAACTGTAATAGGCTTCAAAAGTCTAATTATAGAATTGCCTCGAATGTAAAGCATAAAAAATTTGGTGTATGCTTTGTATGTACATTTTGTGTATGTAAATTTGTGCTTTTTCAATATACCCAAATACTGAGTTTGTACATAACTAAAAGTAATTTTCGATGGAAATGGATATTTCTTGGAGTATTTTTCTTAGTTTTAATAACCTTTAACAAGTGCTGTGTTTGTCAGAACCCTTGAATTGTATACCCCGATACACACTGCTTTTTTTTATCAAACAAACTCATTTTCAAAAGTTTTCTGAATTTGCGATCGGAAGACTTTTGCCCTTCTGCTAGTGACGTCATAAAGTAGACAGAAGGCTTTATTATCTAGGAGATAGTACCTGAACCCCATAGAACATTTGTGGGACGATATAGATCCACGCTTACGGACTAGGGAACTGTGTCCGAAATCTACAGCTGAACTGGTGACATTTTTGCAGCAGGAATGGACATAATTACCCATAGCTGCGTATCAAAAAAACATTGTTGAAAATATGCCCAGAAGGGTTGCTAGTGTAATTGTAGCACGTGGGGACCATCCCCTATTAAAGCATGTATTTTTTCCCTTATACCATCACATCTTGCTGTCCGGTCCATTATTGTAGGGTAGTGTATTTATGTATGGGCTGTTTTTTTTAGGTTCAACTATAACTGACTGGATCGATTCATTGGAATATATAAAACTAACCAGTCCTCCCTCCAGACATAAAGAATTCGCGTCCTGTTTCCGCGTTTAAATATGAATTCGTTCACTTTCACCAAGTAAACGAGTTAATAAACAAGGAATTGGATAATTCAAAGCGTTAAATGAAGAGAACTCAAAAACGAAAAATGACTAGCGCATTGTTTTGTTTGTCTCGGCGTTTTTATTCCTTTGGGGAGGGAAAGTCTTTAGAAGAAAAAGTTTTGTTTCTGTATTTTCTATGCGCTCCTTTAACTATAGTAATTTTGAGCAAAAACTAATTTGCTGTTTTTCTGTTTTAGATAAAGATGCTTTTCAATTCCCTCGTAACTGTAAAATAGGTATACTGATGTCGGTTGTTCAACGCATAATTATACTACAAGATATCTCTGAGACTTAAGTATTTTATTCGATGCGATATCGCAGTAAAAAGAAATATCCCATAAACCTGCGACAGAGAAGGGAAAAATGTGTTGGAGGCTCTTTGTTAGGTTTACCTACAACTGTAAATCTGTGTATTAATGGGCCGTGGTAGACTGGTTGAAAGAGTAACGGACTCGCAACAGGAGGGTTGTGAGTTCGAATCCAACCAAAGACCGTCGTGTACAAAGGCACATTAAATCTGCCGTGGTCTCAAATGTCGTTGCGTTGGAATGGTTCGGAAGTTTAGAGAGTGGAGTGCTAGTTCTGGCTTGATCTCGTCATCTGACCGTGATTCAAAGTGACGTGGTGTTGTCCTCGAATCTTTCCCTTCAGGGTTGATTCCGGACCGTCGCCAATAGCTCATTGCTCCAGTGCGTTAATTAAAATACCTACCTGTGTATTAATACATTGATAATTCTATTTTTAAACAACTTATAATACGTTAATACGGTAAATTTTATAACGACCATCGATTTAATGACAAGCTAAGGAAAACGACCCGTTAATGAGGCACGAAAACCTCTCATATACACTACCCTACAATAGTGGACCAGATAGCAAGATATGATGGTAGAAGGGAAAGAAAACATGCTTTAATAGAGGAATGGGCCCCCACGTGCTGCAATTACTCTAGCAACCCTTCTGGGCACACTTTCAACAATTTTTGGATACACAGCTATGGGTATTTGTGTCCATTCCTGCTGCAAGAATGTCGCCAGCTCAGCTGTAGATTTCGGACGTGGTTCCCTGGTCCACAAATGTTCTATATGGTTTAGGTCGGGACTCTGATCAGGCCATGGAAGACGTTTTACACTCATATCATGATACCACTGCTGCAACATGACATGGAGCGTTTCGTTCTGGAAGTAACATTCGTCCATTCCATAAAATTGCCAGAGCGTAGGAAGAACTTGATTGCCCAAGATGTTCATGTAGGCGTCGGCGTTCAATTTAATAGAAACAACATACAAAGATCCCAGGCCATACCACGAAAAAAACTATTAAACAAGTAGTCGTATTTTATGTAAATCCGATGGCGTTCAGTCCGTTATTGTAGGGTAATGTAGATGCAACGCTATTTTATGATCCATATAACAACTGTAATTAATAATGTATAATCGCCGCATGACGACCACCGATTGAACGACAAGCTACGGTGTGACGATCCATTGAGTAGGCGCCGGAAGGCTGCGGTGCTTTTTTATGAGCCATAAACGACCAGAATTAATACTGCAAACTCGATGTGTAACGACCGTTGCATCAATGACACGGTACGATATAACGACCGATTGAGGAGGCCCCCGGATGTCTCCCATGGCTGAAATGTCATTTGTGATCCATATAACGACCCGAATAAATGCCGTGTACTCGCTGTATAACGACCATAGATTGAACGACAAGGTACGATACAACGAGCGATTGAAAAGGCCCTGACAACCCAATGCTATTTTGTTACTTTAATCAATAATTTTTATTAAGTTAGGTTGTAAATTAACGAGTAGAGAAAGATCCAACGACAACGTTTCGTAATTTTGAACCATGGTCAAATGGATTGGATTGGATGTGATTTTGTGGCCCTCTTGAGACATATTATGCCAAAATCAAGCCATGGTGAGATGAGTTCAAAACCTGAGCTGACACCACTCCCCCATACTTCTGCACCACACCAACGTGAGGACATTGAGGCCACCGTTTGACTTCACGTCCACCAATTCAACGACGGTCTTTGGTTGGACAGTTTCGAATTCGCAATCCTCCTGTTGCTAATCCGTTACTCATGGGCGTCATTGATTAGCGAGTTTTTTAAGCAACCGAGTGTATTTCTTCTTAAGGTTCACGGTCATTGCTGAAAACACTGGTGTAATGTGGAAGAGTTATAAGCTTCCTTAGCTTTGATATAACATTCATTGTTTCATGAGAGACTATTTTATGATATTAGAGACCTTAATCACCAATCAACCCTTGTATTAATCTTAACTAGACTTTTTTCAAAGCTTTTACCCATCTTGGTCTAGGGTTTCACAGGTATAATTTTACCTTGCACACACAGCTTCCTGTCTTCCCTGAGTGACTTTTAAACAGTTTAGACCTTCTTGACCATTTGAATATTTCCAAAGTATACTATTATATAAAGAAGAGCCAACAAAACATTTCCAAATAATTAAATTCTATGGAAAGTATTGTAAAGCTTCCTTTTTTAATGTAATTCAAAGGAAAAAAGCAATGAAGTCAACCCAAAGGTATCTATTCTAAAGAAATATGAGCAATGGGATCTTTTCAAGAGATTCTATTCTTAGGAAAACAGCAATAGAATCTTTCCAGAGGATTCTACTCCAAAGAGCGAAACAATATAATATTTCCAAAGGATTTTAATAGCTCGTTGTGTTTCTCCAGTGCGACGTTAATTAAATACCTTCTTACCAAAGGATTCTACTCCAAATAGCGAAAAAAAATATAATCGTTCCAAAGGATTTTACTTCAAGGAGCAAGCCAATATAATCTTTTCAATGGATTCTACTCTAAGGCAAGTACCAATAGAAACTTTCCAAAGGTTTCTGTTCTAAGGAAAGGTCTAAAATAATTTTGTAAACGATTCTATTCTGAGGAAAGGACCAGTAGAATATTTCTAACGATTGAAATAATCCGTCTTTATAATGTGTGCTGGTAATGTGGGTAAGTAGTTAATCAATGTCGTACTGAAGCAATACAAAGGGCTATTGGCGACGGTCAGAAATCAATCCCGAAAGGAATACTAAGGATCCCAAGGATAACGCCTCGTAATTTTGAACCGTGGTAAGAGGACGAAAACAATATCTGAACTAGCACCCCACTCTCCAAACTTCTATACTATACCAGCGTGTAAAGACATTTGAGACCATTGGTGTTGTGGAATGAAAGCAACACAACACTGTTCGGAAATTTGGTGAGGCTTATAGAGAATTAATATTCAATTACCCTTTTCATAGGGTCTTCATTTGGTTATCATCTTAACAATCATAAAATGCAGAACTTCCTTTCAATTTATCAATCTTCGATAAAAAATTACATTCCACTAGCTATTGTTGGGTCTGGTTCGCTGTTGAATTCATGCCGCACTGGAAAAGCTGTCTAACAACCGCAGTAAAAGCATCTAAAACCACAATCAATTACGAAAGGCTGAACTCCTCTCCTAATTGCTGTGATCTCTGAAATACCTCGTTTGTTACTCTCCTAAAACGAGAAGTGTTCAACGCAGCGGAAAGCGCCAAACCGTAGTATTCAAAGAATGCTATCAGAGGTGAAAACTTCCACACTGTTAACTTTGCATGATTAGAGATGACTAGAATACCGACGGAATCATCTCCGTAGCAAACGCGGGAGCCTTTTGCTAGTAAAAGCATAATCTGCTTCCCTTCAAGATTCCCCCGCATAGCTTACAGATAAAACTTCATAATCATTACCTGGAAGTGAGCTCCCAATCTTCCGCAAGTGAACTTCCTTTAAGGTCTTGATGCTTTCTTATCTGCGATTCTTGCGGACTGTTTGGCTTGAGCTGTTTTTATTGCTTGTCAATTGGAAGTGTAAAGTATCTGTCCAGATAAATCCTAGTGGAGCTGGGGTGTGCATTGCTAAAGAGTGTTCTAGTCCAAATTGTTTGACGAGGTAATCTCTGCTATCAACGGAATGCTTTTGTCTTGAGCTGTTTTTATTGCTTGTCATTAAGAATAAGGGTCTTCTTATTACATACTTTAACATGCGTGAGTGTGAATAGTTTCAATGCGTTTTTTCAATTCGGGATTTCGTTGAGTCAAATTCTATACAAATTCGATTGGAATTGTTTAGCTTGGGTTGTTTTTACTGCTTGTCATTTGGAAGTATGAGTGTACCTGTCTCATTTTTTTGGAATATGCATGCGTGTGAATCATTACAAGACGTTTGTTATCAAATTTGTGATTTTTTTACGAGTTAAATTCTGCGCAAATTAGAATGGCATTGTTTAGAGCTTGAGCAGTTTTTACTACTTGTGAATTGGAAATTGAATTATCATAGGAAGCTGCTTCTAAGTTAACAAACTGGCTCAGCCAGACTAAGTGAATATACTTCAATGGACTGGATTATGCCCAGTTGATACTTTATAGAGAATAATACAGAATTGGCTCCAAGAGTGCCATCTAACAAGATTTCGTAAAAAATGCAAATGGCAAAATGGGTTGCGAGCAGTTTATAATTCACCTTCCTAGTGGTTGTCACGCCGTAGTACCTCGTCATTAGCATAACTGACGAGCATATCTTTATGCCGATATATCTCGTAAATAGAAGAAAACTGACTAGATCTTTATGGACAAGATATCTTGTCAATAGAAGAAAACTGAACAGATCTTTATGGACAAGATATCTTGTCAATAGAAGAAAACTGAACAGATCTTTATGGACAAGATATCTCGTCAATAGAAGAAAACTGAACAGATCGACAAGATATCTTGTCAATAGAAGAAAACTGACCAGATCGACAAGATATCTTGTCAATAGAAGAAAACTGAACATATCTTTATGGACAAGATATCTTGTCAATAGAAGAAAACTGAACAGATATTTATGGACAAGATATCTTGTCAATAGAAGAAAACTGACCAGATCGACAAGATATCTTGTCAATAGAAGAAAACTGACCAGATCGACAAGATATCTTGTCAATAGAAGAAAACTGACCAAATCGACAAGATGTCAATAGAAGAAAACTGGCCAGATCGTGATCGAAAAAATGGCATTATCTTGATGACGCGATACCTCGTCATTAGTAGAATTAGCCATATCTTTGATGGACGAGATATACTGTCGAATCCATTTGGAGTGTAAAAACAACAGTTTTATTATAAGTTATATTATTGAAATATTAACCATTCTATCCTAAGGCCTTCAGGTAGGTTAGTATTTTAATTAACGTCTCACAGGACCTACGCAACGGGCTAATGGCGGCGATTAAACCCAAAAGGAAATATCCGAGTACTCCACCATGTTGTTTGGAACCACCAATCAGATGACGAGATCCACTCTCAAAACTTCCACACCGCGCTAACATGATGACATTTGAAGTCATGACAGATTTCACGTGCCTCCTTGGAACACTTCGGTTTTCGTATGGATTCGAGCTCGCAAATCCGTTACTTTTCCCACCAGGCCACCGTGGCCCCCTAGCCCTTGTAATTGCATTGAAAATATATTGGCTTTCCTCGGAATCCTGAAAGGGAAAATTTGTGTTTGCTAGGTTTGCACATTTCAGCACCCCTCACCACTGTGCGGCGGGAGGGACTCCTCCTCTCCTGTCCAGTTAATAATAATTTTCCACCTCCTACTGGTGGTTGTCTCGACGAGGTACCTCGTCATCAGCAAAACTGACCAGATCTTGATGGACAAAATAGCTCGTCATCAGAAGAAAGCTGACAGATTTTGATCTCAACATCATCAAACACTAAGCAATATCTTGATGACAAGATAACTCGTCACTAGAAACATTGGGCAGACCTACCTTGATAGACGAGATATCTCATCAAAACCACATGGAAGGTTGACATACTCAATTGATTGCGGGGAATTATTGAAGCTAAAATAGATGCTCTCTACTAAATAATGCTAAAAACTAAAATTTATTTTCTGAGCTTTGGATGAATATTGCAGTCATCATACCATATTCTAGTATTTTGAATCAATTAAATTTTATTCTAATTTTTTTATTTTCTTCAAATTCCAATTTTTTTTAAAATAAATTTTGCTTAATTTATTTTTATTAATAGAAATTATTTTTTACACTTTTTGATAAATTTTACAATTCATAAAAATCACATTTCATTCAAAATTGATTTCTTCAATTATTCTGATACTAGCCACTATTTGGCTAGCATGGCGTTGCCCGTGACATTTCTTTTAGTGGGGAAAGGTGTGACCCCTGCTCGCTAACCCCCGGTAATTGCTACAAATTCCAATTTGATTTGCTTCGCAAAAAAAAAAAAAAAAAAAATGGGAATTTGTAGTTGATTGAATAACAGCCATCATGGTGTTGCCCATAGTGTTGGTTTGCGGCAAACCAACACCACGGGCACAGCTCATTGTCAAATGTGGCCAAATTCGAATTGAGAAGATGTCACAATCTATTGAAAAAGTATAAATATTTAATAGAAAAAATATTTTTTAAAGAAAATCAAACGTATAAAGTATCTATCTGGTGTAAAAATTTCCGCAGATTTCAAATCCGTTGAAATTTTCAATCTTTAATGATCCCGATTTTACAAAAAAAGAACTAAACAATGCCAGTCAAAATATCTCCTGAGAAAATATAAAAGACGCCCATATTCGTACTCTCGCCAACCTCGATTGCTACGCATTCCCATTTAATTGCGAAGAGACGGAAGGTGAATAATGGCATGGTTCCAAAGGCTCATGTGAATAGTGACGATTGTAGAAGGTCATTCTGTAAAAGTTTCTGTTTAAAAATTATTTATTTAAAGAAAATCATATTTTTAGGTATCGATGTAATGTGAAGTTTTCCGCAGGTTTCAAATCCGTTGAAATTTTTATTCTATCTTTAACGATCTAGGAGATAGAAAAAAGAACTACACAAATCCAGTTAAAACTTTAGTTGTTTTTTCAGTCTGCTGACAAATCGTTCCTCCGCAAAATGAAAGGAAACGGAAAAAATAAATTTAGAATCTCCGATCTTTCATTCTGTTGCCATTCTGAGGTTAAACAATAAAATTAAATTCATTTTAAATGTTCTAGATTGAATTTTAAAATACAGCGCGATCCAAAAATTTAAAACAATTTGGACTACCTGTGTGCCTCATCCCATTACTGTAAGTGCCATAGATTCGTCAGGATACTGCGTACTGGAGAACAAAACAAACACTTCCTTTTATAATAGTAGAGATTATGAGCTGATAGCTGTAAAATAAGCTTCAAAGTGTATGTATAAGTCAGATATCACGAAAATCGATCACAATATCGATAATGTTGGCGAGCGTAAGCGAGCAGGCGGCTGAGCCCCCTAGTAATCTAAAATATTTTAAAATTTATTTATTGACATTTATTTATACCACTTTGAAGTCATCACGGCATTGCCTGTGGTGTTGGTTTGCATAGCAAACCAAATGGGAATGCGTAGCAATCATCGGGGGTTGACGAGCGTTAGTGAGTAGTGGTTTCACCTGTCCCCTCGAATAATTTATATAATACAGTGGATGCTTCTACCCTCAGGTCAGTTACTAGTTAAGAAATGAATATGTAGCTGCTTTTAAATGTTAAAATTCCAGAAAACTTTACTTTTCTTGAGTTTTTTTAATACTTTCTTAGTGAAAAGAATTGCAAAAATAAACCTATTCCTACTAGCAAATATTGATTAAGGGTCAAAACATCATGAACAGTATTAGAAAAATGTCCAACAGCAATTGTCGTTCTGAAGAAAGTACAATTTGAGTCAATCACTGTACAAAAAATATGCTCGTTAGCTAATTTATATCTAAATTAGATAATTGATGATTATTACCTTAATCTGTGGGGGCTTTTTTAGTAATGAAATGTATTGTATTAAGCAGAAAAAAAAACAGTGATCAATTGTAAAAGAATTGGATTTTTAAAGTCAAAAAAAAAATTTTTAATTCTAGTGTATACGTGCACCTTTTAAGAAAATTTTCCTACTGCTTTTAAGAATTCCTGCTACCAAAGCTACTTCGCAGGTTGTGGAAGTCATGAATACATTAACGCATAAAAACCCATAGATTAGTGGGAGTCCTTGCTTCATTTATCTCAAACAAACAGAGCTTCCTAAACGTAATCTGAAATCGATGATCCGCGAATTTTCAGTCGATGGAAGAAAAGAAATCACCCCGTTACACTTGCTAATGGAAGGCACTTCACAATTCATACGAGGAGATTAGATTCAATACTTTTACATCACGGAGAGTCTACAGACAGTAAACTTAAGTCCACATCAGCGGGGAAACAAAATATCGCTGTCCCAGAATCGATTCGTTCAGAAAACAAAAATTAAGAATGCCGTTCATGATTAATATTAATTGCAACAAGTGAGACTTATGGTTAATGAAAGTTGGATTAATGGTATAGAGAATATTTGTGTTACTTTTAAACGATGCCAGTCGGAATTTTATAATCACCAGCATTGCAGTCGAGTCGTTGTTCTAAAGGTAGGTATTTCATTAACATCCCATTGAAATAACACAACAGGCTATAGGCGACGGACCGGGATGAAACCCAAAAGGAACGATCCGAGGACACCCCGCAATTTTCAACAACGGTGAAATGACGAGGTCACACCTCTGAAGACTCCCCACTCTCCAAACTTCCACACTATGCCAACGTGAGAACATTTGAGGCGTAGATTTAACGGGCATCAGCTCCCTTTGAACACGGGCCGACCAACCGGTCTGGTGGTTAAAGTGTTAGCCTCTTGATCGGAAGGTTCCTGGTTCGAATCCGGGTCAACCTTCAGAGGCGGATGGTACACCTTAAATCTGCCGTGGCCGAAAGTCATCACGTTGGGTTCGTGTGAAAGTTTGGAGAGTGAGGTGCCAACTCATGTGTTGCCACGTCATCTAACCGTGGTTCAAAATGACGTGATGTTGACCTCGGATCATTATCCTTAGGGGATTGATCCCGAAACGGCATCAATACCCCGTTGTGCTGCTCTCGCACGACGTTAGTTAAAATTACCTTACCTTACCAATATAAATGGTAATGGTAATGGTAATTTTTAGTTAACGTCGTACAAGAGCAGCACAACGGGCTATTGACGACGGTCCGGGATCAGTCCCTTAAGGGAAAGATACGAGGACAACACCTCGTAATTTTGAACCACGGTCATATGACGAAGCAACACCTGAGCTGGCACCCCACTCTCCAAACTTCCACGCCAACCCAACGTGAGGACTTTCAGCCACTACAGATTTATGGTGCACCAACCACTTATACACCATACGCTTACAAACATGCATGCCCTGACCTGAATTCGAACTAGGAACCTTCCGACCTAGAGGCTAACACCTTAACCACCAGACCGGTTGGTCGGCATATGAAATGGGTAATGGTAATTATTAGTTAACCTAGTACTAGAGTAACACAACGGGCTAATGACGACGGTCCGGGATCAATCCCTTAAGAGAAAGATCCGATGATAACACCAGGTTATTTTGAACCACGATCAGATGACGAGGCAACATCTGAGCTGGTACCCCACTCTCCAAACTTCCACACCAACCCAACGTGAGGACTTTCGGCCCCTAAAGGCGCCGACCAACCGGTGTAGTGGTTAAGGTGTTAGCCTCTAGATCGGAAGGTTCCTGGTTCGAATCCGGGTCCGGGCATGGATGTTTGTAAACGTGTAGAGGCGGCTGGTGCACCTTAAATCTGTCGTGGCCGAAAGTCCTCACGTTGGGTTGGCGTGGAAGTTTGGAGAGTGGGGTGCCAGCTCAGGTGATGCTTCGTCATCTGACCGTGGTTCAAAATTACGAGGTGTTGTCCTCGAATCTTTCCCTTAAGGAACTGATTCCGGAACGTCGTCAATAGCCCGTTGTGTTGCTCTAGTACGACGTTAACTAAAATTACCAAAATTACCATTCGGCCCCTAAAGATTTAAGATGCACCAGCCCCTTCTACACCATACGATTACAAAGATCCATGCCCTGACCCGGATTCGAACCAGGAACCTTCCGATCTAGAGGCTAACACCTTAACCACCAGACCGGTTGGTCGGCATATAAAATGGGTAATGGTAATTATAAGTTAACCTAGTACTAGAGTAACACAACGGGCTATTGACGACGGTCCGGGATCAGTCCCTCGAGGGAAAGATCCGGGGACAACACCTCGTAATTTTGAACCACGGTCAGATGACGAAGCAACACCTGAGCTGGCACCTCACTCTCCAAACTTCAATCCCTTAAGAGAATAATTTGGTAATTTTGGTAATTTTTAGATAACGTCGTACTAGAGCAACACAACGGGCTATTGACGACGGTCCGGGATCAGTCCCTTAATGGATAGATCCGAGGACAACACCTCGTAATTTTGAACCACGGTCAGATGACGAAGCAACACCTGAGCTGGCACCCCACTCTCCAAACTTCCACGCCAACCCAACGTGAGGACTTTCGGCCACGACCGATTTAAGGTGCACCAGCCCCCTCTACACCATACGATTACGAACAACCATGCCCGGACCCGGATTCGAACCAGGAACCTTCCGATCTAGAGGCTAACACCTTAACCACTATACCGGTTGGTCGGTTGCATATAAAATGGGATATACACAGCTAAAACTATTTATAGTTATCGCCGTTGTGTATTTGACATTTGAAATGCTAAACAGGATCCTAAAGACCGCTATATTAATCGGTATTTTTGAATGGGCTCTCTTGTGCCTCGTATCGATGGGAGATCGTGGTCTTTGTGTCGTCACGTCATTAAGTCTGGTCGATGCGCCTTTCTGTCTAGCGTCTATTTATCGCTTTGTCTACGTCCTTCAGATGAGAAACCGATTAACGGATCCGTCAGCGTGAGGGCTATGGTAGCCCGATTGGCGGAGTAACGGATTAGCTATCGGAGGGTCTCGAGTTCGAATCCAACCAAACATTGTCGTGTTCAAAGGTTGGTTGTTTGATTTAGTTTTTGTGGCGTCCAGAAATGGATTGGATTGGATGCGATTTTATGGCATTGAGTCCTCTTGAGACTTATTATGCCAAACTCAAGATAAATAATCGAAAGGTCCAGAAATGGACAAGCTGTGTCAAACACCGACGTGTACAAAGGAGGGTGGTGCGTGTTAAATCTTAGACTTAGAGACTTATTATGCCAAACTCAAGATAAATAATCGAAAGGTCCAGAAATGGACAAGCTGTGTCAAACACCGACGTGTACAAAGGAGGGTGGTGCGTGTTAAATCTGACGTGGCCTCAAATGTCCTCACGTTGGCGTGATGTGAAAGTTTGGTGAGTGGGGTGCGAGCTCAGATGTGACCTCGTCATCTGAGTTGGGTTCGAAATTGCGTGGTAATGTCCTCGAATATTTCCCTTCGGGTTATATCCCGGTCCGTCTTCAGTAGCCCGTTGCATTGCTGTAGGGCGACGCTAACTAAAATACCTACCTACCTTGACAGAAAAACTTCTTGTATTTGTTGATATGCGAGTATTTTAAGGAAGATGGTCTCTGGTTGAACAGTTTGTTCCGTTACTCTCCGGTTAAGTTCCGGTTTGCTAATCCGTTACTCTTTAAATGAGCTACCGTGGCTTGTCATTGATTAAGGAAATTTTTTTAAGCAACTGAGTGTTTTTTCTCAAGAGCCCCTGTAGTCCGGTAGGAAGATTAGCGCAATCGGAGAGTTGGTAGTTCGAATCCATCGAAAGACCGTCGTGTACACGAGGACTGGACCAAGTTATGTCTGTCGCGACCGCAAATGTACTCATGTTGGCATTTTGTAGAATTTTGGAGAGCGGGGTGCCAGTTCAGTTGTTCACATCGGCATCTGATCATTGTTCAAAATTACGTTGTGTTAAGAGCCGCGGTAGCTCAGTCAGTAGAGCGTCGGGCTCGCATCAGACGGATTGTGGGTTCTGTCCTCGGCGGAGCCTGCAGTTCTGATGATTGCGAGATCGGCGCTTCGACCTGGCTAAAGACCGTCGTGTTCACTAATGGTGACTGGGGCACGTTAAATAGGTCGTGGTCACAAAGTCCCCCATGTTCCCATACCAAATCAATACCTCTGGGGGTACCTGATCAGGGGGTTATCGGCCTCTGATTGGCATCTAAATTACGATATGTGTGAGTGAGTGGATGTATGAAAGGGACCATCCTGTAAAACGGATGTGTCATGTATGTCGAGCAAAGTCGGACTTCCTCCCAATGGGGCTCAATTACATGGAAGGCGCACCCCTCTTGCCGTCTTCGACGGGCCTGGCACTCCTTCGGTCTGCCAGTGTAGGCATAAGAAACAACAACAAGAACGTTGTGTTATCCTCGTATCTTTTCTATGGGGATTGATTCCGGTCCGTTTCCAGTTGTTTTGCTCCAGTGCGACGTTCATTAATTTGTCATTCCCGTAGGAGTTAGATGACAAGATCTTTATGGTAGAAATGTGAAACAAAATAAGAATACCGTTTATGATAAATATCAAATTTAACATACGAGACTTTAATAGTGACGGAGGTTGTGTTAATGATAGCATTTTACCTTACCTTTTAACCCTCCTGGTGGTTCGGATGAGGTATCTAGTCATTAGCAAAACTGATCAGAGCTGGAAGGACAAGGTACCACGTCATTAGAAGAAAACGTACCAGATCTTGATCTCATCGTCATAAAAAAAAAGTAGTGCATGTCGAGATAACGACATCTCGTCTAAAGGTAAATTTGTCAGATCTCGATGGATGATAAATCTCTTCGAAACCACTTGGAGTTAAATTTAGGTAATGCCTTGAATAAAAGTAAAAGTGAGCAGTTTAGTCCGGTTGGTTGATTTGGGTTTTATGGCGCAAGTTCCAAAAATGGGAAAAGCTGCGCCATATGCAAGACATAACAGGAACCAACACATATTGATAATCATAATTGTATAATCAACAACAAAATGTAAAATTTATAAAGATGTGTTAACTATACTGATGAGATGGATCTTATGTAGTTTACCACTACATATGTAGATATCCAGTTCCATATGGTTTGATACCTTTATGAAAATTCCTAAATGTGAATCCAAGGTTACAATAAAGAGTTGGCAAAAGCAACACCGATGATCTGCATAAGGGGATATCCGGAACAGAAGGGTTACAAATCCTCTCTGAAAATTCGCAAATATGAATCCAATGTTACCATAAAGAGTTAGTTGGATTTGCAAAGCCAGCACCAATGATCGGCATATCAGGATATCCGGAACAAAAAGGTTATATATCCTCTGAAAATTCACAAATATGAATCCATGGTTGAAATAAAGAGTTCGTTTTGTTTCCAAAAGCAAAACAAGATACCACACGACGACATCTGGAACAATTCTGCTGTGTCTGTCGGACACACAGAGATCCATTCTGCATCAGCCTGAGAAAACGCACATCCAATGACGGGAATACATTTCTAAAATGATTAATTTCGTGGCGAATTATTCCGTTCCCATTTATGACCTTCCCTAGGTAATGTATGGGATGCCAGAAGCAAGGATTGCCTCCAATCAGGCGTCAAAGTGAAACGGTCATATCATTATAATCACTTCCTTGCCTTGAAAAGGAATTGTGATCTCGAGTTATATGCATATCAATGATTGCTGCCCCCTCCGATGCATTAAACTTGTGCAGTTTAGGGAATAAATATCTCGAATAGGATCCATCTCTAAGAAACACTGTGACAATTTCATACAGTGCATGGTAGAAGATAAGCGTGAATAGTTAACTTTCCAAGTGGTTGCCACGACGAGGTATCTCGTTATCATAGAAAACTGATCTGATACTGACGGACGAGATATCTCGTCAGTAGAACAAAACTGACCAGTTCTTGATCTCGTCATCATAAAAAAAAATCGGCAACGTCTTGATGACGAGATATCCCGTCATTAGTTAAATTGGTCAGGTAATTTGGTCATTTTTCATTAACGTTGTACTAGAGTAACAAAACTGGCTATTGACTACGGTCAGGATCCTTCCGCATAGTTTTACCTGGTCCATAAAATAGATACTGCCTCCAAATAGGTGTACCAGGCCCACCGACGTGTTGACAATATTTAATAAATAAATAGTTCTTCAAACTTAAGTTTAAAAAATAATTAATTGCAGTTTTCTGAAAAAACATGAGAGATTTCAGCTGAGAAAATGGGGCATTGTGCTAGAATAGCTATTAAAATGTAATAGAGGCGTAGAGTTATTTCTGAAATAGCTGTCGAATTTGCTCAAGTTGATTCGTATGTAGTCTTGTTTGTATTCTCTACCGGTAGCATATTTTAGCAATTTGCGTATAAATTCGCAACAACTCATATATTTTGGACCAATTATTCCAACACCTACCTACTAACAAACTTAAATATTATTTTGGGCTAATTATTCCAACTTCTTGAAATACAGAAGATGATTTAATTGCAGATGATCTGAAAAGCCATTAAGGTCACAAGAGCGTAATAAAGATGGAAGATTTAATCTCATTTGTGTCTTTGAAGATTCTGGAATAACACATCAGCCTGGGGCAATGATTTTTTTTTTATATTTGATGAAAGAGATTGTTTTTTCATCCTAAAAACAAACTGGTTAATTCCTTCGTTCTATTTCGGGGTGCTAAAATACCTGAGCCTGACACTAAAATCGTTACTCGTATCTTGCTTTTCTATCTTAGATTCTTTTTCATTGCTTACTGTATCTATTAAACTAAGGAGCATTTTGTATCTATATTTTGATCATAAAATCCTTCTTGTTTGGGAATTCTTGGATTATTTTTGCATTTTAGGTACGATTTGAAATATTCACATTTAAAGCTGTAGTTAAGTAATCTCTTAAAATTTGAAAATTTGATTTTTCGTTTTTTCAACGGTCCCACCTTTCTCCAGACCAAACAGTTCATCATTAGAACACTCTTCAGACTATGCATTTTTAATCATTAGCTCTTTCACTGAACATTATTCATCATTCAGGTATACTCTTTCTTCTGATCAAACATTACTTATCACTGTGAATACTCTTTCTTTCTTTCTTCGTACCCTAAATATACCAATAGTACTCTTTTTCCGGCCACACACTGCTCATAACTATAGTACCATCTTTCTTCAGACCAAGCATTGTGTGTTCTTCACTAATACAGTACTCTCAGACTTAAACATAGTTCATCAATAGTACTCTTTTTTCAGGCCAAACATTGCTCTTCACTATATTACCCTCTTTCTTCAGACCAACCATTTTTCATCACTATTACAGTACTTAGACTTCAAATCAAACATTGTTCGCATTAACTACTACACTCTTTCTTCAAAACAAACATTATTCATAACTCAGGTACAAACTTTTTTCTTGCCAAACTTTACTCACATTACGAATACTCTTCCTTCAGACTAAACATTTTCCCTCACTTCGGATACTCTTTTTTCAGACCAAACATTACTCATCAATGAGATAGACTTTCTTCAAATCAAACATTGTTCATCACAGAAACCATTTTGGCTCTTAAAAAATGTAAAGCTGAAAATGTGTTCAACTTGTTTCAAGTCTCTTTCTAATTAACAATCGTGTATCAAACAAAATTACCGTACAAAGTAACAAACCCAAACCGAGTTTCAACTCATGCTTTTTTAAACCTATCATAATGTACAGTGTACTGATTACCTTCTTTTTCTTGTGTCTTTATTTCATGATTATAAATGTTCGTATACATCACGCCTACCTACTTTATCACAGCGTTTACATCTTCGTGCCACGTCAAAAGTATGGATCTGACCGATAGTTCTTTCGAGAAAATCACCTTCAACCCTCTAAGCGTAATGAGATTACCAATTAGTGTAGTATCGCTTTTACACCACAGTAATACATAATGAATAAATAATCACACCTATTGGGTGAAGAAATCCATGGATTTTTTCAACCTTTACAAGGACCAGATTGGTCTTTTTTCCTCAGAATCATTTGGCTCATTTCCTTATAATATAAAAAATCCTTTGGAAAGATGCTATTACTCATTTCCTTATAATACAATTATTTTTAAATATTATGTTTCCTATTTCCTTATAATATAATTATTTTTAAATATTATATTTCTAACTTCCTTGTAATAGAATCCCCTCTGTAAAAATTCTATTCTTTGTATCTATCTTATCTCTTTCCTTAGTATAGAGTTCTCTTCAATGATTACATCGCTTCTTCCCTAGAAAACAAAACCTTTTAAAATATTTTATTGGTTTATTCCACACAATATAATTATTTTAAAAGACTCTATTGTTTACTTTCTTAGAACATTATCCTTTGGAAATATATATATATATATATATATATATATATATATATCCTAATGTTTTTTTCTTAGTTTAGAATCATTTGGCAAGATTGTATTGTTCCTTCCCTTAAAAAAGAATTATTTGGAAGTATTCGATTACTCCTTTCCTTAGAATCGAGGTCTTTGGAAGGATTGTATTGCTTCTTCCCATAGAGTAGAATCATTTGGAAAAATTTCATTAGTTCTAACCATAGATTAGAATAATTTGGAAATACCATAATTATCCTTTCACTTAGAGCAGGATGCTTTGGAAGGATTATATTGTTTATTTCCTTCGAAGGGAATCCTTTGGAAAGATTACACATTAATCGTTTACCTTCAAACAAAATTCAAAGGAAAGAATCTATTAGTTATTCCCTTTGATTCGAAACATTTGGAAAGATTCCTACCTATTTGGAAAATATGCTCTCGTTAGTAACGCTGATCATTTTGAGCATCCAATTATTCTTTCTTTGTTTGCCTGTCGAATTGATTGTTTCATCATCGGTCGAGCGGCACACTAGAAAGATACCATTTCTGTAATGATTTATCCCGAAGACAAAAAGCATCCTGTTCCAGGGCACTAAACGGATGGAGCTGTTTTGTGTCCGCTCCTGGAGACAAGGGTGAGATCATTAAGATTGATAGCGCTTAGGATTCGGGAGACATCCACCACATTGTAGTAGCTGATCGAGGTCGTAACTTCACTCTTGTCGAAGTCGCTGGTTGCCTTCCAATTACTCAGGGCCTCGTATTATCGCTTCGCTCCTGATTTTCGAAAGGGGCGTGATATTGGAATTTAAGAGCTCTGGCCAACATTGCGATAAGCCAAAGAAATGTTTGGTGATAGAACATTGAAAACAAAATAGTCAAGAGAATCGGAAGAATTTTTGATTGTTTGAATGAGTGCGTAATACTTAGAAAGTTTAACCCTCTATCCCTCCTAATCTCTCTATTTAATCCTCTCGATCCATCCTGACCTCTCTCCTTAACCCTCCAAGAGTGGTTTCGACGAGATATCTCGTCCATCAAGATCTCATCAATTTTTTTCATGGTGAGTTGTATCATCATAGTATTGTTGATATTTTTATGATGACGAGGTCGGGTCAATTTTCTTCTAATGACGAGATACATCGTCTATCAAGATCTGCTTATTGTTTTGCTAATGATGGTTTATATCGTCAAGATATCCTCCCGGAGAGGGTTAAGCATTACGAATTATTTTCTTTTATCTATGAAGGAATGGTTGTTTCATCAACCGGGCTACTATGGGGGCTCATTTGTAGTATAGAATCTGTTGGGAAGAATCTATATTGGTTCTTTCATTAGATTCTTTACTTTGGAAAGACTCTTGCTCCTTTCCTTGGAATATTATACCTTGTAAAGATACTAGTGGTCATTTTCTTAGAATAGAATACTTTGAAAATAATCTCTATTGCTTCTTTCTTTTAATTATTCCATTGCAAAGACAATTGCTCCTTTCTATAGAATATACTTTGAAAGTAAATTTCTATCTTTTTTCCTTATAACAGAATCCTTTGGAAATAATATATTTATTTTTCTTTAGTTTGTTTAATTTTTTGGAAAGATTTTTCTGCTCTTTTTTCTTAGAATATACTCCTTTTCAATTGTTCCTTTCCCTATAACTTTGACTACTTTCCAATTGTTCCGTTCCTTAGAATAGAATCCTTTGGAAATATTAAATTGTTTCTTTCTATAGATTCTTTTTCTTTGGAAAGACGCCTTTTCTATTGTCCATCTCTTTAGAACAGAATACCTTGGAAGTATATAATATCTCAATCCTTTCTTTAGAATACAATCCATTGAAACAAATCTACTGACCATTTCATTAGATTCATTTTCCATTGAAAAAACTTTATTGTTCCTTTCTTTAGATTAGAATGCTCTAAAAAAATCTATTGGGTATTTAGCTTTTTTTCCTTCAGAAATATTCTATTCTTCCTTTCTTTAGAAGAATTAGAACTTTGGAAGACATTATCACTATTTTCTTTAGAATAGAATCCTGTGGAAAGAATCTATTGGTTAATTCTTTTTATTGTTTTTCTTTGAAAAAGACTGTTGCTCCTTTCCTTAGAATATAAACATTTGGAAATGTTCTATTGATTCTTTTATAGATTTTTTTAGTTGGAAAAACTTATTTTCTATTGTTCATCTCTTTAGAAAAGCATATATACCTTGGAAGATATCGATCCTCTCCTGAGAATAGAATTGTTTGGATATAATCGTTTGGATACATTCTTCAGATCAAGAAAATCAAAATTTGTTAGTCGATACGCAGTTCTTTTCTGCTAATATGGAATTATGCATGTGTTTCACAGGGTTAGTGGAATTATGCGTGACACATTTATTATTCCTTCCCCTCAGTCTACTTTCTCTGAAAAACGTCCAAACTCCGGCATTGACTACTTTCAATCATTTGTCAAATGAATCATCAGACGTTCAATTTTACTCCTCAAAAAACTTCCTCAATTTTTAGAACAGACAAGAAAAACTCTATCGTGAAAGACAATTACCTTGGAGAAATTATCGATCCTTTTTCCTCACAATCCTTCCTTCCTCTTTAGAAAAATCTATTGTTTCTTTCTTTAGATTGTTTTCCTTTGGGTAAAACTCTTCTTTCTGCTTTGCTTAGAATATAATACATTGGAATAGATCATTGATCCTCTCTTTCATTAGAATAGAATCTTTTGTAATGAATCCATTGGTTCTTTTTTAAATTGTTTTCTTTTGGGAAAAGATTCTATAGCTCTTTTCTTTGGAATATGATAACCATGAAAAGTCATTATGGATTTTTTATATTGATTCTTCAAAAAGATTCTATTCTATTTTTCTTTGGAAAGACTATTTTTCTTTTCCTTAGAATCGAATCATTTGGAAATATTCTATAGGTTCTTTTCCTTTGTTCATCTCTTTAGAATAGAATATCTTACTAGAATATACAATCTTTTGGATAGATGCTACTGGTCAAGAAAGTCAAAATTGGTTAGACGTTATACAGTGTCTTCTCTCCAGGTTGTATTGTGGAATTACGCGTGTGTGAACCCCCTCGCAGAGTAGTACGTAATGGAATTATGCGTGACAATTTTATTATTTAATATTCTCTCCACTCTATTTTCGCTGAAAAACGTCCAGACTCCAGCATTTACTTTCAATCAATTTGTCAAGTGAATCAAACGTTCACTTTTTACTCCCTCAAGAATTTCCCAAATTTTTAGAACAAGCAAGTAAAACTCTATCATGAAAGCATTCCCATTTATTAAGTTAACTTACGAGTATTTTGACTGATTTTCCCCGAACCATCGCTATTTTTTACCTTAAATCCTCCAGTTTCTTTTGCCTGTTTTATTTATTGATCATAGGACAATCCGTTTTCCTGAAGGCTTTCGACTTCTCCGCTGGATTTTTATTTTTCACATTAAATTTTCAAGATGCAAGATAAAATCCTATTTTGTCTTCGTTATTTTTTAACTTTCTCTCTTACATTAATCAAGCTTTGCAGGTACACACAAGAAATTCAAGCGAGGAAATTTTTTGTAGAGTCTTGCCGCGGCGTAGATGGAATGGGATTTTCCAGCTCTTTCGCCATCCCTAATAAACCCATTATCAAACTAGCAACATGATATAATTTCTGTTATTTTCGGAGTCTTAGAAACACTGAAATCTTATTCCTCATTTAAAAAATTACCCGAGTAGATAGTATATTGTATTTCTAAATTAGGTAAATATGAATAAAAAGTTTGTGTTTTCATGCATAAAAACAAATGCTTCTCGTGGTAGTGAAAAAATTGACAAGCTTGTCTGTGGTATATAACTCATTTTTCCATCATATAACATTCTATTTTTTGCTTGTCTTTACCATATTGTGTTTGGCGCAACTTGGTCAAGTATGGCCCTTGTGCCATAAAATCCCAAACCAACCAATGCATAACGTTATAGTAGTACTTAAGAGTAAAGTGAACCTTCATGGTGTTGTCTCAGTGAGGCATGTCTTCATTAGCAAGGCTGGCCATATCAGGATGAACGAAATATATCGTCATTAGAAGAAAACTAGCTAGATCTTGATTTCGGCATTATCCAAAAATAGGCAATACCGTTATGACAAATTGTCAAGTATTAACAAAATCGTAAAATCTTGATGGACGAGATATTTCGTCGAAATCACTTGAAGGATTAGAAAGGTTTTTATCCTATTCCCGTCTCTTATTGGCCATCAGTCGACGAGTAGTGCAATAAATGTTTGTAGTGATAAAATACGTTTTAAAATCGTGTCTACAGTACTTTCAACTGTACTGTCAAGAATCTCCTTTTCTGCGAATAGAATCGTTTGGAAGGATTTTGTTGCCACTTCCTTTAGAAAAGAATTCTTTGGAATGATTTCTTTAGAAAAGAATCCTTTGGAAGGATTCTATTAGTACTTCATTTAGATTAAATTCTTTGGAATGATTCTATTTGTACTTTGTTTAGAAAAAATTCTTTGGAAAGATAATATTGGTAAAGAAGGTTAAATTGAGAAAAGTCAGGCAGAGAAAACTGTAGGTTATAAAGTGGAAATATGCAAACCCCTCAAAAGGTTAAAGAAATACACTACCCTACAATAATGGACGGATCATGGTGGAACCAAGACCTTATGAGGCAGAGGAAGACAGTAAGAAAACTTTTCAGGAAAGCAAAGAAATCTGGCAAGTGGGAAGAATACAAGTGCCTACTTTCAGAATACAACAAAGCTTTTCGAATGGCCAAAAGGAATTCATGGAGGAAGTTCTGTGATTCGGTTGAAAGTACCGCTGAAGGCGCTAGACTCCACAAAATTCTTAAAAGAGATGCACCAATATTGGTGGGGACCCTTAAGAATAATTCCGGTGGCTATACCAAAACTGGCAGAGAAGTTATAGAGACTCTGGTCGAGACACATTTTCCAAACTCCAACTTGGTACCTAATGAGTTAGACCCTTCTCCCCTGGGATATCCAATAAGGGTGAGAAGGGAAAACTGGATAGTTGCCAAGAAAATTTTTACTGTTAAACAAGTATTATGGGCTATCAACTCATTTGAACCATATAAAACTCCAGGATCAGATGGGATAATACCGATTACGCTTCAGAAATCGGCCGATCTCATCTCACGGGTCTTGTGTAAAATGTTCAGAGCTAGTCTAGCTCTTGAATATATCCCCAGACCATGGAGAAAGGCAAGGGTAGTCTTTCTGCCCAAACCTGGAAAAAGCCAATATGACCAGGCTAACAACTTTCGTCCTATCAGTCTATCATCTTTCATACTTAAGTGTATGGAAAAAATAATTGATAGACACATTAGGGATGTAATGAGGAGTACCAGACCTCTTCACAAAAACCAATTTGCCTAACAACCCGGTAAATCTACAGAGGTGGCTTTGCAACACCTGGTTGTAAAGATTGAGAAGACCCTGGAGTGCAAGGAAATGGCTTTGGCAGCTTTTCTTGATATTGATGGTGCTTTCGATAATACCTCTTTTAACTCAATCGCTGCTGTTGCTGCTAGCAGAGCTATTGAACCACAAGTCTGCAAATGGATAAACTCCTTGTTAGCAGACAGAGTTATTACAACCGAGTTGTTTGGGGCAACACTTCAGGCTAGACCCACTAGAGGCTGCCCTCAGGGAGGAGTTCTCTCCCCTCTGTTGTGGAATCTGGTGGTTGATGACCTAATTGCAGACCTCAATCGAAGCGGCATTTATGCCCAGGGATATGCAGATGACATTGTCGTCTACATATCGGGCATTGATGAGAAAACGGTGATAAATATCATGCAGGGGACCCTGAACAGAATCGCAAGATGATGCTGTGAAAAGAATTTGAGAGTAAATCCTCAAAAGACTACTCTTGTCCCATTTACACGAAGAAGAACCTGCATTGACAAAAGTTATATACCTACCCTACTAGGGGAAAAAGTAAATATGCTGAGCGAGGTTAAATATCTGGGAGTTATACTGAACACTAAATTAACCTGGAATCAGCATTTGAAAAGTAAAATTAAACATGTAAAAGTTGGACTTCTACGATGTAGAAGAGTTCTTGATAAATCATGGAGTCTAAAGCCAAGGATGACCTATTGGCTTTACACTATGGCTATTAGACCCATTGTGACCTATGCGGCTGTGGTCTGGTGGAAAAAGACAGAACAATTGACTGTTAAGACCAAGCTAGACAGTCTTCAAAGAGCTGCCTGCCTGAGTATAACAGGCGCTATGTCCTCCACTCCCACCAGAGACATGGAAATTATTCTATCTGTCGTCCCACTTGATATCTTTATCAGCGGTGCTGCCAGAAGAAGTTCCTACAGACTGGAAAACGCTGGACTGTGGATGGATTTTGCCAGCCAAAAGTCCCACACCAGTATTAACCAAAAATTCTTTGACCCTATACTTTTGATGCCCTCTGACATCATGGAGACAAGATTCCTCTTTCAAAGACCCTTTGAGGTACTTATTAACCTAAGAGAGGAATGGAAAGAGGAAAACTACAAGCTCACAAATGGAGACATTGTGTGGTACACAGATGGCTCCAGACAAAACGAAAAGGCAGGTGCTGGAATCTGTGGGGTCAGACCTAAGGCAAGGATTTCCCGAAAATTAGGAAAACATGCCACAGTATTTCAAACGGAACTGCTTGCTATCATCTAATGTCTACAAGAATGTTCTAGAAGATCCTACTCAAATAGGAAAATCTACATATTCAGTGACAGACAAGCAGCCTTAAAGGCAATAAACTCATTCCAAATAAGCTCCAAACTTGTTTGGGAATGTAGGAACCTTCTACATGACTTGGGGACCCATAATAGGATCTTTCTTACTTGGGTACCAGGGCATACTGGTGTAGAAGGAAACGAAAATGCATATAAGTTAGCCAAACTGGGGACTGCAGACCTACCTTTAAGCCCTGAGCCTTTTTTGTGGGATCTCTAAGACTACCGCAAAAAGGATGATAGGAGAAGAAATGCTTAAAGAAACTACAAAAAAGTGGAAGCAAACCACCGATCAAAAACATGCAAGGCTTATGATTCAAGAACCTTCTATGAAAACATCATCTCATATCCTTCGTCTTAGCAGGGGTAAGATGAGGGTGATAGTTGGATTTCTCACGGGCCACTATCACCTAAGAAAACACCTTCATAGGATGGGAATCTTTAAAGAAGAACCTCTATGCAGAAAATGCAATATGGTGGAGGAAACTGCCCACTACATACTTTTTGAATGCGAAGCCCTGCTTCACATAAAACACTCAAGTCTAGGTCTTGGAACAGAACTTGATACAATTCACGAAGAACCTGTCAAAAGCCTTTTGGCCTTTCTCAAGGAATCTGGCTTTCTCTGACAGGAGTATCGAAAAACAATGGGGTTTGGTGCAATATTCCCTAGTGGAATCAGCACCTAGGGCTTTCCTGACCTCCCCACTCTATATGACTATGACTATAATGGACGGACAACAAGATGTGATAGTATAAGAGAAAGAATAGGAGGATTGTCCTCACGTGCTTAAATTACACTAGCAACACTTCTGGGCATACTTTCAACAAGGTTTTGATACACAGCTATGGGTATTTGTGTCCATTCCTGCTGCAAGAATGTCGACAGCTCAGCTGTAGATTTCGGACGTGGTTCCATGGTCCATAAAGTCGCTCTAACTCGTTCCACAAAAGTTCTATGGGGTTAAGGTCGGGACTCTGAGCAGGCTAGGGAAGACGTTTTACATGCTTGACAGAGGCTTCAACATGACATGGAGCGTTGTCGTCCTCGAAGTAACATTTTTCCATTCCATAAAATTTCCAGAGCGTAGGATGAACCTGATTGTCCAAAATGTTCATGTAGGCGTCGGCGTTCGATTTACCAGGAACAACATGCCAAGGTCCCAAACCATACCACGAAAAAAAAACCAAACAAGTAGTCCGATTTTATGTAAATCCGCTGGCGTCCGGTCCATTGTTGTAGGGTTGTGTATATGTTATTTGTCCTTATAAAAAATTGAAATAACTTGAATTTATTTTTGCTAGTCGATATCTGTATGTCAGCTAAGCAGTGTTATGTTACAGTCTGCAGCTACAATGGAGATTATTATTTATTTGCAATATCAATTGTGTAATTGTCAATTTTAAATTAACTAAGAGGTTGATGGTATCACAAATTTCATTCGAAAATTTAAAAATGTACGTGCACCAACCAGTGAGATATAATTTTTCATCAGGTTTCTTAGGCATAATGCCTAAACGCATATGATATAAGCGTTCCAGCTTTACGTCAATACGAAAATGTATTCTAATGTATAGGCAATGGTGATGAACGGTAAAAGGGTACCAGTAGAGTGATTAAAAACTAAAATTGTCACTATTGGTAAGAGAACTGTTTTAGTTTAGTGATGTTTGGTACATGACAATGAAGATGGCGTTGCTATTTCCTGAGCTTTAAATTCTGTTGCGTTTGGATTTAATCATGAGTAGGATTACAAATGGCCTGAAAAAAAGCATACAACTGAACTCTAAAGAGTTAGTCTTTTTACAAAGATGATAATTGTGTTTAAGTTTGCAATGTTTGCAAAAACGACTGGAATGGCAATTAGATATTCTATGTTGATTGCTTAAACAGTAGATACAGCATTTGTTTTAAGAAATGGTTTAAATTATCTTATCAACCGGTAGGTTTCAAGGATTCCCATTTATACACAGGATGAGTTTGTTTACACAAGAACGCATAACTGAGCGGGATTGACTTTGTTTACAATGACCTTGACTTGTTATTCCTGTCATTATTCCCCCCATCTTAGGTTTCATTAAATTATTCTTTCCGATACTGCTAAGTACTTACGAACGCTTTTATGGGAACGTTAATAAATTGTCCAACTTGGAAACTTCGCTAAAAGTTATGCTTTGTTCATATTATTTAAGTTTCCCCATCAAGTTTTTGCGTTATTATATTTGAAATCAAAACATCAGAACGTTCATTTTTACAATAGTTTAAAACTTCAAGTGCACGAATGTTTATCTTAATTTGATCCACTATGCTTATTAAATCTTGGTATGGACTCAAACACAAGTTTTTCTAAATTTATAATTCCTTTAATGTGAAGTTCAACAATCAACTGTTTTTCTTCGTATCGTTCTTCTAACGCGTGCAAGAGACGAAAACGTATCTCTCGTTGTTATTAAACTTTTGGCTTCACTAGTTAATGTCTGCGATAAAAAGTAAAATTTATGATCTTCCGATAATTGCTTATTTGCTGTTCTAATGCTATTGAATTGCATTTTGAGTGTGCAAATTTCTTCACACTTCCCAGAATACTTGGGAAGTGGAATTTCTGGTATTTAAATACCAATACACGACTGCGTTTGAGTACGCACTTGAGGCTTAGTGGGTGCATTAGGCTTGGTTTTCGAGGTTTTGTGAACATAAGTTTTAATTTTAAATTTAGTGATAATTATTGTCTCACTATATTTCTCAGTTGCCGTGATTTTCGATTTGAAGTCATCGGAATCGGTTATCGCTTCTATTTTAGAATTAAAACCGTTTAAACCTTCTTCCTTTAAAAATAAATGTTCCTGAATATTTAAAATAGCTGTTTTATCATCGCTATTGTTGTCAATTAAATTTCTAGCCTTTGTTATTAATTTCGAGACAGTTGAATGATCCATATTTCAAAACAAAACTATGCGAGTGGAATATAGACTCCTACTTTCTTGTGGATTTTGGAGGGTGGATTTTTTCGCGTCGAAAAATTGTTTCCTTCGCAAACGTTCCAACAGTAGCGCACTGAAGTAAATAAGAGCTTATTACACTAACTAAACCGAAAATAAACGCGCAGTCAATTTGTCGTTGGCGGTAGCTAATGTAGCCGCCGACTTGGAGTTGAAGGCAGTTTTACCGTCACTGCCCAACTAGTGGCGTACGTAACCAAATGCACATTTACACACACGGCTGTTTTTCTACCGTTTCGAGTTGTTTTGCTCAGTGTGAGTTACCTTCGTGTGTGTAGCAGTGGTTTTTTTCTATTGTGAACATGAGTTACCTTTTTTCGATAGCGAAATTTTACTTGCATTAATCCAAAAAAAGACCCGTTTTGTGGGATAAAACACTAGACATTTAAGGACAGAAACGCCTGGCATGAAGTTTGTCTGGGAATTCGTAGCGACTTTGATGTGTTGGTTGAAAAAGAGCGAAATGATTTTGGAAAGTTCAATATTTTCTCGTATATACATACTAGAAGGTGTAGGGGGTCGTAAAAATTCGATTTTGAGATTCTAGAGGGAGATCCTATTCTGTACTGTCACAGGATCGTTTCTCACATTGCAGGAGTTTCTGGATTTTGGTTTTTGTGCTGAATGGTATCTCTCTTTCATCCGCCCTTGTCAAAGGAAGTCATCGACATTCTGAAGTACTTGAAGAATTCTGTGTCATCCTGCCTCAACTCTTCAAACAACGTGTACTTATAGGGTGTCCTCAAATCCACGCAAGATTTGAATATTGCACCATTTATGCGATAAAGTGTAGCCAACGAAAAAAAAAAGACAGCGTGGCTGCTGACAGTTCAGGATTATTAAAAATGGAGCGCCACAGGAAAGTACAACGTGTTTTCATTGTTGAGCAATATTTTAAAAATAATGAAGGGGTTTTGGCAGCTACAGTTCGCAATTTTCGTACAAAATTTGCGACACGATAATCCAATTAATTTTTTGTGCCTAAATTGTAAGATATGGATGTGTACGACATGTGGTTTCAACAAGACGGTGTCACATGCCATACAGCCCGAGAAACAATTCAATTACTGCATGAGTCATTTCCTGGTCGTGTAATTTCTCGTTTTGGTTATCAGAATTGGCCTCCTCCCAGATCATGCGATTTAACGCCGTTGGACTTTTTTCTTTGCGGTTTAATGAAGTCTAAGGTTTATGGCAACAAGTCCTCTACCACCCACGCCTTGAAGGAGGAAATTGAGCGCTGTATCATAGAAATTCAGCCACATTTATACAAAACGGTCATGGAAAATGTCAACAAAAGAGTATGTATGTGCCAGCAAAAGCCTTGGAGGACATTTACCCGAAATGTTATTCCATAGATAACCCTATATTGTGTACTTTATGAATCAATAAAAAATTTACAATTTTTCATTATAAACCTGTGTTTTCTATCAAAATTACTTCTTGCGTGAATTTTGGGACACCCTATAAAAAGCGCTCTAATCTCCTCTCTTTCATTAATTGGATGAACCCAAATAAGTCGATATTTTCTTCTCTTCATTCGACGACGGAATAATAACAAAGCTAGAATTTGCTGTTCATTTCAAATACACTAAGCAATAAATAATTTAAATAACTGTTAAACTTAAGTAAATTTATTTGATGATGAAACTACACTGCGAACAGTCAGCCGACTCGTACGACGGCGACAGAGATTTTACCGCACTATGTGTAAACGCTAGCTTTTTGTGAGCGGCGACGATAAATTCTCCGCCGCGGAAAAATCCGCCGTGTGTGTAACCACTGAGACTCCAACCTCTTTCTAACAAGTACAAAGTTAGTAATGATACCAGGAGGCTGTTAAGTATATTCTCTGATCACGAATGAAAGTTCTAGATTGCAGAGTAAATCTGATGCGAACTAATCCAAATTTTGGCACTGGTTCTCCGATCACTACGCGTCATCTGACCGTGGTTCAAAATTACAAGGTGTTGTCCTCGTATCTTTCCCTTAAGGGACTGATCCCGGACCGTCGTCAATAGCCCGTTGTGTTGCTCTAGTACGACGTTAACTAAAAATTACCACAAATTACCGATCACTACGCAAAATGAAAGTTCTGGTCTGCTACAAGTAAATCTGATACGAATTAATCCAAATTGGCACACTCAGGTGTTTCTTCGTCATCTGACCGTGGTTCAAAATTACGAGGTGTTGTCCTCGTATCTTTCCCTTCAGGGACTGATCCCGGACCGTCGTCAATAGCCCGTTGTGTTGCTCTAGTACGACGTTAACTAAAATTACCATTACCATTACCAAATTGGCACTGGTGTGATTATATTACTATTATGCGGTAATATTTTGAGAAAAAAATGCGACGTAGTTACAAACACAACTTTATCGAATGAGATCTGCGAGAAGCTACACAGACTACGTCAATTCTGCGAGTGCGATGTTACAAAACCAGTTGTTTTTGTGAAACACGAGATCAGGCCTACTGATCTGAAGTAGGTAATGGTAATTTTTAGTTAACGTCGTACTAGAGCAACACAACGGGCTATTGACGACGGTCCGGGATCAGTCCCTTCAGGGAAAGATCCGAGGACAACACCTCGTAATTTTGAACTACGATCAGATGACGAAGGAACACCTGAGCTGGCACCCCACTCTCCAAACTTCCACACCAACCCTACCCAACGTGAGGACTTTCGGCCAGGACAGATTTAAGGTGCACCAGCCGCCTCTACACTATACGCTTACAAACATTCATGCCCGAATCCGGATTCGAACCAGGAACCTTCCGATCTAGAGGTTAACACCTTACCACTATACCGGTTGGTCGGCCGATCTGAAGTAGGACAGACACAGGAGAAGAATAGAGGTTTTATTTTACAAACACACAAATTGATCACTGGTACAGACATAGGGGGTGCAGCTATCCACTTTTTGGTGAGGAACCACTTGGGCGGGAGTATGACTTCTTCCTCGGACATCACATACAACCAGCCCTAGTCGGAAATCGAACGACGAACCCAAAGCGTGGGTAATTGGTTATTTCAGTTAACGTCGTACTAGAGCAACACAACGGGCTATTGACGACGGTCCGGGATCAGTCCCTTGAGGGAAAGATCCGAGGACAACACCTCGTAATTTTGAACCACGGTCAGATGACGAAGCAACACCTGAGCTGGCACCCCACTCTCCAAACTTCCACGCCAACCCAACGTGAGGACTTTCGGCCACGACAGATTTAAGGTGCACCAGCCGCCTCTACACTATACGCTTACAAACATTCATGCCCGTACCCGGATTCGAACCAGGAACCTTCCGATCTAGAGGCTAACACCTTAACCACTATACCGGTTGGTCGGCCCCCCAAAGCGTGGGAGCAGAGTGCTTTATCCACTATACCGCTTGGGCGGCTCTAGTTGCTACTAGAAATATTCTAGTAAATGAACATAGTAGATGACAATGCAAGAATTGTGATACGATTAAGATTATGAAATATTGGGTGCGATTACAGAAAAGGAACATGAATTAAATATAAATATTTAACAATCCAGAATGAAGCGTTTATAGGCAACTTTACACACAATTCGTATTGCAACAGCCGACCAACCGGTATAGTTAGCCTCTAGATCGGAAGGTTCCTGGTTCGAATCCGGGTCCGGGCATGGATGTTTGTAAGCGTATGGTGTAGAGGGGGCTGGTGCACCTTAAATCTGTCGTGGCCGAAAGTCCTCACGTTGGGTTGGCGTGGATGTTTGGAGAGTGGGGTGCCAGCTCAGGTGTTGCTTCGTCATCTGACCGTGGTTCAAAATTACGAGGTGTTGTCCTCGGATCTTTCCCTTAAGGGACTGATCCCGGACCGTCGTCAATAGCCCGTTGTGTTGCTCTAGTACGACGTTAACTAAAATTACCATTAACCTTTGGAGGGCAACGTTCTCGCGGTAAGCCGGTTGGAGGAGTATCAGATAAGCACTGAGAGTGTTGTGAGTTCGAAACACGAGACATCTCAAAACCGTCGTGTACGGAGGGGCTTGTGCTTGTGAAATCTGTCGTGGCTTTTTATGTCCTCACGCTGGTGTCGTGTGTAAATTTGGAGAGTGGGTATCAGATGAGGTGTTAACCTCATCATCTGACCGATGTTCAAAATGACGAGGTGTTATCCTCGTGTCTTTCCCTTCGGGATTAGTGGTTCAAAAATACGTGGTGTTGTCCTGGGATCTTTCACTTAGGGGATTGATCCCGGACCGTCGTCAATGGACCCTTATGTTGCACCAGTGTGACGTTAATTCAACTACCTACCCATAGCCATTCACTCTTGGAGTAAAAGGTCAGTTTGTCTCTTTTGATATCTTGTCCTGAATAAAATTGGTCATATCTTGGACGAGACTCCGCGTTGAAACACTTGGTGGGTTAAGATATAACCTTTTTTAACTGTCTGTATATGGAGACTCCAAACGGCGCTTTGTCTCGTGACTACCGAAACGGCTCAGACGGTTCATCGGTATGTAGGTATTTAATAAACGTCGTATTGGAGCGACACGAAAAGTTATTGGTGATGGTCAGGGATCAAACCCGAACGGGAATATCGGAGGACAGCACCGCGTAAAACTGAACCACGGTCATATGACGAGGTCACACCTGAGCTGGCACCCGACTCTCCAAACTTTCACACCCCGCCAATTTGTGGCCGCGACAGATTTAACGTGCCCCGGCTTCTTTTGTATGGGACGGTGTTTGGTTGGATTCGAACTCGCAACCCTCCGGTTACTAATCTGTTGCTCTACCATCCGGGCTATTGTGACCCTCAGGCAGCCCATCATCCAAATTATGGTTGTCCATTTCGGTGTTTTTTCCCAAGATGCGTGAGAGCGTTTGTTGTCATTATGACCCTACCTCGCTGTCTCTATTGTAGGATCGTGGGTATTCTTTAAAGGAAACGATGCTTTGAAAGTCACTGAAGGGGCGCGACGACTACTCCTGGTGGTTGTCTCGACGAGTAATCTTGTCGTATTAGAAAAACTGACCACATCTTTCCCTCCTTAGGGCGATTTCACGGTAAATATACTGATCTTGAAGTGTAAATATATTAGCAAAGAATAATGGGAAAATAAAATATTCACTTGAATTCTTCAACAAACAAATACGAAGCTAAACTTCGATGGGAATGTTATTAATTTACTGATATTTTTAAGTTCGCATAATTAAATTTCATGTAGTAATTTACGTTGATGTTAAAAGTAATAACAGAAAAGGTTTATGAAGACTTGCTCGTACATTCCTTTCTAGAGCCTTTCGTAATTGTAGTCATGAAATTTTTTTAAACTGTCATTTATCAATTAAATTTAATAGAAAATTTTTTAAGTAACTTACGTAACACTTCTTTATTTTTTCCAAATTCTAACTCAAAATTCTAACTAATCTAAAATCTGATTAAATTCTAAAAAAAAAAATGAGTACCTACCAAATAACATACTTTTATCAACCCAAAATTGTATAAAATATAACAATTATTATTTATTTTTCCGAGTTTTTCCCTTTCAGCATTGATTGACCGACCCCATACCTTGATGACTATATACACATAATCTCCTTTGCAAGATTTTTTAGATCCTGATGGAAGACTTTTTAGAACCTTGTAAAAACCACTTGGAGGATTGACATTCAAAGGTCCCTCGAGTTGTCAACAGCGTCGTTCATATGGAGAGATAATTGATGCGTTCTTTCTCCCCCCAACAATCTCTTTATCTGTAGTCAAGTACCGCGTTTTTAAAACGTTTCACACTATAGTACAGTTGTGTGAAGGATGGTAGGGAATTAATTAACGTCGCACTGGAGAAACACAACGGGATACTGACGACGGTTCGGGATCAATCCCCAAGGGAAAGATCCGAGGACAACACCACGTAATTTTGAACCATGGTCAGATGACGAGGCAACACCTAAGATGGCACTCCAAACTTACACGCCACGCCAACGTGAGGGCTTTCGGCCACGACAGATTTAAGGTGCACCAGCCGCCTCTACACCATCCGCTTACAAACATCCATGCACTGAACCAGGAACCTTCCTATCTAGAGGCTAACACCTCAAACACCAGACCGGTTGGTTGGCCAGGTGGTTTTCAACGAGTCTATTAGCCAAATCAGGATACTTGCAGTAATGGAAAAAAAATCTCTTACGCAATTCACGCTCTTAGCGCGGATTCTGGTTGCAATTTTATTGTTCTGTGTCCAAGCTTCAAGTATGAATGTAAAGTGTCCATCCAGAGGAATTTCGCATTTAGATTTCCAAACCTTTATCATGTCAACCGTCTTGCCAATCAATCTTCCCATCAAAGTTCAAAGTCGGAGAACTGACTACAAATTCCTCTGATATTACCAGTCAGATGATAATTCACTCCAATCAGTTTTCTCCCGGGTGGAATTAGCTGAAACGAAATTGGGTCCTAACAGAGGAAACGGAGATAGTCTTTATCGCGTTCGTTCCGAACAATCTTAAGAAATGTCTTTCGGATATAAGCGATCATTCGATCTTTCTCAGACGGAAACTGCTCTAGATAGCACTGGACATTAGTCCCACAAGGTTCTATCCTAGGACTGTTATTTCATGGAAGAAAATTTATGTCCTAGAATTGTTATTTCATGGTAGAAAAGTTCTGTTCTTGAATACTTGCGTCAAACGTAGGTCGAATTGCGTTGGTTGAATTTTCTCAAATTGCGAGATAAAGCGGATGTAATCGATTCGTTTAGTTCAGTTGTTACTTATCCCATTGGAGATAGGTCTGGTGGTTCATGTGTTAAGCTCTAGATCGGAAGGTCCCTTGATACATTGGAGAGTGAGGTGCCAGTTCAGGTGTTTCTTCGTCATCTGACCGTGGTTCAAAATTACGAGGTGTTGTCCTCGAATCTTTCCCTTAAGGGACTGATCCCGGACCGTCGTCAATAGCCCTTTGAGTTGCTCTAGTAGGACGTTAACTAAAAAATTACCATTACCCTTGATACAACTTCTAACTCGCACGGTTCTTAAATCAATTTCAAAGGCTTCTGTTACCTGTCAGACGGGAAAGACAATCTAGGCTTTATCCTTTATTTTTGACACAAACACATCATCAAAGAAACACAGGATATATCATGGCGTCACATCGTTCACAAAAGCAGTTCTAACTAGCTCTTCAACATCTATAGCACGACAGAGTGCATGCAGCGCCCTCT